>SJYT01048871.1:253285-291356 GCA_006410635.1 Cephalophus harveyi
GAAACTCCAGTACTTTGGCCACCTCATGCGAAGAGTTGACTCATTGGAAAAGACTCTGATGCTGGGAGGGATTGGGGGCAGGAGGAGAAGGGGACGACCGAGGATGAGATGGCTGGATGGCATCACTGACTCGATGGATGTGAGTCTGAGTGAACTCCGAGAGATGGTGATGAACAGGGAGGCCTGGCGTGCTGCGATTCATGGGGTCGCAAAGAGTCGGACACGACTGAGCGACTGAACTGAACTGAACTGTACAGGGAATAATACACAATATTCTGTAATAACCTATATGGGAAAAGAATCTGAAAAATGTGGATATATGTATATGTATAACTGAATCACTTTGCTATCCACCTGAAACTAACACAACATTGTAAATCAACTATCCACCAACATAAAATAAAAATTAAATTTAGAAAGATCATCATTTGGCAAACATCATAGAAATAATAGATTCAGACAAGAAACATCACTGGATGGTAAAATTCATGGATGAAAATGCAGGATCAAGAACAGGTTTTATTTACATTGTCTCAAAATAATAATTACACAAGGAAAATAGTAACTTTACAGTTGAGAAACTTGAGGAAACTCCTTTCTCAAGTGATAGAAGTTAGCATCAACAGTAGTGGAAAAATCCTTGTGTATCATCTGATGGATGCAGTAAGCCAACCATAGTATTACTTCAGTAGTGTTTGCCTAAAATGTGTTACTTAAGGGTGAGTACGGAAAAGGCAATGGCAACCCACTCCAGTACTCTTGCCTGCAAAACCCCATGGATAGAGGAGCCTGGTAGGCTGCAGTCCATGGGGTCACTAAGAGTCGGACACGACTGAGCGACTTCACTTTCATTTTTCACTTTTATGCGTTGGAGAAGGAAATGGCAACCCACTCCAGTGTTCTTGCCTGGAAAATCCCAGTGACGGGGGAGCCTGGTGGGCTTCCGTCTATGGGGTTGCACAGAGTCAGACACGACTAAAGTGACTTCGCATAAGGGTGAGTAAACATCAGGCAAAACCAAATGGAGGCACACTTCAAAAATTAACAGGTCTATCATTGGTCCATTACCTTTCCTTTGCAACAAATACCCTAAAATCTAGTGGTTTAAAATAACATTGTCTGTTGCTGTTGTTCAGTCGCTCAGTCATATCCAACTCTCTGCACCCCCATGGACTGCAGCATGGTTTAAAATAACATTTACTTTATTACAGTTTGGGCAGGGTAAGTGGCTCAAACAGTAAAGAATCTGCCTGCCATGTAGGAGAAATGGGTTAGATCCCTGGGTTGGGAAGGTTCCCTGTAGAAGGGAATGGTAGCCCACTCCAATATTCTTGCCTGGAGAATCCCATGGACAGAGGAGCCTGGTGGGTTGCAGTCCATGGGGTCGCAAAGAGTCGGACACGACTGAGGGACTAACACTTTGACTTTTCTCTTTCAGCAGGAGCAGCTCTTGTCTGCCCTAATATGTCCACAGCTCCACTGGACCTCAGCTAGAGGTGGTCAAAGGCTGGGAGCTAGTACCATGTGAAGGCTTTCACACATCTCTAACACCTAAACTGAGAGACTCAAATGGCTGAGAGCCAGGACAGTTGCAGCCCATCTGGCATCTCTCTCTCTCTGTGGTATCCCCATTACCACAGTTCATGGTACCTGGATTTCCTATGAGTCAGCTCAGGATTCCCAGGAAGTATGAGTGTGGTATGAGTGTGTGTGAAAGAGACACACACAGAGACAGAAAGAACTGTCTGTCTTCTACTTGAGTGCCAAATAGAAGCTGTGTGACCTTTTCTGTCTAGCCTTGAAAGTTACAGTTTATTTCTCTGCACTGTATTCATGGAATAAGTTGAAAGGCTCTTCCAGGTTCTGGAAGAATATGAGAACTGCAAATGTAGTACAATATTTGGAAAATATAATCAGCTAGTGATCTTAGAAAATGAAGGTCAGTCTGAGGAACTGCTCTAGGTTGAAGGAAAATAAATAGACATGACAGTTGAGTGAAATATACACACCTAGATCGAAATCTTTTGCTATAGGGTATTATTGGGTCTTCCCTGGTGGCTCAGACGGTAAAACGTCTGTCTACAATGCAGGAGACCCAGGTTCGATCCCTGGGTAGGGAAGATCCCATGGAGAAGGAAATGGCAATCCACTCCAGTACTATTGCCTGGAAAATCCAATGGACAGAGGAGCCTGGTAGGCTATAGTCCATGGGGTCACAAAGAGTCGAACACAACTGAGCAAAGGCAATCAATCAATCAATCAATTACTGGGTCAGTTGGCAAACCTTGAATACTTCAAATGAATGGTTTGTGGGAGCTCTTTGTACTGTTATTGCAACTTTGCTATAAGTTTAAAATAATAAATGAAAAAATAAGATACTCCATAAAATTTATTGTTTAAAACTCTTACAATTAATCCTTTCATGAAGCAACAGATGACAGTGTAATGAAATAACCACCCACATTTGATACAGGCATATTTTTGAGTGTCATGTTTTATTAAAGCAGCTCATTGAATGCTATTATCATAATTATATTTTTATTGATTACCCCTGCCATGCTCTCTGTCTCAGCTATTCTCTCAAATTTTCGTCCCTTTCTCTTAGAGTTGAACTGACAGTCTCCTGGTGAGAAGTGATTCAGCCAAATCCTGTCTCTTCTACATCTCTAGGAAAAGGAGGAATACAACTTTTGCCTTTGAAAAGTTTTAAAAACTTCTAATGAAGAAAACCTGTAACAATAGTAGTGTCAGCTTTAAAAAATGCACAACATGAGAGTTGCAAGTTAAGTTTTACTTGAAGCAAAATGAGGACTTCAGCGCCAGGAGACAGCACCTCAGGTAGCTCTAAGAAACTGTCCCAAAGAGACGGGGGGTGGGGGAAGATCAGTGTATATATGATTTTGGTGAACAGGGAATACATGTTATCAAGCATGTATTTTTTTCAGATGGTTTCTGCTAGTGCTGTGAAGCTTTTAGTCATGAAGAAAAGTCATCACCTTGAAGGATTTTAGTGCCTTTGTATATATGATGAGATGAAAGAATTGGACTCATAAAATCGGCTCCTGAAAATATTTGTCTGAAGACCTGTGCTGCCAGTTTTCGCCACCGCCACTTCCCAGCAGCACGTGACTTAAATATAATAGAGGTAGATGGCAAGTGCCAATTTGTAGTTGACAGTAGTAGTAGTAAATCTTACATAGCACGTTATATGCCAAAGCACTGTTCTAAATTTCTTACATATATCAACTCATTTAATCCTCATAACAGTCCTAGGAGATACTATTATCATGTGAAGTGAGGTGAAGTCGCTCCGTTGTGTCCAACTCTTTGCGATCCCGTGGACTGTAGCCCACCAGGCTCTTCCATCCATGGGATTCTCCAGGCAAGAATACTGGAGTGGGTTGCCATTTCCTTCTCCAGGGGATCTTTCCAACCCAGGGATCAAACCCAGGTCTCCCGCATTGCAGGCAGACACTTTAACCTCTGAGCCACCAGGGAAGCCCATGTATGATACTATTGTCATCAGCTTGTTGCCCTTTTATGACTGAGAAAACATTGACAGACTAAGGTTATACAGCCAGTAAACCACAGAACTGAGATTCAAACCAGGTCAGCTAGCTGTAATCTTTTATTGTTTATTAAACATTCAAAATATACACTGCCAGACAATCTTCAAAACCCACATATCACTTGGTACTTTTTAAACAGAGCAATGGTCCTGTTACCACTGTTTTTTCAGCTGTTTGCAGTGCCATGATTTTGGTGGATTTTTAAAAATTTGGTTATCCTTAACAAATTCACTGGGTGCTTATATATTTGTGTGCATGCATGGTGCCTCAGTTGCTCAGGTAGTGTCCAACTCTTTGAGACCTTGTATACTATAGGGTTTCCCTGGTGGCTCAGAGGTTAAAGTGTCTGCCTGCAATGTGGGAGACCTGGGTTTGATCCCTGGGTTGGGAAGATGCCCCTAGAGAAGGAAATGGCAACCCACTCCAGTATTCTTGCCTGGAGAATCCCATGGATGGAGGAGCCTGGTAGGCTACAGTCCATGGGGTCGCAAAGAGTCAGACACAACTGAGCGACTTCACTTCACTATACTATAGCCCACCAAGTGCCTTTGTCCATGAGATTATCTTGGCAGGAATACTGGAGTAAATTGCCATTTCCTCCTCCAGGGGATCTTCCCCACCCAGGGATGGAACCCATGTCTCCTGCATTGGCAGGCAGATCCTTTACCACTGAGCCACCTGGGAAGCCTTTGTTTATGTATTTATTTGTGGTTTTAAAAGGCTTCCCAGGTAGCTCAACTGGTAAAGAATCCTGGCTGGTAAGGAATGTTTAGCTGGTAAAGAATCTGCCTGCAATGCAGGAGACCCGTGTTCTATTCTTCAGTCGGGAATTTCTCCTGGAAAAGGGATAGGCTACCCACTCCAGTATTCTTGGGCTTCCCTGGTGGCTCAGATGGTAAAGGATCAGCCTGCCATGCAGGAGACCTGGCTTCAATCCCTGGGTTGGGAAGATCCCTTGGAGGAGGGCATGGCAACCCACTCCAGTATTCTTGCCTGGAGAATCCCCATGGACAGAGGAGCCTGGCAGGCTACAGTCTGTGGGGTCACAGAGAGTTGGACACAACTGCGTGATTAAGCACAGCACAGTGGTTTTAAAAAATACATAACATAAAATTTACCATCTTAACCATCTTTAAATGTACAATTCAGTAGTGCTAAACATAATCACATTGTTGTGCAACAGAGAGACCTCCATAACTTTTTCATTCTGCAAAAACCAACATCCCATTTCTTCAGAGGAGGGCATGGCAACCCACTCCAGTATTCTTGCCTGGAGAATCCCCATGGACAGAGGAGCCTGGCAGGCTACAGTCTGTGGGGTCACAGAGAGTTGGACACAACTGCGTGATTAAGCACAGCACAGTGGTTTTAAAAAATACATAACATAAAATTTACCATCTTAACCATCTTTAAATGTACAATTCAGTAGTGCTAAACATAATCACATTGTTGTGCAACAGAGAGACCTCCATAACTTTTTCATTCTGCAAAAACCAACATCCCATTTCTTCCTCCTCTCAGCCTCTGATAACCACCATTGCATTTTTTGTTTCTATGAATGTGACTACTTTAAATACCTCATATAATTGAAATCATACAGTATTTGTCTTTTTGTGATCAGCTTATTTCACTTAGCATAATGTCCTCAAGTTTCAACCACGTTGTAGCATGTGACAGAATTTCCTTCCTTTTTAAGACTGAATAAAATTCTATTTTGTATGAAAAATATATATGTATTATTGTTTATCCATTTAACTGTCCATGGGCATTTGGGTTGCTTCCACATCTTGGCTATTGTGAATAATGCTGCTGTTGGAGTGTTCATATATTAAAAACTGAAAATATAAGAATGAAACATGGTAACAGAAAATAGCTCATAGTGAGGGTGAAGAAAATGAAGCTCTTCAGGTTTTGGAATGTAGTATGCTTTCATACTTATACTCTTTGTATAATTGATTATAACACTTTACATGAATTTTTAAAATTTAGGACTTTAAGCTGTTTTCATATATCAAAATCACCTTTTATAATATCCATGAGTTTAGAGTTCTGGCAATAGGCATCATAATACTTATATAAGTACAAGTGTTACTGAACTGAACTTGGGGCTACTCACCTGCCACACAGTAGGGGCAATTTATAACACTGAGTTATGGTAAAATACAGTGTTTATTGCAGAAGCCATTCAAAGAAAACAGGAAACTCATGCTCAAAGCCTAGAGAAGGAAATGGCAACCCACTCCAGTATTCTTGCTGGAAAATCCCATGGACAGAGAAGCCTGGCAGGCTACAGTCCATGGGGTCACCAAGAGTCGGACACCACTTAGGGACTAAACCACCACCACCATCCTCAAAGAACCTGAACTTCCCTATGGCTTTCAGGGAAAGATTATTAAAGGCAACATTTAGGGTGAGAAGTGCAGGGTACACGACTTTCTTCTGATTGGTTGGTGGTAACAGATGTTTTCAGGAATCTGGATCATCAACTTTCTGGTTCCACCAGTCTGGGGTCTAGTTCTTGTGCTCAAAAGGTAATCACAATCCTCTGTCTTGGTAGGGGTCTTAGTTCCTGCAGAACAACTGAAAATACGTGTCAGATTGTTAAGTAAAACAGTTTTATTGCTAAACATTGTTTCTTGATTGCTTATCCTTTGTTTCCTTCACTTCCTTAATTAGTAACTGCTCCAGTCTGCTCTTTGGAATTCGGGGAAGGGCTAGGACAAAGCCTTTTTATTTTTTTCCTACAAAAAAGAACTGGGGACATGAAGGGAATTTGTACTATACTTGGGAGGGCCCCCAAGATCCTGCTCAGTATCAATCCCCGCCCCCTTTTCTTTAATACTCCTCAGTCTTGAGGGGAATCAGGAGTGGGACAAGAAACGGAATCAAGTTTTGGGTAGAGAGGTTAATCATAAATTTGACAGGGGAACTTGGTTTTAAGGGATCTCAGTTTCACATATATTACACGCTTAATTTGTAACCAAGAGCTTGCTGTTTTTAAATTCCGACTTTTTCCTAGTAACAAGCTCTACATTCAGAGCTTGAATCTGAAACAGGACAGAAAAGGGCAGGGCACAACTTTTAGAAGAATTACATAGCCATAGGACATGACAAAACCTAGTTAAAACCAACTGGGTCCAAGATGGCAGATTTGACTTCCAATGGAGCTTGAGCCTCATTATATGCTCATTGTGACACATTTAGTTCAGTTCAGTCACTCAGTCGTGTCCGACTCTTTGCAACCCCATGGACTGTAGCACGCCAGGCTTCCCTGTCCATCACCAACTCCCGGAGCTTGCTCAAAATCATATCCATCCAGTTAGTGATGCCATCCAACCATCTCATTTTGTTGTCTCCTTCTCCTCCTGCCCTCAATCTTTCCTAGCACTAGAATCTTTTCCAATGAGTCAGTTCTTTGCATCAGGTGGCCAAAGTATTGGAGTTTCAGCTTCAGCATCAGTCCTTCCAATGAATATTCAGGACTGATTTCCTTTAGGATTGACTGGTTGGGTCTCTTTGTAGTCCAAGAGACTCTCAAGAGTCTTCTCCAACACCACAGTTCAAAAGCATCAGTTCTTCTACCTTGCTGGCATGTGAAATGAACGTAATTGTGCAGTAGTTTGAACACAGTTTGGGATTGGAATGAAAGCTGACCTTTTCCGGTCCTGTGGCCTTTGCTGAGGTTTCCAAATTTGTTGGCATATTGAGTGCAGCACTTTCACAGCATCATCTTTCTGGATTTGAAATAGCTCAGCTGGAATTTCATCACTTCCACTGGCTAGCAAATTGTGGGTACCCAACTAATAAAGACTCTGCCTGCAATGTGGGGGACCTAGGTTCAAATCCTGGGTTGGAAAAATCCCCTGGAGAAAGGAATGGCAACCCACGCCAGTATTCTTGCCTGGATAATTCCTTGGACAGAGGAGACTGACTGGTTACAGTCTTTGGGGTCATAAAGAATCAGACACGACTGAGTGGCTAGCACTTTCACTTTCACTATATTCTCTGTCCTAATTTTTAAAACCATGTATATTAGAACATGACAAAAAGTAGGAAAATTTTAACAGCAGCAGAACAGGTATGTTAATTTCTAAAATATATGCAGCACATTATAATAAATAAAATAAAAATTACCAAGACCTGAGTGAGAAAGGTGCAGACAAAATTCACAAAATAGGCAGTTGTTGTTGTTGTTTACTTGCTAAGTCGTGTCCAACTCTTTTGCAACCCCATGGATTGTAGCCCGCCAGGCTCGTCTGTCCATGGGCTTTTCCAGGCAAGAATACTGGAGGGGGTAGCCATTTCCTTCTCTAGGGTATCTTCCTGATCCAGGGATCGATCCAGCATCTCCTGCATTGACACATGGATTCTTTACCACTGAGCCACTTGGGAACCCCAAAATAGGCAGTACAGATAGTTAATAAACATGATATGCTATTTTAAATATTTTGGTGTCATTTTCCCAGACTTCTGAAATTCCATAAAATGAGAGAAGAAAAAATTTTAAGTAAAGTATGGCAATACTGGATAAATAGGTAGAAGGTAATAAGCAGAGAAAAAATGTTTCTGACAGGAGTGCAAAATGACACAACTACTTTAAAAACACTGGCAGTATCTTGTAAAGGTAAATATACACATAGCATGCTGTGCTATGCTTAGTCGCTTAGTCGGGTCCAACTCTTTGCAACCCCATGGACTGCAGCCTACCAGGCTCCACTATCCATGGGGATTCTCCAGGCAAGAATACTGGAGTGAGTTGCCATGCCCTCCTCCAGGGGATCTTCCCAACCCAAGAATCGAACCCAGTTCTCCTGCATTGTAGGTGTATTCTTTATGATCTGAGCCATCAGGGAAGCCCATACACATAGCGTACAACTCAGCAATCCTATCCTAGGTAATTGCCCACAAGAAATGAAAACTTTATTTACATAAGAACCTGTATGCAAGGGTTCATAGTGACTTTTATCACCAAAATCTGAAAATAATCCAAATGTTCTTGAACTAGTGAATGGATAAACACATGCTGGTACATTCACACAACGAAATGTTACTCAGGGGAAAAAAAAAAAAAAAGCGGGGCTGGGGGGAGGTACACAGGAAGGAACTATCAATACAGGCAACAACATGGGTGAATTCCAATGCATTATGTGGATTGAAAGAAGTCAGACTTAAAGGCTACCTAAGGTATGATTCCACTTAATTGACATTTTGAAAAAGTGAAACTATAGGGATTAAAAACATATCAGGGGATCTTCCCTGGTGGCTCAGTGGTAAAGAATCCTCCTGCCGATTTAGGAGATGTGAGTTCCATCCCTGATCAGGAAGATCCCACATGTCTCAGAGCAACTAAGAACCACAACTATTGAGCTTGTGCTTTAGGGACCAGGAGCCACAACTACTGAAGCCCATGTGCTCTAGAGTCCATGCTCTGCAACAAGAGAAACCATCGCAATGAGAAGCCTGCCCACCGCAACTAGAGAGTAGCCCCCACTCGCTACAACTAGAGCGAGCACAGCAATGAAGACCCGGTGCTGCCAAAAATAAATATATACATTAAAAAATATCTATTTATGTGTGGCTATGCTGGGTCTTCATTGCTGTGTGGACTTACTCTAGTTGTGGAGGGTGGGGGATACTCTCTAGCTGTGGTGCGCCGGCTTTTCATTGCGGTGACTTCTCTTGTTGTGGAGCACCGACTCTAGGCATGTGAGCATCACTAGTTGAGGCACGTGGGCTGTCCAGCACATGATCAACAGCCCAGGCGCATGGGCTTAGTTGCTCCACTGCACGTGGGATCGTCCAGGATCAGGGCTCGAACTCGTGTCCCCTGCATTGGTAGGCAGATTCTTTACCGCTGAGCCACAGGGAAGCCCCAAAATAAATAAATAAAATTATTAAAAACAAACAAACACATCGAGGTTTTTCAGGGGCTGGGGGCTGGATGGGGAGGCTGATTTCAAACAAGCCCAGAGAAGTTTTCAGAGTGATAAAACTATTCCGTGTTTTTATGGTGGTTGTGGTTATTACAACTATTTGTGGAAAATGGCTCATATTTGTCAAGACTCATAGAACTGTCCACTAAAATTTTACTGCTCCCCGCCCCCGCCCAAAAAAAAGCAATTAAAAATTCTGAGGAAGATACAGAAGATTCCAGTTCACTATCATATGAATGAAAAGGACATCTTTTTTGGGTGTTAGTTCTAAAAGATCTTGTAGGTCTTCATAAAACCGTTCAACTTCAGCTTCTTCAGCATTACTGGTTGGGGCATAGACTTGGATAACTGTGATATTGAATGGTTTGCCTTGGAGACGAACAGAGATCATTCTGTCGTTTTTGAGATTGCATCCAAGTACTGCATTTCGGACTCTTTTGTTGACCATGATGGCTACTCCATTTCTTCTGAGGGTTTCCTGCCCACAGTAGTAGATATAATGGTCATCTGAGTTAAATTCACCCATTCCAGTCCATTTTAGTTCGCTGATTCCTAGAATGTCGACGTTCACCCTTGTCATCTCTTGTTTGACCACTTCCAATTTGCCTTGATTCATGGACCTGACATTCCAGGTTCCTATGCAGTATTGCTCTTTACAGCATCGGATCTTGCTTCTATCACCAGTCACATGCACAACTGGGTATTGTTTTCGCTTTGGCTCCATCCCTTCATTCTTTCTGGACTTATTGCTCCACTGATCTCCAGTAGCATATTGGGCACCTAATGACCTGGGGAGTTCCTCTTTTGATATCCTATCATTTTGCCTGTTCATACTGTTCATGGGGTTCTCAAGGCAAGAATACTGAAGTGGCTTGCCATTCCCTTCTCCAGTGGACCACGTTCTGTCAGCCCTCTCCACCATGACCCGCCTGTCTTGGGTTGCCCTGCAGGCATGGCTTGGTTTCATTGAGTTAGACAAGGCTGTGGTCCTAGTGTGATTAGATTGACTAGTTTTCTGTGAGTATGGTTTCAGTATGTCTGCCCTCTGATGCCCTCTTTCACCACCTATCATCTTACTTGGGTTTCTCTTACCTTGGGTGTGGGACAGCCGCGGCTCCTTACCTTGGAAGAGGGGCCGTTCCTGACCTTCAACGTGGGATAGATCCTGGGATTTCTTTGGAAGGAATGATGCTAAAGCTGAAACTCCAGTACTTTGGCCACCTCATGCGAAGAGTTGACTCATTGGAAAAGACTCTGATGCTGGGAGTGATTGGGGGCGGGAGGAGAAGGGGACGACCGAGGATGAGATGGCTGGATGGCATCACTGACTCGATGGATGTGAGTCTGAGTGATCTCCGAGAGATGGTGATGAACAGGGAGGCCTGGCGTGCTGCAATTCATGGGGTCGCAAAGAGTCGGACACGACTGAGCGACTGAACTGAACTGAACTGATCATATGAATGAAAAATTAAGAAATATGCAACCACACACAGTTTTAGGAAGAGACCACTAGATGGCGGTATTAATTTTCTTAATAGAACCCAGGAAAAATTTGGCAATGGCAACCTACTCCAGTACTCTTGCCTGGAAAATCCCAGGGACGGAGGAGCCTAGTGGGCTGCAGTCCATGGGGTCGCTAAGAGTCGGACACGGCTGAGCGACTTCACTCTCACTTTTCACTTTTGTGCATTGGAGAAGGAAATGGCAACCCACTCCAGTGTTCTTGCCTGGAGAATCCCAGGGACGGGGAACCTCCTGGGCTGCCGTCTATGGGGTCGCACAGAGTCGGACACGACTGAAGCGACTTAGCAGTAGCAGCAAACACCAAAGGCCTGGGAGTGGAACAGTTTTTTGAAAAGTTTCCTGAAAATCCATAGCTATAATTCCTGCTGTCAAGACTGCATCGGTTTCTGTGTTTTTCCTAAGGTCTTCCACTGATTCTGCAAGGCCATCAATATCCTTCCAGTAAAGCTCTCAGTTTGTTTTTGTTTTCTGAAACAGATCAAATAGCAGGACACTTGCTGTTGCTCAGTCATTCAGTCGCGTCCGACCCTTTGAGACCCGTGGACCACAGCATGCCAGGCTTCCCTGTCCTTCACTAATTCCCAGAGTTTGCTCAAACTCATGTCAATTAAGTCGGTGATGCCATCCAACCATTTCATCCTCTGTTGCCCCCTTCTCCTCCTGCCCTCAATCTTTCCCAGCACGAGAATCTTTTCCAATGAGTTGGCTCTTTGCATCCAGTGGCCAAAGTATTGGAGCTTCAGCACCAGTCCTTCGAATGAATATTCAGGGTTGATTTCCTTTAGGACTGACTGGTTTGAATCTCCTGGCAGTCCAAGGGATTCTTAAGAGTCTTCTCCAGCACCATAGTTCAAAAGCATCAGTTCTTCAGTGCTCAGCCTTCTTTATGATCAACTCTCACATCTTAAATGACTACTGGAAAAACCATAGCTTTGATTATGTAGACATTTGTTGGCAAAGTGATTTTCAATACGCTGTCTGAGTCCGTCAGCTTTTTTTCCAAGCAGCGTCTTTGGACAGCATGGCTGTCCTCACTGTCCACAGTGATTTTGGAGCAAAACATTAGTTAACCAATTTTTTTTTTCTTATTTTTCATTACATAGAATCTTGAACATATATGAAATAAACAGAATGGTATAATGAATTTCAGTATTACCAAACATCAGTAGTTATTGGTAATCTACTATTCTTAATTTATCAAGACTTCATCCTTCCCAATCCCCATGCAAACAGCTTTTTATAGTCACTTTCCTAATGAGATGTTTACATCATTTTGAAATGCACAGTTTTTAAAAAAAAATAGGCTTATTTTTTCACAGCTAAATTGAGCAGAGCACACATACATTTCCTACATGCCCCTTACCCCACACACACGTAGTCTCCCCCATAATCAACATTGCCCACAGAGTGGTACATTTGTGACACATCAGTATCACCCACAGTTCATAGTTCATGTTGGTGTCACACATTCTATGGGTTTGGACAAAAACATAGTGACATATAACTATCATTACATTATCATACAGAGTAGTTTCACTCTACTAAGCATCATCTGTGCTCCCCTTATTCATTCCTCCTTCTCCCTAATCCCTGGCAAAATGCACAGATTTTGATTATGTAATTCCCATTTGTTTTGGATAGACCTAGTTTGGAAGTTTCTAGTAACATAAAGCAAAAACAAAAGGGAACACTGTGGGAGAATGAAATGGAGCAGGACCCTATGGTCCTTGCCACCCCCACCCCCAGGCATGTCCTCAGCTTGCCTTTTGTCTGTGGAAAAACTTTAGCCAAAGAATAAATTTAATCAGAGAAGTGAGAAAATGCAAAAGCAAAGAAAAGCAGTCAGATAGGACAAAGCAATAATAGTTTGGTCGATAAGCAAGATCAAGGACCTTTAGTTCTTTCTCAAGGGCTATAGATAATATTCTGAGCCGTATCCCATGAGCTATCTTGTGGATACTGAAACCTCTACCAAGTGAGATGTTAACTACATGATGATCAGTCTGTAGTCACGATATAAGCTGCCACAGTTCCAAGAATCGACCTCAAAGAAATGGAAACAAACTGACCCTGTAACTGAAGATTAACTGTACTTAAGATAATCAAGATGACTCTGGTCAGACCACCAATGATCAATTTTAAGGTGACTGAGCTGACTGTGCTGTTTCTGCCTGTAGCCCTCTCCATCTATAAAAGCTCTTGTCCCCTAATTGTTGAGGATAGGCGGAGTCAGCCTTTGGACAGACATGTGTCTCTTTCCCAGACACTACCCTGGTTGTCTGAAAGAAAGCAAATTTTTCTTTTCACCAATCTGGCTTCTTTACTGGCTTTCGAGCAGCAAGCACCCAGACCCTACTTTCAGTAACAAGAAGGCTAAAGAGATAAATCCAGTAAACAACTGGATTTCCAGGAAGAGTTAATGAAGAGGAAAGAAAGAAAGGAAAAATCAAATGAATTATAAAGAAAATTTCCCTAAATTCATGAAAAATTCTAAACTTTGTTCAAAAAGACCTAATAAATGTTGAATAAGATTAATAGAAAACATACATGGTGAAAATTCTGAACTCCAAAAACAAAGGAAAACTCCACAAGCTTCCAAATGTAAAAACAGGATACCAGCAAAGGAATAAAAATTGATAGTGTCAACTAAAAAAATAAAGAAAGCACAATGTGAGAGCTGTGAGTTCAGTTCTGTTTGGGAAATTATTGAAGACTATAGCCCAAGAGACAGTCTCTCAGAGAGTTCTGATGAACCACTAGGAAGAGGTAAGGGAGAGATCAGTGTATATGGGATTTTAGCAAAGTATATGCAATCGAGTAAACATCCGAGTAGAAGGTTGCTGCTAGTCAGGAGGAGCTGATGTCTCCTTTAATGATTTTAGAGCTTTGCTAGACATGAGAACATGCAAGAAATTTGGGTCATAAAATCTTCTCCCGAAAATAGCTTACTGTGAGAAGGTCTGTTCTGCCAGTTTCCCCGAACGTAGAGTGCCTCATTCTTGATCTTCACCCTGAACTCCTTTCAGGGTGTGTCAAAGGTCAGCAGTTTCAGTGGCTAGGGACTTCATTCCTGTAGAACCAGATGGTGAGTGACATTTTTTTGTTGGTAAAAGTAAATAACAGGGAACTTCCCTGGTGGTCCAGTAGCTAAGACTCCTCACTCACAATGCAGGGGGCCTGGGTTCAATCCTTGGTCAGGGAACTAGATTCCACATGCTACAGCTAAATAAATAAATAATTTTAAAAAGTAAACATCAATAACAAGTAACTTTTTTGATGTAATTAATATCTTGTTTTTGAGAACTTCAGCCCTAAGTCATAGGAAAAAAGAAATTTTAAAAAAAATTGATATAAAAATATGTATTTTTGTTGTTCTTTGCTTTTGGCTTCCTTGACCATGGATTGAACCCTGACCTCTGGGGGGTTCAATTCACTAGACTGCCAGGGAGTTCCCAAGGTGAACATAGGCTTTTATCATTAATAGAAAATAATTAAAATAGCATCAGATTTTGGTGTTCTCATATTTGTGTACACTGACAAGTCTGAAATACAAAGGTTGATGAGGGGCAAGCAGACGCAATTAATCACAGCTAAACACTTTATATTAGTATAAAACTTTTTGGAGGACCATATGGCAATATTACATTTTACATTTTAAATATATATTTCGACCCAGAAATTTAACTTTAAAATATATGTGTTTTATATTTATACCATTGATAATATTGATATATATTTTACATTTTACATGTGTATTTGGGGGAGTTTTGAGAAAACAAATCATCAAACCAGAAAGAAGCCAAATGCTCATCAGTGTAATAAGTATGAGCCTGGTTGGTAAATTTTAGCAAATCCACACAATAAACTCTGACAGGCCTGGTGTAGACCCTGTGTTCATACTTAAGATTATTCAAGTGTAAGTAACGGAGGATGGAGTGGGGCAACTGAAGGCAATAAAGGATTATGGCTACCTCCAGGAGGGTTTTACATTGGCAGTTTCACTAGCTTTATCAGAACACGCCAATCAAGGCAGGCCAGTTTCCCAAAAAAAAGGGAGTTTTATTCCCTTTTACTCCCTTTTCTCACTTAACAGAAGTGAGTAAGGGGCCCTCAGTATGTAAAAAGAGCAGCTGCTCTCGACAGTATTGGCTGAAAGTCCCCCGCAGTAGCGGCCTTATTTTCATAGTAGTGGTGACAGTTGTTCCACATTTGCTGAGCCTGGTGTGGGAGTGCTCCCAGATGTGTAGGAAAATGTCTCAGTTTGTCAGGCAGGAAGACTACCACAAGGCCTTATGATGAGTAAACAGCAATTTGGGCGTGACTTAGCTGTGGACATCCCTGGTGGCTCAGACACTAAAGAATCCACCTGCAAAGCAGGAGATGCAGGTTACAGTCCACGGAGTCGCAAAGAGTCATAATGAATGAGCAACTAACACTTTCCCTTTTTTCACTTTAGCGGGGAAGACTTGCCTCTGTTCCATGTGATGGCAGCAAGGGCAGCTCAACCTGGGGCTGGAAGATTCCATTTTAAGATGGCTCACACACATAGCTGTCAAATTGATGCTGTTGAACGGGAGCTCAGCCAAAACTGAGAGCCATGAGCCTTGGTTCCCTTCCAGGTGGTCCTTCCCTTAGTGTATGGAATTCAATTCTAAGAGTGGATTATCTCAAGAGACAGAAAGTTCCTTAACAGTCGAGCCTGGAAATCATTCCAGCATCACTTAACCTGTATTCTATTGTTCACAGAGCCTAGATTCAAGGAAAGGGACATAGATTCTACTTCTCAAAGGGAGAAGTGATAAAGAATTTGGAAGCTATGTTTTAAAACTGCCATATCAAGTTGAGGGAAGACATTAGGGTTGGAACCTCTAAAAAGCCTCAAGAGTTTAGATACTTAATGTGAAATATACATAATGTATGACCAGCTGGCTTACTATACATAATATCTGGGATTATATTACACTTACTTACACCAAGATTGCACCATATCTTATCTTAGAATTTCCTGACCCATCCTTTACCCTCAACATGCTTTTGGTCAGAATTCAGCTTCTAAATGAAAGGAATTGACCAGGACGGCTTTGGACTCTTTGATTCAGTATTATCATTTGAATGTCAGATCTGGATAACCATGCTATAACGTTTAAACCTCTGGCAGATTGTGGAAAATGGAATAATGAGGAGAATCATAAATATATGAGATGTTTAGAAACTATCTTATATTTAATTTTTTAGCTAGCCTGTACATAATCAGGGGAGTAAGTATCAAAGATCAGTTTGATCAACTTCAGGCAACCAAGTGAAAGTGAAAGTGAAGTCACTCAGTCGTGTCCGACTCTTTGTGACCCCATGGACTGTAGCCTACCAGGCTCCTCCTTCCATGGGATTCTCCAGGCAAGAGTACTGGAGTGGATTGCAGTATTATAAACAAAAAATTTGTGTCTTGTTAATGTAAGCCGGGGATCCTTCCTTCTCCATGGGATCTTTCTTCTCCATGGGATCGAACCTGGGTCTCCCGCATTCCAGGCAGATACTTTAACCTCTGAGCCACCAGGGAAGCCTAACCAAGTGGCCTTTAAAAAAAAAGAGTAATCATTTCATCTTTCTTTTTGATGGGTTCAAGATCTATTCGCTATTGTATGGCTGTATTGGTTAGCCTGAAAATAGTCAAAAGCAACTGTATTATTTTGGATTATTTTAGATAACAAGTTAATATTAGTTGTTGAACTTCTTGGTTTGTGCTTGTGTGTATGAGTCATAGCCAGTATGACCACATGTTTTAGATTAGAAACTTCTAGTCAGTGTAGACACCGATGTCTGGATTCTTCCTGGTAAGTTTACTGGACTTTAAAAAACAATATATTACTAAGAGATTTGTTTTGACTACTTAGAAATGCAGGATGACTTGTCCACACAGGTCACAGTTGATTTAATAAGTACACAAAAGCTATCTGTACACACAAGAATAGTTCTGAGGGCTTACATTAACAAGACACAAATTTTTTGTTTCTAATACTGCACTAGTACCAATTGCTATTGAATTTCTTGGCCTAATGGACTTCAGTATATTTTTTTATGGCATCTGAATATCTAAGAAAATAATTGGCCCATAGCATATTCCAATAGTCTATGTTCTTTTTTACCCTTGATGTTCCTAGAGTTTCTTTGAGGCTCTAGGAAATATCAGTAACAATATTGGTATCAGAGGTACTGAATACAGTATCAGAGTAGGTGTAGGTATTACAGAATTGGTATGCTGAGGTTAGTTATATTAACAACAATAATAATATATGTAACTATAGTTAATATTAACTCTGCAACTGATAGGATTTAGGGGTTAGATGACAAATATAATAGCAAATTATAATTCAAATGATTTATAATATATCAAAGTCCTTCTATTGGTACCTACACCTGAATTAAGCCAAAATTGTACCTTTCCTTCACGAGAATGTCTCAATTTTTAAAACTCTTAAAAACCTGCAGATAAATTATTATATGTATTTTTTTTTTAATAATATAAGAAAACTTCACTGAACCGGAAGATTTTTATCTTCAGATTGAATTGATTCACTGATTCCCAGTGTGACAGATTAAACCATGTTTACAAATCCTTTGACATGCTTCCCTTCAAAAACACTTTACTGCCTGAGCCCCAGAGAAGTCTCTCTTCAAGAGGTGGAGCTTTATTCTCCTTCTCTTGAGTGTTGGCTGGACTTTTGACTTGCTTCTGATGAATGGAATATAGTAGAGATTTTTAAAAAAGTGACAGTATGTGACATTTGAGACTGAGTCATAAAAGCATTGTAACTTCTTCCTTCCTCTTTCTCTTAGACCACCTGCCCTGCAGGACGCCAACCACCATGTTGGAAAACTATCTACTCAGTTTTACAGGAAGCTTCACATGGCAAGGAACTGGGGCCTCCTTCCAATGGTCATATGAGCGTGCCATCTTGGAAATGGATTCTCCAGTTGCAGTCAAGCATTCAGATGATTGACAGCCCAGCTGACATCTCACTGCAACCTCGTAAGAGATACCAAGCTGGAAACACCCAGCTAAACCGTTTCTGAACTCCTAGCCAACAACTGTGAGATAAAATGTTTACTCTTTTAAAGTGGAGAAGGCAATGGCACCCCACTCCAATACTCTTGCCTGGAAAATCCCATGGACGGAGGAGCCTGGTGGGCTGCAGTCCATGGGGTCGCTAAGAGTCGGACACGACTGAGCAACTTCCCTTTCACTTTTCCCTTTCATGCATTGGAGAAGGAAATGGCAACCCACTCCAGTGTTCTTGCCTGGAGAATCCCAGGGACGGGGGAGCCTGGTGGGCTGCCGTCTATGGGGTCACACAGAGTCGGACATGACTGAAGTGACTTAGCAGCTTAGCAGCTTTTAAAGTGCTAAGTTTTGAAGTAATATGTTACTCAGCAATAGACAATGAATATAACCAGAAAGGATTATGATTTATTTTATAAAAGGCACATCTAGAAATTAAGAAAAAACTCTTAAGTATCAGACAGAAAAAACAAGCTATTTACAAAAGAAATAAAATCAGGTGAATATTTCTTACTTATCAGTAATAGTAGAAGTTGGAAGTCAACAACTACATTTTTTGAACATGCAAGGATTCAGTTTACCTATACCTCCTGTTTTTTAAAAATAATGAAAGAAAATTTCTAACCATATAAAAATTGAATAGAATTTAATCATGATTATATCAAGAACTTATGGGCAAGATAAAAAGCACACACAAACACAGATAGCTATACTGCAATACGTAAATCTAAATGGATGCTGACAGTATGAATGGGAATTTGTAATATGTTATAAAATTAGTCTCGAAATGGAAATAATTTCCACTTTCATACTTACTAGCTTAGTATTAAACTTTCTATTACATAATTCACTAGTCAGCAAGTACTTACTTTTAACTTAATATGCCTAAGTACTTAAAAAAAATTATCAGCAAGACCTCTGGTGCTCACAAATGGAATTTCATCTAACAACTACCATTTCTGCCAAAACTTTCCCGAAACATTACAGAATGTTAGTCTTCAGAAGTACATTATTTGTATAGCTTGGTTTCATGTGTAAACTACAGGTTACATTTAATAAATGTGTAACTTTTTAATTCAAATTTAAGGTCCATCTTCAGGAATCCAAACTTTTTTTTCCCTGAATAATTTTGAGATAAAAAGTTGTCAAAATTTTAACATTTGTATATGGAAGAGGCCAAAAATAAGATGCTTTATCTCTTAAATGGTGTAAGATTTAGTATGTTTATCTTGAATTACACGTTTTTCTTTTTTGCCTAGCCATGGGGCTTACCAGATCTTAGTTCCCCACCCAGGGAACAAACCTGGGTCACCCAAGTGAAGTGCAGAGCCCTAACCACTAGACCACCAGGGAACTCCTTCTTTAATTTTACGATTCCCACTTCACTTGATAGTGTGTTTATGTAAAACTTAATCTCCCAATTCATCCCACCCTCCCCTTGCCCTCTGTGGCTACCACTGGTGTTCCAGTCAGCGTTTCTACTCCAGCCCTGCAAATAGGAGCTACAGGTTGCTCAAGATTAAGTTCTCCGTGATTATTTCAATAACGCACACCTGTTAACAATAAACAAAATTTTAATATTTGGTTTTTACTAGATATTTTACATTAACTAAAAAATAGAAGTGAACTCCGAGAGATGGTGATGAACAGGGAGGCCTGGCGTGCTGCGATTCATGGGGTCGCAAAGAGTCGGACACGACTGAGCGACTGAACTGAACTGAGAACGATAAGGAATCTTATCATTCCAATCTATCCAATTTAACTAGTTATCCAGACACCAGTTCCCCTAAACTTCTTCCCCCACTTTGAAAAACAGACTACGAAGAAAGCTAGCGCGCCTTGAGCAGTTTCATTCATTCCAGGAATAAGGAGGTACTGTAAGGAAGGCGCTTAGCCTTTTAGCCAGGACTCTTCTTTACCCCCTGGAGGGCACAAACCGTCTCTGCCTGCTAAGTAATTCCATAAACTCAGTCCTTCTCCTCACTGTTTCTACCCGGCCCATGAAAGCAGGAGCATCACAAACTACCCAGCCATTGTTTGGGTTTTGCCCACCTCCAGCCTAGTGACTACATCAGTCCTGAATATTCATTGGAAGGACTGATGCTGAAGCTGAAGCTCCAATACTTTGGTCACCTGATGAGAAGAACTGGTTCATTGGAAGGGACCCTGATGCTGGGAAAGGTTGAAGGCAGAAGGGGACGACAGAGGATGAGATGGCGGGATCGCATCACCGACTGGATGGACAGGAGTTTGAGCAAGCCCCGGGAGTTGGCGAAGGACAGAGGCCTGGCGTTCTGCAGTCCATGGGATCGCAGAGTTGGACACGACTGAGCGACTAAACTGAACTGAGCTTAGTGACAAGCCCTCATTGCGTCACCGGGAATCAGAGGTTGCAACCTTTGTCGGCATAGGCCTAGCTGAATCCGCCCTCACGTGCCTGCAGGGGCCCAATGAACGAGACCCACGCTTTCCATACAGTCGCATGCGCTCACAGCGCCGGAGCTCGAGCGATGCCCCGCCCCGGCTGCACGGTGCGTTCGCGTTAATCCTCCCAAGAGGTCTCGGCCACTGGGGCTTCAGGTTCCTACCGAGCATTGTTTCCGAACTCGGCCACGAGAGTGTGTCCTGATTGGCTTGCCCTGGAGGCGGGTTCAGGACTTTTTTAAGACTAGGACCACTTCCGGAAGCTCCAGACAGGAAGTTATCAGATGTCTATGGTGTCCGGTGGAGAAAGTGCTGTCAGCTGCTTTGGTGACGGCGAGAGAGGATCGTGGGTTGGCTGGACTGGCCGTTTGGCCTCGCCGCAGCTAGGGGCCCGTTTCCATAGCAGCACCACGGCCCCGTCTTCCAGCCCAGACCCCGGCGCGGCTGCCCGGGGGATCTCTTCAGGCTCCTTGACGCCGCTCCAAGGGGCACCTACTTGGGTTTTGCCTCGGCTTGCAGCCGGCGGACTGGCTCCCGGCTTCTGCTCTGCGGGCCACAGTAAGAAGTGCCCTTATCAACCCGCGCCCTGCTCCCCTTCCTGAGCCATAGAGACCCCGGTCCAGAGCGACAGCCTTGGACCTGGGACTAGACGGATCCAAGACGCTCAGCCCCGGCCCCCCTCAAACGGGGCTCTGCATCGTCTCTGATATGTCACCCACCGTCTCCCACAAGGACAGCAGTCGGCAACGACGGCCAGGGACTTTCAACCACTCTCTAGATTTGAAGAGTGGTCCTCTGCCGCCGGGCTCCTGGGATGATAATCTTCCGGAGGTGGTGGGCGGGGAAGGGGACAAAGAAGCTCTTCTTCGGGATATCAGCACTGTTGATTTCTCAAAAACCCCACGGAGCTGCCGGGCGGAATTGAGCAGCATTTTGCTGTTGCTCTTTCTTTACGTACTTCAGGGCATTCCACTGGGCTTGGCGGGAAGCATCCCACTCATTTTGCAGAGCAAAAATGTTAGCTATACAGATCAAGCGTTCTTCAGTTTTGTCTTTTGGCCTTTCAGTCTCAAATTGCTCTGGGCCCCGTTGGTTGATGCGGTTTACTTTAAGAACTTTGGTCGTCGCAAATCTTGGCTTGTCCCAACACAGTATATATTGGGATTCTTCATGATATATCTCTCCACTCAAGTGGACCATTTGCTCGGAAATACAGATGGCCGAACCCCCGACGTGGTTGCTCTCACTGTGACTTTCTTTTTGTTTGAATTCCTGGCAGCCACCCAGGACATCGCTGTGGATGGTTGGGCGTTAACTATGTTATCCCGGGAAAACGTGGGTTATGCTTCTACTTGTAATTCAGTGGGCCAAACAGCCGGCTACTTTTTGGGCAATGTTTTGTTTTTGGCCCTTGAATCTGCCGACTTTTGTAACAAATATTTGCGGTTTGAGCCTCAACCCAGGGGAATCGTCACTCTTTCAGGTAGTGTATTTATTATGCTGTTAGGTTTATTTTACAATCAGTCCTGAATATTCATTGGAAGGACTGATGCTGAAGCTGAAGCTCCAATACTTTGGTCACCTGATGAGAAGAACTGGTTCATTGGAAGGGACCCTGATGCTGGGAAAGGTTGAAGGCAGAAGGGGACGACAGAGGATGAGATGGCGGGATCGCATCACCGACTGGATGGACAGGAGTTTGAGCAAGCCCCGGGAGTTGGCGAAGGACAGAGGCCTGGCGTTCTGCAGTCCATGGGATCGCAGAGTTGGACACGACTGAGCGACTAAACTGAACTGAGCTTAGTGACAAGCCCTCATTGCGTCACCGGGAATCAGAGGTTGCAACCTTTGTCGGCATAGGCCTAGCTGAATCCGCCCTCACGTGCCTGCAGGGGCCCAATGAACGAGACCCACGCTTTCCATACAGTCGCATGCGCTCACAGCGCCGGAGCTCGAGCGATGCCCCGCCCCGGCTGCACGGTGCGTTCGCGTTAATCCTCCCAAGAGGTCTCGGCCACTGGGGCTTCAGGTTCCTACCGAGCATTGTTTCCGAACTCGGCCACGAGAGTGTGTCCTGATTGGCTTGCCCTGGAGGCGGGTTCAGGACTTTTTTAAGACTAGGACCACTTCCGGAAGCTCCAGACAGGAAGTTATCAGATGTCTATGGTGTCCGGTGGAGAAAGTGCTGTCAGCTGCTTTGGTGACGGCGAGAGAGGATCGTGGGTTGGCTGGACTGGCCGTTTGGCCTCGCCGCAGCTAGGGGCCCGTTTCCATAGCAGCACCACGGCCCCGTCTTCCAGCCCAGACCCCGGCGCGGCTGCCCGGGGGATCTCTTCAGGCTCCTTGACGCCGCTCCAAGGGGCACCTACTTGGGTTTTGCCTCGGCTTGCAGCCGGCGGACTGGCTCCCGGCTTCTGCTCTGCGGGCCACAGTAAGAAGTGCCCTTATCAACCCGCGCCCTGCTCCCCTTCCTGAGCCATAGAGACCCCGGTCCAGAGCGACAGCCTTGGACCTGGGACTAGACGGATCCAAGACGCTCAGCCCCGGCCCCCCTCAAACGGGGCTCTGCATCGTCTCTGATATGTCACCCACCGTCTCCCACAAGGACAGCAGTCGGCAACGACGGCCAGGGACTTTCAACCACTCTCTAGATTTGAAGAGTGGTCCTCTGCCGCCGGGCTCCTGGGATGATAATCTTCCGGAGGTGGTGGGCGGGGAAGGGGACAAAGAAGCTCTTCTTCGGGATATCAGCACTGTTGATTTCTCAAAAACCCCACGGAGCTGCCGGGCGGAATTGAGCAGCATTTTGCTGTTGCTCTTTCTTTACGTACTTCAGGGCATTCCACTGGGCTTGGCGGGAAGCATCCCACTCATTTTGCAGAGCAAAAATGTTAGCTATACAGATCAAGCGTTCTTCAGTTTTGTCTTTTGGCCTTTCAGTCTCAAATTGCTCTGGGCCCCGTTGGTTGATGCGGTTTACTTTAAGAACTTTGGTCGTCGCAAATCTTGGCTTGTCCCAACACAGTATATATTGGGATTCTTCATGATATATCTCTCCACTCAAGTGGACCATTTGCTCGGAAATACAGATGGCCGAACCCCCGACGTGGTTGCTCTCACTGTGACTTTCTTTTTGTTTGAATTCCTGGCAGCCACCCAGGACATCGCTGTGGATGGTTGGGCGTTAACTATGTTATCCCGGGAAAACGTGGGTTATGCTTCTACTTGTAATTCAGTGGGCCAAACAGCCGGCTACTTTTTGGGCAATGTTTTGTTTTTGGCCCTTGAATCTGCCGACTTTTGTAACAAATATTTGCGGTTTGAGCCTCAACCCAGGGGAATCGTCACTCTTTCAGGTAGTGTATTTATTATGCTGTTAGGTTTATTTTACGTTTATAAATCCTTTCGACACTGTGTGTGACAGTGTGTTAGAACCGTTATTTAATGAACTGGAAATCATATTACGGGAGATGATCCGAGGTAAGTTATCTGTTCTGCTAAGATGAGCTTCAGCCAGAATGATTACATTAAAGCAGTCATAATTGATCGGTATTCTGAAGTGAGCAGGGAAAAGCAACTCATCCAATAAACGTTGTTGTGTAAGAGCAAACAAAACTCTTGAGTCTAGGGATACCTTGGCGCTTGCATAATAATAGGTGCACAGTTTTTAAAAGTCTGGCCGGTGTGAACACATGAACCCAGCCTGACTCTAATTTTTCTTTTGTTAGATTGAGATTTCTAGCTCCATGCTTTCTAGTCCATTCCTACCCTTACTCTTATACCAAGACCCTGTTTTCTATCTCATCTAGTCTTCTGATGAATGGACAGGGTTAATCCATTCAAACATTAGTGAGTGGGCTAAGTGACAGAGTTCAAAGGGCCTTCTGTGATTGAAGCCAATTCCAGCCCTCAAAAAGAACTTGTGAGAGTCAGGCTTTACATTTGCCCTTGTTGAATAAGATTTCATGATGTGGGTAAGTAAAGTTCCAGAAGCCACCAAACAACAGCTGAAAAAGCAGTGAAGCAGCAAAGTACCAAAAGATACAGGACAGTACATACAGTGTTCCAAATGCCTGAAGCACTGGTTTGTGGCATCTGATTTTGGGAAATGGTGCTGAAAGAAAGGTTGTGACCAAATTAAAGGTTGTTGACCGAATTCTTTAGTTGCTACCAGTAAGAGTTTAAAGCTTGTCCTGTAGGAAATTGTGAATCCTATAGATTTCCCCTTCTTTCTACATGAGTGTAATACATGGCCCTGTAATGTTTTCTGGTTTTTGGTTTTCTCTTTGTTTTTTAACTTTCCTAAAAACTAAGAAACCGTGTAAAATTACCAATATCAAGAACAACACTGGGACTATTAGTAATAGAGTTCTCTATTACTGTTGGTAATAGAGTTCTTAATTCTGGTAGTGATGATGAATTTGGGATGAATTTATGATGATTGTCTTTTGAAATTTAAACAGCTACTTTCTCTCATCTTCCTAGAGTTAGGGGATTCCCAAAAGGTAAATGTCAGGGTCTGGTGTGTGGTGGGGGCTTCCCTGGTGGCTCAGTGGTAAAGAATCTGCCTACCAATGCAGGAGATGAGGGTTCTATCTTTGGGTCAGGATGATCCCCTTGAGAAGGAAATGGCAACCCACTCCAGTATTCTTGCCTGGAAATGGACAGAGGAGCCTGGCAGGCTATAGTCCATGGGGCACGAAAGCGCTGGACACGACTTAGTAAACAACAACAAGGTGAGTGGTAAGGGCATTTTAAGGATTACAACATTGAAGGAAGGGAGGAAGGGATTTACAACTGTATTTCTGAAATAGTATACACCCCCTCCACATCCCTACACCCTGTCAGGAACCCCCTTTCTACTTGAAACTCCTAGTGAGCCACTATTACTGATAATATTAATAGTTACACTTTTCCTCAGTTGGTTTAAGGCTGAAGATAGTTGAGTGATACTGGTATGCACCTAGACACATTTGTCTCTTAGTGTTCTGGGGTAGCACTCCCGCTCTATGGATAATTTTCTGCTCAGAAATACTTTGTGAATGCATCATATCAGCACCTTGTTGCTTTTTACGTGTTTTGCTTTTTGTTTTTTATTGGGACAGTTCCTATCACCAAAGGGCTAATAGGATGATCTGTTCCTTATTATGGGAAAGCCTCAGTAGAGAAATCAAGATTGAAGAGGCTATGGAAGCTAAATTACTGAGTAAATTAGAGCTTTCTTGTATGTTAAATAAGTGACTAATACAGTATCTTTCCAGAGAATACAGTTATCCATTCAAGAACCATTATGGCTGTATCCCCTCTCAGCCACAGCCGTGCCCCTTTGGAAGATCAGAAACATACCACTAGATTTTAATTTACACTGGTTTATTATTTTGAATAGCTTTCCACCCCCCCCCCCTTTGGAATCTGAACTGTGTTTTCTAGGAAACTGTAAAAATATCTTACTTTTTAATTGAACTTTTATATCCGTAGTATATTGCTGTTTTGGGTTCAAGCATTTTAATAACAGTTGAGGAGTTCCTGCTTTTTTCATTCTTTGTACAACTGTACTTAAAACATTTATAGTTTTTTTTTTTTTTTGCGGGGGTGGGGGAACTTAGTATAACTAAGAAAAACCAGTGCCTTTGAGGAATTTAGAGAGCACAGAGAGAATCATGGAGGAAATACAGTCACTCAGGTAATAGATGAGGCAAACACTGAGGTGACTTTAGAAAACGAGAAACTTTAAAAGAGGCATAATTACTATTTTTTTAATTCTGAAATATATTCTGTGATTAGCACTTTGTTTTGATCTACAGATACATAGAGATAGAATACATTCAGAAAGAACAGTTTTTACATCAAGAAAGCAGTAATCTAAATAGTTAATTTAGAATGGAAGGATAGGATGAAAATATTTAATAGAATCCCTTAGAAAGAAAAACTTAATTATGCTGAGATTGGCTTTTGGTTCCTTCAGGAATACAGAACAGTCATTAACCCAGAGGTAACCTTCTTTTGGTCCTGCCTCTTTGGTTTTCAAGGATCTTTAGTAGCAAAAAGAGACAAGCTTTTAAGCTTCAGGAAATGTGAGAGTAACCCAGAAAAACACAGAGATTACAACATAAAGTTTTATGACTTGAAAAGATACATTTAAGTCCTTCATTCTTATAGATGAGGAAACTGATAAGGAAACTCTTAACTGGCTAGTTAGAGAGATTTACTTATGGCTTAGATTTCCTGACTATTTGGTGTTTTTCCTTCAGTTGTCAGAAAATTAGGAAAAACTTCAAGGAAAGCTTCAAAACCTAAATATAATATATGCTGATTGGGCTTTTCTACCAGAGAAATCAGCACTCTGCTGATGTCTAAAAAAAAACATGAGCATGCTCCCAGAATGCCAGATGCCCAGAAGTGACAGATTAAGGGGTTTTTGTTATTTTGTTTTTAAAGTGACCCACATCTTTTTATTTACTCAGCATTGACTCCCTTTTTGGTACTGGTCATATGACAGGTGTTATAATTTGATGACTAAAACCTGGCCATTCTCTGCCCACAAGTAATTTATAGTGGAGTTTTGCCAACTAAAATGAGTTGGTGCAGGACTGTAATTATTGGAGAGGACAATGATGACCTGAAAAACTCATGCCCTTTTAAAGGCTAGGTAGCCTCGGGTCTGGGCTTCTCAGGAGGCACTAGTGGTAAAGAACCTGCAGTGCAGGAAGTGCAAGAGACACAGGTTCAATCCCTGGGTCAGGAAGATCTCGGAAAAGGAAATGGCAACCCACTCCAGTATTCTTGCCTGGAGAATCCGGATAGACAGAGGATCCCGGTGGACTACAGTCCATGGCGTTGCAAAAGAGTCCAACATGATGTTACCACGTCAATAACAACAACAACTGGGGCTACTAGATTCAGGAGAGATTAAATATTAAAAGCTGGAGACCATACCCCAGAAAGGAGGTCTAAAGCCTTTTTTCTTTTTTAAAGCAAGGAGAAATGGTACTATAAGCTTTCTTTGTCCAGTAAAGAACTGTGGAATTTTGTGGATGGGGTACATAAAAGTCAATATACAAAATACACTGTAAACTAAAAATGCATTTGATTTTATTTGGTATATGTCTTATTTGGTGTATGTTGAATTTCACTTTTAATTTCATTGAAATATACTTGGAGGCCAGTTGAATTAGCCTTTAGTATGTAAATGTATCAAAAGAATTATAGAACCTCACTGATTACAGTCTTCTACTTTCATTTATAGTGTTCCTAAAAACTCTTTATTGGAGAAAGCAGAATAGATCTCCTTAATACAAGATACTCTCCTAGAAAATTAAAAATGAAAAAATAAACACTGTTCTTTTAAATACAATTTGGGATAAATCTTGCATTTTATCCATGTTCTTTTCATTATTTTATATTTTTTATTGTGGAGTTTATATCTACAATGTGTGTGTGTGTAGATACATATGCATGTGCATGCACGCCATTTTGCTTTAGTCATGTCCAACTCTTTGTGACTCTATGGACTGTAGCCCACCAGGCTTCTCTGTCCATGGGATTCTCCAGGCAAGAATACTGGAGTGGGTTGCCTTGGATCTTCCATACTCATATCTTGGTGTGGGAGATCACAAATATGTATTTTATATGTCATTGTGCATGCTGAAATATTTATTAAGGATAGGTGTCTATTCAGAAAGCAAGATGTTTGTTACCTTTTAGGACTTCTATTTCTTGGTTTGGTGTTAAATAAGAAAGACTTTAAATTTCATTTTTTTCTCTTTACTTTTGAACATGATAGCTGAATTTCAGGTGTCATCAGTTAAAGCTATAGAATACATGATTGCAGCACATCTAAGGATTTCTTTCCTTTTAGATATTTTATATTGTCTTGTGTTTGAGACCTACATTTCTTTTATTTACTTTTAAAATTTTTATTGGAGTATAGTTGATTTACAGTGTTGTGTTGAGACCTGTATTTCTTACTCCTAGCACAGTCATAGAACTTTTGGTAGAACTTTTTCTTGCTTAAATTTCCCACTAGTTTTTAAAAACTTTATTTTAAAATAATTATGGATTCACAGGAGGTTGCAGAGAAATGTTTAGGGAAGTCCTATGCACCCTTTCCCTAGCCTCCACTGTTAAAATCTTATATAACTATAGTAGAGTATCAAAACCAAGAAATCGACATTGGTACAATCCATAGAGTTTATTCAGATTTCAACAGTTACACATATACTCATTTATGTGTGTATTGTATGTGGTTTTGTCACATTTAAGCTTATGTAACCTCCAACACCACTATCAAAATACTCAACTGTACTTTCACCACAATATACTTTTCTGTTATTTCTTTACAGCTATGCCCATTTCCTCCTCTTCATCCCCAATCCCTGTCAGCCCCTAATCTGTTTTCCATCTTTATAATTATGTTATTTCAGAAATGTTATATAAGTGAAATCATTTAGCATATGTCCTTTGGTGATTGGCTCTTTTCACTTAGAATAATTTCTTTGAGGTTTGTCCAAGTTGTTACATGGATCTGTGATTTGTTCCGCTTGTTGCTGAGAAATATTCCATTTTTTTTGACATACCACACTTTGTTTTACCACTCATTTGAGTAGTTTCTAGTTTTTCGATAATTATTATGTGAAAATAAGTCTTCATTTCTCTCAGATAAGTGCCCAGGAGTACAAATGCTGGTTTATTTGTCAGTGCATTTTTAGTTTTGAAAGGAACTGACCAAATTTTTTCTGGAGTGGCTGTATCATTTTATCTCCTTACCAGCAATATATGAGCGATTCAGTTTCTCTGCATCCCTCCATTTCATGTTATCATTATTTTTCACTGTAGCTATTCTCATGTACCCTGCATCTTTATGTGATAGTTTGGACTGCTTACTGTCAAGTGTTTTATAAAAGTCAGAATTCAGCTTTCATCTTACAAAAAGTGATTTTGGGGTGTCAGGATATAGGTTGTACAAAAACTGAATGCAAGAATCTCCTATCATAGCATCAGAGTAGAGATATATATGTATGTTTAATTAATATGGATTTTGTGCTTGACCTGAACATATTTTGAAACATGGAAAAGTGAAAGTTGCTTAGTTATGTCCAACTCTTTGTGACCCCATGGACTATATAGTCCATAGAATTCTCCAGGCCAGAATAATGGAGTGGGTAGCCGTTCCCTTCTCCAGGGGATCTTCCCAACCCAGGGATTGCACTCAGGTCTCCCACATTTCAGGCAGATTCTTCACCATCTGAGCCACAAGGGAAGCCCTTAAAACATGGAAAGAGTGGCTCATTTCCTTCTGTTCAGTGATACATTCTCCAGAGTTAGCATGAGATGGGAGCATTGCATCTATTGGTCTCTAAGCTTCAGTTCTGCATCCTGGGCTGAGTTTAATGTTTTGGGACAATAGGGCTCTTGATAACCAGACAGCTGCTTAATCTGGTGCTTGATTGAAGAAACCATTTCTTCTACCTCAGAGGAGAACCTAACATTGCTGGAGTTAATGAAAAAGTATGTGATCTCAAACATGGCACCTCTCTAAGGGGTTAGGAAAACTAAAGGATTATGAAGATTTCAAAATTAGCTTTGTGTTAGTCAATTTTTCTGTTGCATGCTGTCTTTCAAAAATTGTAATCCTCAAATAAGATATACTATATTGTATAATCAAAATAGCATTTTCTTTTTGGCATAGATGTTTTGAGAAAATGCTTAAGGGAGTGGTTTGTGACCACAGAAGAAAGTTCTGTTTCTTGTTGAGACTTAGCTGGTGACCCAGGGCCAGATACATGGTATTTATATTTCAGTTTCTTCCATGGTGAAAGTGAGAGCAGTGGACTGATGATAGCTGTCTAAAGTCCCTTCATACTCTGCCTTGTGAAGCAGAGAAAGCTGTCCTGAAAGCAAGATGAAAGGAAGGCCTGATGGTAATGTAAAACAGAAACTGAAAGTTTGTTTTCCTGCCACAGACTTCTGAAGGACTGAGGTTAATTCCCATAGTGTGAGAGTTAGAGAGAAGCTGTTCTGATCCAAGGATGGTTGTTAATCAGACTGTGCTTAATTTTTCTGCCTCTTCCCATGGTGGAAGAGAATGAACCTACACCACAAAAGATCTGGAGGCCTGGTCCAAAGCCTCGAAGGTTGAAATTTTTTGGAAATCTAATGTTTTATCTTAAAAATTCTTAGAAATTTTACCTTTAATACACACTTTTCATGAAAATATTTCAAAGTTATTGAGTAAATGAACTGTTTAGGAAGATGTACCATGTTTGGTCTACGTACCTTATAATATACCACCCATATGGGGAGATGAAAGTGGGTAGGGATGAATACAAGTAACCAGTTTAAAAGAGGTTTGCTCAAGTATCTATGTTCCAGACTTCATAATTGGAGCTAAAATAAGTACCTTTTTCCTCAGGTCTATCTGTTTGATAGGAAGAGAGCTTGCTTGCAGTAGGTGTGTCTGAGCATCTGGGTAGTATAATGGGACACATTTTTTTTTGAGAATCAGATCTGAATTTGAATCCCCCCCTCTGGTACTTTCTGGTTTGTGATTCTCTTTCACTGAGTATAAAGTAGGAATAATAATGCTTGTCTTAGAGAGTGATTTTGAGACTTATTGTGCTGTCCTGTGTTTTGCCTTGGCATAATAGACACTCAGGAGTTGACTGTTATATCATTTTTGAATACTGGTGAATTGTTGCATAATCTTATCTGCAAACAGTACTGAAACCTGTTTAACTTGTTCTTATTAATTTTTTTTCTCTCTCTGCACTGGGATCAAAGAGTTTAAATTTAGATAAAGATTTTGTTCATTAAAACTGGAAGAATATACTAAACAAAAAATACTAAAAATTTTTTGCTGAAAGTAGTATATAAGTTAAACCTTTAAATTTTCACTTAACATTTTTATAAAGACCATTAATTGAAATTTCTGGTGACAGTGAAAGCTTTTTTCAGGGTTTCTTGAATTGATGATATTCCATAAATGTCATTTGTCAATTTCACAGACAAAATTAAGAATGCAAAAATAATGAACATTAGCCTCACTTAATTATAAGAATAATCTTAAATTGTTGTTCATTGGTTTTGAACTAGATTTCAAAACTATGTTGATACAAACTAGAAGTTATGTTGTGATGTTATTTTAATGAGCTTTAATCATAAGATATATATTTATTAGTGCATTTTAAAGTGAATACCTTTGCATTTAGGAATCTCAGTTTTTCCTGTTTCTTGTTTTTCTTCTGATATCTAGAATTAATGACGGATTCTTCTCAACTTTTGATGGGGTTATGTCTAGTAAGGCCAGTATAAGTTGAAAATTTTTAAGTCTTAACTTAGTCTTGCCTACCTTAAACGTGCTCAGAACACTTACATTAGCCCACAGTGAGGCAAAATCATTTAACAAAGCCTGTCTTATAATAGGGTGTTGAATATCATGTAACTATTGAAACTGTACTGAAATTATTGATTACTGTACTGTAATTATTGAAACACATAGTGGTTGTCTGGGTACAGAATGGTTGTGCTTTTACCATTGTGATTGTGTAGCTGACTAGGAGCTGTAACTTTCGGGTGCTGCCCAACTTCACAGCAGAGGATCATAATGAATATTGCTAGCCTGGGAAAAGATCAAAGTTCGAAGTGCAGTTTCTACTGAATGCATATTGCTTTCATACTATCATAAAATTGAAAAATCTCAAGTGAGACCTTCATAAGTCGGGGTCCGTCTGTGTAAATTCCTGTTATGGAGAGAAGAATTCACCTCAGAATACAAATTTCCGTGTATGTTCGAGAAGATTTAGCTTTTTTTTTTGCATAATTCGAATAGCAGAGCCTCATTTTTGGTTATGCTTCTGGAGACTAAATAATTAGCCAACTCTAGCAGATTCTTCTTTATTTTTTTAAGTTTATTTATTTATTTAATTTTGGCTGTGCTGGGGCTTTGTTGCTGCGCTCGCTGCCTGGTTGCAATGAGCAGGGGCTGCTCTCTAGTTGTGGTACATGGGCTTCTCTGCTGTGGCTTCTCTTGTTGCAGAGCACAGACTCTAGGGCGTGTGCGCTGCAGTAGTTGTGATGCACAGGCTTAGATGCCCCACTGCATCTGAAAGCTTTCTAGACCAGGGATCAAACCCATGTTCCAAGCATTATAGGCAGATTCTTAACCACTGGACCACAAGGAAGTCCTAGTAGATTCTTAATTCAACAGTATTAAAAAAAAAAAAAATTATATAAGCAGTATGAAATAATGGAACCCACATTGGAAGATTTAGGTTCTGCCTCTTAATTGGACCTCTGGCAAAGATTGAAATATTCTGAGCTTTTCCTTGTCTCTCATAGTAATAATGCCTGCTTTGCTTGTCTCACATGTTGACTACAAAATCAAATGAAATAGGGGGCCTGCCTGATGGTCCAGTGGCTAAGACTCCATATTCCCAATGCAGGGGGCCCAGGTTTGATCCTTGATCAGGGAACTAGATCCACATGCAGCAGCTAAGACCTGGTGCAGTCAAATAAATAAATAAGAATATGTATTATTTTTTAAAAAATCAAATGAGATAACATATAAGAAAGGATTATTTAAATACTAAGGTGAATTTGGTCTATACTGTGAGTTAAGTTGATCTGTGATACTGTCTGCCTTCATCATAAGTGCGCTTTAAACCGTAGTAGCTACCTTCACCTAGCACAGCCTAGCAAGACTGGATAGAGGAAAACCTTGACTTAAACGAAGGTCTACCTTTTTGGGAAAAAGATGGCTGGACTTCATGAACAGTTAGTTGATTGTGTTACATTAGCAATAAACTAAAAAGCAAATACATGTAAAGTTGAATACAATACCAGAATGTTAGAGCTAGAAAACACCTGGGATTTTGTAGGCAAGTCTTCTTACTTTACAAATGAAGGAACTGAGAGAGAGTTATACATTTTCATAGAGATAAAATAAGATGCATTCTCAGGGTAGTTAAGGAGATGCAGGTTTTAAAATGGGTTGTATGAGGCGCTGACTTCAAATGTAACTTCAGGCAATGTTTCAGCCTTCTCTCAGCCTGTTTCATCATCTGAAAATTGGGACTGGTGATAACTTCATCTATTGTGGTGTTGTAGTAAAGGGAATGATATGTGTAAAATGCTTAGCACATTTATAGCACATGCTATGCACTCAAGAAATAGTGCCTCTATTATTACTATTATTTTTAGCTATTATGCAGAATCTTCCAGAACATTATTCACTCTCTCTGCTTGTTTGAAATATTGGCCAGTGGCCCAGCTCTCTTCCACTGAAACAACCAAAAGAGTGTGTCATGTTTATGTATCACAGAATTGAAAGAGAATATTTTTAAACAGATTAAAAACAGTTTAAAAGCAAAAGGCAGAAAATTTAATGTAAATGATCATCTGTTTGTTGTCTAAGTTGTCAAAATTTAATAAAGAACTGAAATGACTTAGATGCTTAAGAATTATGACTGATAGATCTTACAGGATATGAAAATCATCTCCTGCCCTTGAATAAAATGACACAATAGACTTTTGTTTCATTCAACCCACTAAACCCTTTCCTTTTTCCTTGTTAAGTATCGCTGTCTGTTCTGGGTCTGTGTGATGTCTTGTGTCTGCTGTGCTTGGTCTGGTGCCAATGACAAGCCCTATGCGTTGATTTTTTTTTTTTTTTAACAGATTTTAGTTGAGAAAAAGTTGTGTACAAAATTATTTAGTATCAGTGAAGATACGTTATTTCACATGTTAATTATAGATATAAAACATTTTAAATTTCAGATTTCCTTTTCTTCTGGGGAACTGTATTTTTGATAACAACAACTTTAGTTGCCCTACTGAAAAAAGAAAGCAAAGAAGTATCAGTAGGAAAAGAAGAAACTCAAGGGATCACAGATACTTACAAGCTGCTTTTTGCAATTGTAAAAATGCCTGCAGTTCTGACATTTTGCCTTCTGATTCTAACTGCAAAGGTAAGAGATTTTTAAAGCAAATCCCCCATTCTGTTACAAGTACCAATATCATTGAATACTTCTGTTGCTGTTTCATAAGTCCCTTTCCACTAACACTAGAATTTAACAATAATAACTAATATACTTTATTTACTAAATGTATTTAAAAAGATGTGATGATATCAAATCAGATATAATTGCAAACTAAGCTAAATGTCCTAGGATCTTGAAAAAATTATGCCAATTTGAAGTACTTCTAGACAATGTGAGTGTTTTTAATGAATGATATTAATGCTTGGAAGGGAAATGAATATTAAAAAGATGTGATGATATCAAATCAGATATAATTGCAAACTAAGCTAAATGTCCTAGGATCTTGAAAAAATTATGCCAATTTGAAGTACTTCTAGACAATGTGAGTGTTTTTAATGAATGATATTAATGCTTGGAAGGGAAATGAATGCCTTGGAAAACTAACAGCATTCTGCTATTAGAATGAGTCGAAGGTATTGAAATTACTTACTCAGAATGTAGTTTGCAGAGATATGGAAATGAATATTAGAAGTCTATTTAAAAATCAGTTGAACTATTTCAAAATGTTAAAAGGAAATATACCATCAAACAAATGGAGGTTTTAGTGACAATTCTATGTTTTCTCTTAAGATGTCTTAATTTTTATAGTTCTAAAACATTTTAAAGAGATAATGCTAGAAGAAAGGTAAGTATACTTTGTTATAATGAACTGTTAGAATTGTTATTCCTAAAATATAAAATTGGTTACAGGATTTTTGGACTATATATTTAAACCTATCTACATAAACAATTTCATAGCTATATTTTGATAACACTAAAGTAAAAATTATAGTCTCATTGTTTTGAAATAGTGAGTTTTCCCTCTCTAGTGTTGGGAGGGTTGGGTTTTTAGGAAATTTTAGGAAGGTTTAAACTTAAGGTTCAACTTTAGAAAATGCTAAAAGGTTCAGTTCAGTCGCTCAGTTGTGTCTGACTCCTTGTGACCCCATGAACTGCAGCATGCCAGGCCTCCCTGTCCGTCACCAACTCCTGGAGTCCACCCAAACCCATGTCCATTGAGTCGGTGATGCCATCCAAACATCTCATCCTCTGTCATCCCCTTCTTCTCCTGCCCTCAATCTTTCCCAGCATCAGCATCTTTTCAAATGAGTCAGCTCTTCACATCAGGTGGCCAAAGTATTGGAGCTTCAGCTTCAACATCAGTCCTTCCAATGAACACCCAGGACTGATCTCCTTTAGGATGGACTGGTTGGATCTCCTTGCAGTCCAAGGGACTCTCAAGAGTCTTCTCCAAAACCACAATTCAAAAGCATCAGTTCTTCAGCGCTTAGCTTTCTTTGTAGTCCAACTCTCACATGCATACATGACCAATGGAAAAACCATAGCCTTGACTAGACGGACCTTTGCTGACAAAGTAATGTCTCTGCTTTTTAATATGCTGCAGGAGAAATATCAATAACCTCAGATATGCAGATGAAACCACCCTTATGGCAGAAAGTGAAGAGGATAAAAAGCCTCTTGATGAAAGAGGAGAGTGAAAAAGTTGGCTTAAAGCTCAACATTCAGAAAACAAAGATCATGGCATCCAGTCCCATCACTTCATGGGAAATAGATGGGGAAACAGTGGAAACAGTATCAGACTTTATTTTTTGGGCTCCAAAATCACTGCAGATGGTGACTGCAGCCATGTAATTAAAAGACGCTTACTCCTTGGAAGAAAAGTTATGTCCAACCTAGATAGCATATTCAAAAGCAGAGACATTACTTTGCCGACTAAGGTCCATCTAGTCAAGGCTATGGTTTTTCCAGTAGTCATGTATGGATGTGAGAGTTGGACTGTGAAGAAGGCTGAGTGCCAAAGAATTGATGCTTTTGAACTGTGGTGTTGGAGACTTTGGCCACCTCATGCGAAGAGTTGACTCATTGGAAAAGACTCTGATCCTGGGAGGGATTGGGGGCAGGAGGAGAAGGGGACGACAAAGGATGAGATGGCTGGATGGTATCACTGACTCGATGGACGTGAGTCTGAGTGAACTCCGGGAGTTGGTAATGGACAGGGAGGCCTGGCGTGCTGCAATTCATGGGGTCGCAAAGAGTCGGACACGACTGAGCGACTGAACTGAACTGAACTGAGGTTGGTCATAACTTTGCTTCCCAGGAGTAAGTGTCTTTTAATTTCAAAGGTTCAAGAAAGTTAATACTATCATAATGATATTATCTAATTACATCATTTAGACATAACCATTGGTAATATTTTTGGTATATTTCTGCTTTCCCCTGTGTGTATGTATGTATGTACATGCACATGTGTATACACATGCTTTACATGTATAAATATTATTAATATATTAGCTATAGTTAATATATACACACAAATACTTTAAAAGTGAAATTTTGTGTAATTTTTATCTTGTTATTGTCTTATCCCATATTCCTGTATCATTAATATTTGATAACATACTTTTTAATAACTAAATTGTTACAATATATAAATGTGCTATAATTTACTCATTTTTTCTGTTGCTGTATATTTAATTTGCCATGTGTTTTAATTACAAAAATGTACTAGTGAATATATTTGGGTGTAATTCTTTGGTGTTCTGAATATTTCCTTACAGTAGATTCTTAGGTTCTTTCCTTCCAATAGATTCAGTGAGTATGATTGTTAAATTGCTTTCTAAAAGATTTTATAATTTATACTGTCACCAAAAATATAAAAGGAGTTGCTTCAAATACAGAGTCTAGAATTCCATGTTCCCCCTTTAAAGTAAACCTCATTAAAAGTAACATCTCTCCTAACTTTTAACATCATATATTAGTTTTCCCTACTTTGCAGTTATATAAGTGGAGTATCCAGTATGTTTTCTTATGTCTGGCTCTTGTACTCTTTTACTCAACATCATATTTGTATAATTTATCCATATTGTTATTTATAGCAATAGTTTGTTCATCTTGTTGCTTATAATATTCCTTTGTGGGAATATACCACAATTTATTTATCCCATTCTATCAGCGGATGTTTAGGTTATTTATACTTTTGGACCATTATAAATCGTGCTTCTGTGAACTTTTGTGTACATTACTTTTGGTGAATGTAGGTAAACATTTCTGCTGGGTAAATACCCAGGAGTAGAACTGCTGGGCCATAAGAAATGTATAGTATATATGCATCTATATAAGAAATGCATAGTATATATGCATCTATATAAGAAATGCATAGTATATATGCATTTATATAAGAAATGCATAGTATATATTATAAACAGTTTTGTGATTGTTCCAATTTTCCCTACCACAAGCACTGTGAGAGAGTTTTTGTCATTACACAGCCTTGAAACCATAGTATTGTCTTTTCAATTTTAGACTTTCATAGCATCTCATTATGATTATAATTTTTCATTTCCCTGATGACTAAAGAAATTGAGCATCTTCTCATATGGTTATTGGCCATCTGAATATCCAGAGTTTCCCTTTTTTTTAAATTTGTAGAATTTTTATTTTTTATATATCCTGGATATGAGGGTTTTTGTTAGATATGTATATTGCAGATATCACCTATACCACTTTTAAGTTACAAAGAGAAAGTAC
>SJYT01048871.1:291563-302761 GCA_006410635.1 Cephalophus harveyi
ACCTATACCACTTTTAAGTTACAAAGAGAAAGTATGAAATATCTTTGACTTTTAATTTTTGAGTGAAATTTGCTCTTTGGCTTCATTCTGAGAAATTAAAGTATTTGAAGTAATATTTAGCATTAAAATTTTTTTTTATTTGTGTATTTTCACTTACTGAAAATTTACTTGTATAATTGAAGGAATGCCCATATGTTTATCCTAATTCTATAATTAATTGTTAATATTTAGCTCTACTTTTTTATTCTGTAAGTTATGTTATTTTACATATCTCTTATAAAGTATTTGATAGTAATTTGTACATATCATGCCCTTTTATCCATAAATACTCGAAGTATGTAGTGTATCTCCTAAGAATAAGGACTTCATCTTGCAGAGTCACAACTTGATAAAAAATCAGGAAGTTTAAATTGATATAATATCATTTTCTTTTAGAAAATTATTTATTTTTTGCTGTGCTGAGTCTTCATTGGTGCGTGCAGGCTTTCTCTAGTTGCAGTGAGTGGGGAGCTATTCCTCATTGCAGTGCACTGGTTTCTCATTGCAGTTGGTTCTCTTGTTGTGGAGCATGGGCTTCAGTAGTTGCAGCACACCAGCTCAGTACCCGTGGCTCCTGAGCTCTAAAGCACAGGCTCAGTAGTTGCAGTGCATGGGCTCTAGTTGCTCCACAACATGTGGGGTTTTCCTGGACCAGGGATTGAACCCATGTCCCCTGCGTGGACAGGTGGATTCTTATCCACTACCACCAAGGAAGTCCAACACAATACCATTTTCTAGTCACAGTCCGTATCCAGATTTCACCAGTTATCCCCCAGAGCAGCCTTTATAACTTAATTTTTTCCTGGCCAGCAATCCAATTTAGGATCATATACTGTGTTTAGTTGGTATGAGCCCTTTCTTTGTTTTTCATGACCTGCTGGGCACACTTTTTTTTTGTTTCTTAAGATTATTTATTTGTTCATATTTGGCTGGCTGGGTCTTTTATGCTGCATGGGCTTTCCCTGTTTGCACCGAGTGAGAGCTGTGTTCTAGTTGGAGTACACAGGCTTCTCATTGTGGTGGCTTCTCTTATTGAAGCGCCTGGGCTCTAGGGTCCTGGGCTTCGGTACTGCAGAGCACAGGCTCAGTAGTTGTGGGGCTTAGTTGCTCTGTGGCATGTGGAGTCTTCCCAGACCAGGGATTGAACCAGTGTCCGCTGCATTGGCAGGGGGATTCTTTAACACTGGACCACCAGAGAAGTCCAACCTGAACCTTTTAAAAAATATTTTTTAATTTTATTGGAGCATAATTGATTTACAATGTTGTATTAGTTTCAGGTATACAGCAAAGTAATTCAGTTATACATATACATATATTCATTCTGTTTAGATTCTTTTCTCATATAGGTTGTCGGAATTTTGAGTAGAGTTTCCTGTCCTATACTGTAGGTCATTGTTGGTTATCTATCTATATAGTGGTATGTAGTGATCTAGAGGGCTTCCCTGATGGCTCAGAGGTTAAAGCGTCTGCCTGCAATGTGGGATCTAGACGCTTTTAAAGAAGACAGGCCGGTTATTCTGTAGAAAGGCCTTCCGTTTATGTTTGTCTAATGTTTCTTCATGTTTAGGTCCATTCTGTGAATATATGTCACAAATATCACAGAAATAATACTGTGACTCTTCAGGGAATTTTATCAGGAGCCATATCATGTCCCTTTAACCATTAATTATTGTGTTAACCTTGATTACCTTGTTTAATACATTGCAAAATTACTATTTTTCCTTTTGTAATTAAAAATTCATTTATAGCGAAGTACTTTAAGACCATCTAAATATCTTGTTTCACCTCAAACTTTTACCCACTACAGTATTTTAGCATTCTTACTCTTTTTTTGTTGTTGTTTTTAAGAATTAATCTAAGCATACCTTTTTTTTACCCATCATTTAAATCAACCTCTTAGATATGTTTTCTCAGAATTACTTTTGAAAAGCTAGATGACTTTTTGTTGTCAGTCAGAAATCATCAAAAATGTGTATGGTATGTGGCAATGATACTTCATTTTAACTAGATTTATTTGGAGTCAAGAGCTTTTCTTTTAAACTTAAAATATACAGAGCAATAAGTTTGGATTTGAACACTGTTTATTGTAAGACAGAAATTTTTGAAATGGAAATTTAATTGTAATTAAAATTATAGTTCATAAGAGTGCTGAATTTTCACTTGTTTTCCACTCCATATTTGTAAGTAGATCATTGAGCTAAGTATGCCTCCATAACTTGATTGTTGAACCAGATATACTAATATGATACTTCTAACTGATATGAGTCATTGATAAGACAGGTTTCTAAATTACTTATACTTGGAGGAAAATATTTCATAAGTCATAAATTAAAATATTTTTTTGTTTTTATATTGCAGATTGGTTTTTCAGCAGCAGATGCAGTAACAGGACTGAAATTGGTAGAAGAGGGAGTACCCAAAGAACATTTAGCCTTATTGGCAGTTCCAATGGTTCCTTTGCAAATAATATTGCCTCTGATTATCAGCAGATACACTGCAGGTCCCCAGCCACTAAACATATTTTACAAAGCCATGCCCTACAGGTAAAAATGAAATGAAACCTTACTAAATAAGAGAGGTTAAATGAGGAACAGTCATCAGTATCACTAATGTCTATGTATAGAGTGTATATGGTAAAAGGCTTGAAAAACATCTTAACTTCTGTATCATTTATATGCACTTTTATCTCTTTTAAACTTCCTAACAGGTTTTAGATTCAGGCTTCTTTCATATGGTAGGCACACAGATTTCTGTTTCTATTATTCTTAACCTAAAATAGAAGTCAACTCCACCTTTCTTTCTTATTCTGTAGATTACTGTTTGGATTAGAATATGCTCTACTGGTCTGGTGGACTCCTAAAGTAGAACATCAAGGGGGATTCCCTATATATTACTATATTGTAGTGCTGCTGAGTTATGCGTTACATCAGGTAAGCTTGCTGTGGTTTTTCCCAGGAAGTAAACTGTCCTGTGTAAAATAAAGATGTTTTTATACAGTTACCTTAAAATAATGATAATAAATTTTAAGATTTATGCATGAATCGGATACTGAAGAAATTAGTGAACTTTAAACCTTGTGGATTTAAATATATATATACGCACACACACACACACACACATATATATATTTTTATTTGACTGTCTTGGATCTTAGTTGTGGCACTTGGGATCTTCTCTAGTTGTGGCATGGGCTGCAGAGTGTGCAAGCTAGTAGTAGTGGCACATGGACTTAGCTGCTCCACGGCATATGGGATCTTAGTTCCACAGGTTGAACAAGGATCAACCTGTGTTTTCATGTTCCTGAATGGAGGGTTAATTCTTGCTGCTTAAGCACTTTTTGCCTCTCAAGGATATTTTCCTCTTCAGTTTTTGATGTAAATTTTTAATTATATATAAGAAAATTATTTACATATAATTATATATTCATATTACCTTTGAATATTTGAATGCTTACATGTATAATACATATATACACACATATGATATATTTAGGTATAGTATAAGTATGAAGTCTTGCTTGTTACTGAATGCATCCTTCAGTGCTACCTGACTTGTCATTCTCAATTGAGCCTTCCTTGAATACATGTGATAGAATTAATCTCCTATTTATTTAGGCCCTGATAGCATGATGTATGCACTTCCTCTGTTTACAGTATTTACTGCATTTAATTGTATTTATTTATTCCTGTTTTCCCAGCTTTAGACTAAATTCTTCAAGGGCACAGAGGGGCTGTATCTTATTCATCTTTGTGTTACCGTGACCAGACTTAAAGCCTGGCCTGTAGCAGGGGCTCAATAAATATTTGTTGGTTTGAGTTTAATAAGAGTCATGAAAATTAATTTTCAGATTTATGCTTTTAATGTTCTTAATTTAGTCCATATCTTTCTAAAGTTTAGTTGTCCTGAAGATGTTTTATGTTTTCCTTGTAGGTTACATTGTACAGCATGTATGTTTCCATAATGGCTTTCAATGCGAAGGTTAGTGATCCACTTATTGGTGGAACATATATGACCCTTTTAAATACCGTGTCCAACCTGGGAGGAAACTGGCCTTCTACAGTAGCTCTTTGGCTGGTAGATCCCCTCACAGTAAAAGAGTGTGTAGGAGCATCAAACCAGAATTGCCGAACACCTGATGCTGTGGAGGTAAGTTAAATTGCAATTTTAGATAATAGTAAGCAGATATTAAAATACTAATTTCCTCATTTTGCCCAGAGTCTCTAATAGTTTTTTTCTTTCCCATCGTAACTGAGGGTATAATGCTCAAATCAGTAAAAGTAGCTCACTTGGGAGTTGCTTCTCAGCAGGGAAGGAACATCTCCTCTACCTTGTGTATCATTGTCCTATACAATAGGAATTTAATATTAGTACATGATTAATAGCTAAGTTTTATAATGATAGAAGGGAAATTCCATCGGCTTTTATGTTACAAATGGAGCTAAAACTGAGTGGTTAGTAGTTGGTTGGTAAATTATTTCAAAGTAAGATTAACCCACTTCTAGAGTAAACTCATTGGAAATTTCTGCACACTTCCAAATATGAAAAGCTGTATCTTGAAAATGAATATTGTTTACAGCAAGAGCTGAAAATTGTTTTTAATACTGTTAGTAGCACGAGACAGATTAAGATACATTAACTTTGGAGAGGGAAATGGCAACCCACTCCAATATTCTTGCCTGGGAAATCCCATGGACAGAGGGGCCTGGCAGGCTACAATCTGTGGGTCCAAGAGTTGGACACGCCTTAGCGACTGAACAACAGCAACAAAATTTTACTTAACATTGTGACATGAGCATGACCCTGTATCCTTAAATACTTCTTGAGTGCATACCTTTTTTCTTTTTATAGTTGCTTTATTGAAATTAGGGTCCATATAAGTTCCCTTTACTGTGTTTTATTATTTTGCCTGTTACATCTCTTTAATTCTATAACAGTTCCCTGTTCCCCTCTTTTTTGGGGGTAGTAATAAAAAATATATATCTAACATTTAAAAAAGATACATTAACTAGTTTTGTCACTTGAATGAAATGTTTGAGCACAAAAATATTTTGATTAATCCTTTAAATCACAAAGCAAAAATGTATAAAGTGCTGAATACTTCCATTTTGAAGTTGTGGAGTATTTATTATAATTTTATTTTTACAGCTTTGCAAAAAACTCGGTGGCTCGTGTGTTACTGCACTGGATGGTTATTATGTGGAATCTGTTATTTGTGTTTTGATTGGATTTGGTTGGTGGTTCTTTCTTGGTCCAAAACTTAAAAAATTACAGGATGAAGGACCATCTTCATGGAAATGCAAAAGAGACAAGTAATGCATTCACTACTGGACATTCTAGGAAGGTAACTCTAATTTAGTTTTAACTCAGAGAGTTATGATAATCAGCGTATAGGAGTATAAAATATTATTTTAAACAGGAAATTATTAATATAAAATGCCAAATGGTTAAAAATATAGAAACCTCTCTGTATATTTAAATATACTTTTTCCTTACCTTGTCAAAGTATTTAAAGTTTACTTAAGTTCAGGGAATTGGTACTAAAATAACTTTTCTGGTCTTGTTATTTGATTTATAGATCTTTTTAATTTACTGACCAAAGCATGTTTTAAGCTGCAGTGCAGTAGTCATGGGTGATAACCATGCAGTCAAGTATTGTTATCAGTACCTATCATTGAGCTATGTTAAAATTTTTGGTAAAATATGGTAAGTGGAACATAGCTTGATATTCATGTACTATCCACAACCAGTCTGGCCTTGTCAGTTAAATCTTATTTTGAATTGCAAATTGGTTAAATTTTATGTGGAATTTGCTGAGATGAGAATGTAAACTACTGAAATACCATTTTAGTTGTTATTTTCTGACTGTAACCACATTGTGCTAATGAATCTGTGTTAAAGACTATTTTAAATGTATTTCCTGCTTTTGTAAACATTAAAGATTTATAAGAAGATTATTCAAACTATTTTTTATAAAATGAAAGCTATGACTTCTAATTTATTGATTCCCCTTCTCCTCCCCCTTTTTGGAAGCTATCTTGATTCCTTTTTAACTCTTATCCTAAAGCATACATATGTTTTTTGTCATAAGTACTTCACGGCACATGGACAGCTCACAAGGGCATCGAATTTAATGTTGTATGTATGTTTGTGGCAAAGTTTTGAAAATAAAAATTAAATGTTTTTCTTCAAGTAGTTTGTTTTTGTTATTGATAGGAAAAAAAACAGTAAAACTTACTGATTAAGTAAAACTTAAATTAATAATACTGTAGTTTTAAAAACCAATGTTTTGAAGAGAGAAACAAAGACATTTTGTGCCTTTGAGCGGTTATGTATTGGAAAAGGTTTCTTAATTAAGCATTTTATTAATGAGCAAAGATCTCACAATTGCTTTATACCTAATCAGGTACTATTTTTCCACTTATTAAAGCACAGCCTTCTGTTTGTAAACTGTAGTTTCCAATGGAGAATTGCTTTCCCAGGAGAATTAAGGTTTTGAGTACTTTCTCAATTTCCAGCATATTATGTGTACCTGGTGATAAGGTTCTATGCGTGTTTTTTGTTATGTGGTACTTTGACTCTTTAGAGAGTACATAAATGTTTCACAAGTTTGAGAAAAGGAGATAGTAAGTTGATTCTTATTTAATAACTATTATCTTTGTGGGAAAATGCATACTAATGTTTGATTTTGTTAATTTAATGACATAGATTGAGTTTTAGAGTGGGATTTTTGTAAGTAATGGAGGAGAATATGGGTGGGAGAAAATGGCATCTGAAGCATCTGAAGAAACATAGAGGCATTGGCTTCTAGAACTCATGCATTGCCATTGGAAAGCCTGTGTTGGGCATTGATGTCAGATCCTGAAGAATCACCTGAAAAATCATCCTAGAAATACACCAAATGGTAGACTACAATACTTTATCTCATGGGTTTTCCATTGTCATGTATTATAATCAAAATATTTACTTGAATAAAGAAAACCCACATAATCCTCATGTGAAATTAATTTTGATTTTTAACTTTTGGATTAAGACACATCGCCATAATTCCTTTATTTTTTTCTCCATATTGTTACAAATTATACGTAAACGTACTTAAGTTTATAGATTGTTAGGACTTAAAGTTTTAAAGTGTATTTTAAGCCTTAGCTATACGGTGAAAGCCATTCTTTGCATTCACTCAATAAATGAACTCATGCTTTGAGTTAGTCATTTGGGTATTTGGATACATGCTTGTAGTATATATCAGAAATGACTTGTTAATATCAATGTTTATACACTGATCACTGATGGCATCTTACAAATGATCGACCTGAATGTGAGGATCTGTTTGTTGTAAATCTACTAGAAAATACTGCCTATTTTTTTTTGTGTTTTTCCTTATATTAATAGATATATACTAATAAATTAATATATTAATAGATCCTGATAAACTCTATCATCAAGTATGAACATTAATTCCTCCAGTTAATGAATTATATATTTCAGTTCAGTTCAGTCGCTCAGTTGTGTCCGACTCTTTGCAACCTTGTGGACTGCAGCACTCCAGGCTTTCCTGTCTATCACCAACTCCCAGAGCTTACTCAAACTCATGTCTTGAATTGGTGATGCCATCCAACCATCTTATCCTCTGTCTCCTTCTCCTCCCACTTTCAGTCTTTCCCAGCATCAGGGTCTTTTCTTGTGAGTCAGTTCTTCATATCAGATGGCCAAAGTATTGGAGTTTCAGCTTCAGCATTAATCCTTCCAATGAATTATATATTTACTGACTAATATTGGATATCAATATCAGTATCAGTTTAGTTGCTCAGTCGTGTCTAATTCTTTGCAACCCCAAGAACTACAGTATGCCAGGCCTCCCTATCCATCACTAACTCCCGGAGTCCACCCAAACCCTTGTCCATTGAGTCAGTGATGCCATCCAACCATCTCATCCTCTGTCGTCCCCTTCTTCTCCTGTCCCCAATCTTTCCCAGAATCAGGGTCTTTTTAAATGAGTCACCTCTTCACATCAGGTGGCCAAAGTATTGGAGCTTCAGCTTCAACATCAGTCCTACCAATGAACACCCAGGACTGATCTCCTTTAGGATGGACTGGTTGGATCTCCTTGCTCTCCGAGGGACTCTCAAGAGTCTTCTCCAACACCACAGTTCAAAAGCATCAGTTCTTCGGCGCTCAGCTTTCTTTATAGTCCAACTCTCATATGCATACATGACCACTGGAAAAACCATAGCCGTGACTAGATGGACCTTTGTTGACAGAGTAATGTCTCTGCTTTGTAATATGCTATCTAGGTCTTAACTTTCCTTCCAAGGAGTAAGCGTCTTTTCATTTCATGGCTGCAGTCACCATCTGCAGTAATTTTGGAGCCCCAAAAAGTAAAGTCAGCCACTGTTTCCACTGTTTCCCCATCTATTTGCCTTAAAGTGATGGGACCACATGCCATGATCTTCGCTTTCTGAATGTTGAGCTTTAAGCCAACTTTTTCACTCTCCTCTTTCACTTGGATATAAATATATATGTATATAGATACATAGTATATACACATCCATTTGCACATTGGTTGCAACATGTTTGAATCAAAGATAAGTTTAAAAAGTTATAAGATTAGCTAAAACTAAAACTAAAAACTTCCTCCTTTGTAAATATTTTAATTTTACCTCATTAATCATAAGAATTTGTTTAATACCTAAAACAGATTTCTCTATTTTAAAATATTAAGCCTTTGAGAGAATTCGCTGGTAGTCCAGTAGTTAGGTCTCCGCACTTTCCCTACTGAGGCCCTGGTCAGGGACTAAGATTCTGCCAGGTGCTCAGCTATCAAAAAAAAAGTTAAACTTTTGAGAGCCAAGCCTATTGTTTGATTTCATCCTTTTACGACAAGGGTTTTTATCCTAAATAAAAACCCTTAAATAAAAGCCCTTAATAAATCTTGAAACTGCTGTACTGCTTGCAAAACTCTGGATATGTAATTTTTAATTTTTCTAGAGAGAATTCTTATTAAAATTGTAAATGGTCTGTTATCCAAAAAATGTTAAAGCCATGGCCTTATTGAATATGGGCTATACTATGAATTGTAAACATATATTTGAGATAATAGTTGTAAAACTAATTGTGTAAAGCATTCTGAAAGTGAAAGAAAGTGAAAATGAAGTCACTCAGTTGTGTCTGACTCTTTTCGACCGCATGGACTGTAGCCCACCAGGTTCCTCTGTCCATGGGATTTCCCAAGCAAGAATACTGGAGTGGGTTGCCATTTCCTTCTCCAGGGGATTTTCCCAACCCAGGGATCAAACCCAGATCTCCGACATTGCGGGCAGATGCTTTACCTTCTGAGCCACCAGGGAATCCCAAAGCATTCTGAAGATAATGTTAAAAGAAAAATCTGTGACGAAAATGTCAGCTACAAATTGGCACTTACCAAGAGCATTGCCAGTGACTGAACAACAAAGGCATTTGCCATCTGCCTGTGCAGAGGTTGAACCTCCTGCTGCTATAGCCATTGACCTTCAACAACCCCTGAGGGAGTTCAGGGTGGAATGAGGCACTGTGTGCTCCAGGGAATCTGATGGGAGGGGTCTTTAGATAGTTGGATGTTTTTAGGAACAGATTTTATGATCTCAATCCTTTCATCTCCCCATAACTAGAGAAGCAGTAAATCCCTTCAGGGTGACAACAGATCCTCATGACTGAAAAACATTTTGTAAAATGAGTGTTTAATGGTATTGAACTCCCCCTTCACCATAACCTTATAGATTGACCTCCCCCCACTGCGACTTTGGTGTAGTCTTTTAGAGCTATCTGAGATGCTGCCTCCTGAGCTGAAGTCCTCATTTTGCCCCAAGTAAAACTCAAGTTGAGTATCTTTTTTAGATGCACAAAAACTAGAAAGTCTTATATAGTAGTGAACTGCAACCTTGACGGGATTAGAGCAGACAAGATAATACTGGTAGAAGAAGGACTTAAGAGTGGATGGCATTCCACAAAAGACATGTGGAATTAGTCATGTAATCCTTTTTTTCCTATAAACAAGTTTGCTTTGTTAACAGAAATCCAAAAGAAGTATGTTGTTTTATATTAAATGGTTGAGATCTTTTAATATAAGACTAGAATTGTATTTGTGTTTTGGGGGATCATGTCTTCTCACATATTTGAAAAAATGAGTAATATTATATGTCAGACCTTGATAAAAAAAAAAGAATAAACCAACCTGTGAACATTCTATGCAGATTTCCAAAATGTGTTTCAATTCAGTTCAATTGCTCAGTTGTGCCCGACTCTGCGACTCCATGGACTGCGGCACTCCAGGTTACCCTGTCCTTCACCAACTCCTAGAGCTTGTTCAGACTTACATCCATTGAGTCAGTGATGCCATCCAGCCGTCTCATTCTCTGTTGTCCCCTCTCCTTCTATCTTCAATCTTTCCCAGCATCAGGGTCTTTTCCAATGAGTCAGTTCTTTGCATCAGGTGGCCACAGTATTGGAGTTTCAGCTTCAAAATCAGTCCTACCAATGAACACCCAGGACTGATCTCCTTTAGGATGGACTGATTGGATCTCCTTGCTCTCCGAGGGACTCTCAAGAATCTTCTCCAATACCACAGTTCAAAAGCATCAATTCTTCAGCGCTCAGCTTACTTTATGTTCCAACTCTCACATCCATACATGACTACTGGAAAAACCATAGCCTTGACTAGACAGGCCTTTGTTGGCAAAGTTGTGTCTCTACTTTTTAATATGCTGTTTAGGTTGGTCATAGCTTTTCTACCAAGGAGTAGGCATCTTTTAATTTCGTGGCTGCAGACACAATCTGCAGTGATTTTGGAGCCCCAGAAATTAAAGTCTGACACTGTTTCCCGTGTTTCCCCATCTATTTGCCATGAAGTGATGGGACCAGATGCCATGATCTTTGTTTTTTGAATGTTGAGTTTTAAGCCAACTTTTACACTCTCCTCTTTCACTTTCATCAAGAGGCTGTGATTCAGTTCAGTTCAGTTGCTCAGTCGTGTCCAACTCTTTGTGATCCCATGAATCACAGCATGCCAGGCCACCCTGTACATCACCAACTCCCGGAGTTCACTCAGATTCACGTTCATCGAGTCAAGTGATGCCATCCAGCCATCTCATCCTCGGTCGTCCCCTTCTCCTCCTGCCCCCAATCCC
>SJYT01048871.1:307321-349583 GCA_006410635.1 Cephalophus harveyi
GTGGTCTGGTGTTCCCATCTCTTTCAGAATTTTCCACAGTTTATTGTGATCCACACAGTCAAAGGCTTTGGCATAGTCAATAAAGCAGAAATAGATGTTTTTCTGGAACTCTCTTGCTTTTTCCATGATCCAGCAGATGTTGGCAATTTGATCTCTGGTTCCTCTGCCTTTTCTAAAACCAGCTTGAACATCAGGGAGTTCACAGTTCACGTATTGCTGAAGCCTGGCTTGGAGAATTTTGAGCATTACTTTACTAGCATGTGAGATGAGTGCAGTTGCGCAGTAGTTTGGGCATTCTTTGGCATTGCCTTTCTTTGGGATTGGAATGAAAACTGACCTTTTCCAGTCTTGTGGCCACTGCTGAGTTTTCCACATTTGCTGGCATATTGAGTGCAGCACTTTCACAGCGTCATCTTTCAGGATTTGAAATAGGGAGGCAAGATTAAAGGACCAGATTAGGAGACCATCTAAGACCCTGCACACACCTTAATCTTGTCAGCAAACTGCCCACCCTTTTGAAACTTTGCAGAAGAAAAAATACAAGACTGTTACTGCCTTGATCCTTAGCACATATTCCTACCTGACTGTTTTGGTGGCACTAGTGGTAAAGAATCCAGTGCAGGAGACATAAGAAATCTGGGAAGATTCCTTGGAGGAGGACATGGTAATCCAGTACAGTATTCTTGGCTAGAGAATCTCATGAACAGAGCCTGGCAAGCTATGGTCCATAGAGTGGCAAAGATCAGACAGGACTGAAGTGACTTAGCATGCCACCCCTGACTATGTAACATTTCCCTGCTCACCAGAGAGGGGGGCACAGTTCTGGAGGCACTAGCATACTGTGTTCCTCCTTTGCCTAGCAGAATAATAAAGCTCCTTTTTCCTTCTCCATAACCATCTCCGTATTTCTGTTTGGCACTGGTACATAGCTAAGATTTTGGCAGCAAATTGATGAAGCGATTTCAAAATTGTACTTTTAAATTTTTTTGTACATTTTTGTTTACTAGGCTTCTGATAAAAGAAAAAATAAGAGTTTAAAAAAATTTTATATTGTCATGTAGTTGATTTACAGTGTTGTGTTAGTTTCAGGTATATAGCAAAGTGATATACATATATTAAGTAGAGTTCCCTGTGCTACTTAATAGGTCCTTGTTGATTATTTATTTTATATATAGTAGTTTGTAGATATTAATCCCAACCTCCTAATTTATCCCTCCCTGCCACCCACCTTTCCTCTTTGATAACTGTAAATTTATTTTCTAAGTTTGTGAGCCTGTGTCTGTTTTTGTAAACAAATTCATTACTATAATTTTTAAAGATTCCACATGTAAGTGATATATTTGTTTTTCTTTGTCTGTCTTAATATAATCTCTGTCCATCCCTGTTGCTGCAAATGGCATTATTTCACTCTTTTTAATGGCTGAGTAATATTCCATTGTATATGTGTACTGCATCTTCTTTATCCATTCATCTGTCGATGGACAGTTAGGTTGCTTCCATGTCTTGGCTACTGTAAATAGTGCTGCAGTGATCACTGGGGTGGATATATCTTTTCGAAGTGTGTTTTTTTCTGGATATATGCCCAGGAATGGGATTACTTGATTGTATGGTAATTCTGTTTTTAGTTTTTTAAGGAAACTCCATACCATTCTTGATAGTGACTGGACCAGTTTACATTCCCACCAACACGTAGAAAAGTTCCCTTTTCTCCACACCAAAAGTGGAGTGGTTTTTAAAAATTCATTTCTCTTTTAGTCCTCAAAATTTTTTAAAATTGCTAATCAGATATTGCCTACACTGAGACTGACTTATACATGAATCATTAGGTATATATAGTCAGAGAATATAAAAGCTAAGATTTTACAGACTATATGCATTGGTTTATTGTGTTTACTTTTTCTTTTTTTTTTTTTTCTGCCAAGTTCTAGTAATGAAATTGGAGGAGAGATCGGTTAAAGGCCTTCATGATAGACAGTCTAAACTAGACTAGTAGCATTGGAAAGAAGGCAATGGCATCCCACTCCAGTACTCTTGCCTGGAAAATCCCATGGACAGAGGAGCCTGGTAGGCTGCAGTCCATGGGGTAGCTGAGTCGGACACGACTGAGCGACTTCACTTTCACTTTTCACTTTCATGCATTGGAGAAGGAAATGGCAACCCACTCCAGTGTTCTTGCCTGGAGAATCCCAGGGTTGGCGGAGCCCAGTGGGCTGCCATCTGTGGGGTCGCACAGAGTCGGACACGACTGAAGCGACTTAGCAGCAGCAGCAGCAGCAGCACTGGAAAAGAGGAAATGGATTCCAGAGACCATGAGGGTGAATTGCAAGGAAAGTTGGATGCCATCAGAAGCAAGGACATGAGATTTTGAGTTTAGATGATATAGGAAATGTGGATGGGGGAGCAGCTTTGAAAGAGAAGGCAGTTTTAGTCAGAAGATGATTGTATGAGTGTAAATAGGCACTTGTTTTGAACTTTTTTTCTCCTAAGGAATTGAGACTTGAGCATTCTCTAGAGAAGAAAGGGCGAAAGTTTGTAGGACAAAGTTCTGGAGAAGTCAGGATGAAGATAACATAGTACTCTTCTTAAAAATTAACATTTATTACTATAAATAAATCTAATGGTACATCTTCATCATTCCAGTCCCAATAAAAATAAGAAAAGTTAAGAGTTGGAATTTTGTTATTAAAGCTTATACTCCTCATGGTGAATATCAGAAGTATTTTTTGAAGGGCTCGCCATCTATCAGCCTAGGATTGGGCCATAGCCTTCTGATGGTTCTTACTCCCAGTTCTACTATATATTTCTCATTACAGATATTATAGAGTTCTTCCAAAATGCAATCAGAAATTATGGGGGAAAAAAGAAATCATTAACACTTTTCTTTAGAATAGTTGCTTCCCTTAAAGTAATAAAATCCATAATTTTCATGATCTTGTTGCATTTTCCAACAGTCTCTGTTCATTGCATAATTTACATACCAGCCACAGTAAGAGAATTCCTGATTTTTAGAACACTGTATACTCACTCTTCAAGACAAGCCCCAATGTATTCTTCCTCTAAAATTAGCAGTGGGCTTTCATTCACTCCCTTGTCCCCAGGACCTCAGCTCATTTAATCTCCATAAAAATCCATAATCTTAAAAGGTAGGTATCATTGTAATTCCTATTTTATACAAGAGCAAATGGAGACTTGGAGAAGGTAAGTGATTCATTCTAGGTGAGACTGCTAGGAAATGGCAAAGTCAGATTCCAACTGTGGTAATCTAGCTGAGTTTACACTCTTAAATAACTTAAGTGCCAAAGCTGGGCTACCAATACAAGCTCACCCAGCCCACCTCACAGCTTAACATTATTTTATGCTGAACTTTCGGAGAAGGCAGTGGCACCCCACTCCAGTACTCTTGCCTGGAGAATCCCATGGATGGAGGAGCCTGGTGGGCTGCAGTCCTTGGGGGTCGCTAAGAGTCAGACACGATTGAATGACTTCACTTTCACTTTTCACTTTCATGCATTGGAGAAGGAAACGGCAACCCACTCCAGTGTTCTTGCCTGGAGAATCCCAGGGACAGAGGAGCTTGGTGGGCTGCCATCTGTGGGATCACACAGAGTCGGACATGACTGAAGCGACTTAGTAGCAGCAGCAGCATGCTGAACTTTGCCTCTCAAATGATAACTCAATTCCTCATGAAAGAGAGCTCCTCATTCTTGAGCCAATAGCCCATTTTCCTTTTTATATTTTTTGGTTCATGCCATCTCTTATTCTTTAAATACTTTTCCTCCTAAAAATGACCTTTAATGAGGATAATTATTTGACAGGGATAAGAGTTGTAGCCAGATGAGACATATCGTTCTCTGAACTTGGAGAAAATATGAGACAAAATTTAGAATCTGTCAGTGTTGGGACAGAAGTTGGACTTTTTCCAGGTATTTTGGTATCGGTGACTGAAAAAGATGCACAAGTTGAGAGTTGGGAGTTAAGTTCTATTTGGGGTAAAGTGAGACTGCGGCCTGGGAGATAGCACCTCAGGTAGCTACTCCAAATATGCAGTCAGGAAAGGTCAAAATGTAAGATTTCAGTGAAGGGGGAGTTCAGTGCAATCAAATACTTTACCAAAGATTTTCTGCTAGTCACAAGGAGCTGATGTCACCATCAAGGGTTTTAGTGATTTTCCAGATATGAAAGGCTTCCCTGGTGGCTCAGATAGTAAAGAATCTGCCTGTAATGTGAGAGACCCGGGCTCAGTCCCTGAGTTGGGAAGATCCCCTGGAGGAGGAAATGGCAGCCCACTCCAGTATTCTTGCCTGGGGAATCCCATGAACAGAGGAGCCTGACAAGCTACAGTCCATGGCATTGCAAACAATTGGACACAACTGAGCGACTGACTAACATATAAAGAGATGCAAGGATTAGGATCATGAAATCAGTTCCTGAAAATATCTAACTATCTAAAGACCTGTTAGAGATACCACGGGAATATTTCATGCAAAAATGGGCACAATAAAGGACAGAAACGGTATGGACCTAACAGAAGCAGAAGATAAGAAGGTGGCAGGAATACACAGAACTATACAAAAAAGGTCTTAATGACCCAGATAACAGCAATGGTGTGAACACTCACCTAAAACCAGACATCCTGGGGTGTGAAATAAAGTGGGCCTTAGAAAGCATCACTACAAGCAAAGCTAGTGGAGGTGATGGAATTCCAGTTGAGCTATTTCAAATCCTAAAAGATGATGCTGTGAAAGTGCTGCACTCACTATGCCAGCAAATTTGGAAAACTCAGCAGTGGCCATAGGACTGGTAAAGGTCGGTTTTCATTCCAATCCCAAAGAAAGACAATGCCAAAGAATGCTCAAACTACCTCACAGTTGCACTCATTTCACCTGCTAGCAAAGTAATGCTCAGAATTCTCCAGGCTAGGCTTCAACAGTACGTGAACCAAGAACTTCCACAGATGTTCAAGCTGGATTTAGAAAAGGCAGAGGAAGCAGAGATCAAATTGTCAACATCTGTTCGATCATCAAAAAAGCAAGAGGGTTCCAGAAAAACATCTACTCCTGTTTATTGACTTTGCCAAAGCCTTTGACTGTGTGGATCACAACAAACTGGAAAATTCTGAAAGAGACAGGAATACCAGAAAAATAGGCTGTCACTGTTTCCCCATCTATTTGCCATGAAGTGATGAGACCAGATGCCATGATCTTTGTTTTCTGAATGTTGAGTTTTTTAAGCCAGCTTTTTCACTCTCCTCTTTTACCTTCATCGAGAGACTCTTCACCTCCTCTTCACTTTCTCCCATAAGGGTGTGTCATCTGCATATCTGAGGTTATTGGTATTTCTCCCAGCAGTCTTGATTCCAGCTAGTGATTCATCCAGCCCAGCATTTCACATGCTATACCCTGCATACAAGTTAAATAAGCAGGGTGACAATGCACAGCCTTGATGTACTCCTTTCCCAGTTTGAAACCAGTCCATTGTTCCGTGTCCAGTTCTAACTGTTGCTTCTTGACCTGCAAACAGATTTCTCAGGAGGTAGGTAAGGTGGTCTAGTATTCCCATCTCTTTCTGAATTTTCCATAGTTTGTTGTGATCCACACAGTCAACATTCAGAAAACTAAGATCATGGCATCTGGTCCAATCACTTCATGGCAAGTAGATGGGGAAACATTGGAAACAGTGGCACACTTCATTTTGAGGGGCTCCAAAATCACTGCTGATGGTGACTGCAGCCACGAAATTAAAAGATGTATGCTCCTTGGAAGAAAAGTTATGACCAACCTAGATAGCTTATTAAAAAACAGAGGCATTACTTTGCCAGCAAAGGTCTGTCTAGTCAAAACCATGTTTCTTTCCAGTAGTCATGTATGGATGTGACAGTTGGACCGTAAAAAATGCTGAGCACCGAAGAATTGGTGCTTTTGAACTGTGTTGTTGGAGAAGACTCTTGAGAGTCCCTTGGATAGCAAGGTGATCCAACGAGTCCATCCTAAAGGAAATCAGTCCTGAATATTCATCGGAAGGACTGATGCTGAAACTCCAATACTTTGGCCACCTGATGCAAAGAGCTGACTCATTTGAAAAGACCCTGATGCTGGGAAAGATTGAAGGCAGGAGGAGAAGTGGACGACAGAGGATGAGATGGTTGGGTGGTATCACGGACTCAATGGACATGAGTCTGAGTAAACTCTGGGAGTTGGTGATGGACAGGGAGGCCTGGCCTGTTGAAGTCCATGGGGTCGCAAAGAGTTTGACACAACTGAGCTAATGAACTGAACTGAACACAGTCAAAGGCTTTGGCATAGTCAGTAAAGCAGAAGTAGATGTTTTTCTGTAACTCTCTTGCTTTTTCTATGATCCAACACATGTTGGTAATTTGATCTCTGGTTCCTCTGCCTTTTCTAATTCCTGAAGGGCCAGCTGTTTAACTGCCTAGTTTCCACTTAACATAGTAGCGTGTAAGAATAATAACTGACTTCAATTTGAAATTATGTCCCTGTTCTTTTTGTTTGTTGCAATTCATGTATATATAGGTGTAACACATGTGCACACACACAGAGTATTTGGATGTGTGTAATTTTGGACAACAAGCTCTTGTGGTTTAATTTGCATTTCCCTAATGACTAGTGATGTTTAGCATCTGTTTTTCTTCCAAGTAGTATTCAGAAAACTTATTCAGATTGTAGATTCTCCGGTTTTGTGTAGTAACTCCATTCTAACATTTCAGTCCTTTTCTGAATTTATTCTTCTGCACTCTGCTGAGGCAGTTTAGCGTCTCTGCTTCTTTTATTATAGGCTGCTTTAAAGATAGGTATCCTTGCTTTAAAGATCCATCCCACTTGTGTCGTAGAATTGGCTCTAGGAGCTTCCCTGGTGGCTCAGAGGTAAAAATTTTCATGCCAATGTAGGCCCTATGGATTAGATCCCTGGTCCAGGAAGATCCCATATGCTGAGGACCAATTAAGTCCGTGTATCACAAATAGAGCTGGTGCTCAAGAGCCCGGGGAGCCAAAACTGCTGAACCCATGTACCACAGTTACTGAGAGCCCGTGCTCTGCAGCAGAAGCCAGCGCAATGAGAGGCCCTCGCACCACAACTGGAGTGGCTCCTGCCCTCTACAACTAGAGGAAAAGTCTGCATTGCAATAAAGACTTGCTGCCGCTAAGTCGCTTCAGTCGTATCTGACTCTGTGTGACCCCAGAGACGGTAGCCCACCAGACTCTCCCGTCCCTGGGATTCTCCAGGTAAGAACACTGGAGTGGGTTGCCATTTCCTTCTCCAATGCATGAGAGTGAAAATGAATTCGCTCAGTCGTGTCTGACTCCTAGCGACCCCATGGACTGCAGCCTACCAGGCTCCTCCGTCCATGGGATTTTCCAGGCAAGAGTACTGGAGTGGGTTGCCATTGCCTTCTCTGGCAATGAAGACCTAGCACAGCTAAAAACATATATAAGAAAAATAATAATTAATAACCTGGCTCTAGATTTCTTTCCCAGGAAGCTCACTAACCTTATATTCTGCTTTCCTGGTTCCACACCTGTAAGATTCACTCTCACAAGTGTTTTCCCATCCCCTGCTGGTACATTAAAGCCTAAGTTATCTAATTTTCTCTGTGAATAACATCTTTCCACCCTGAGCAGATTTGGTATATTTCCACTCAGATTGTGCTCAGATTGGCCTTGTTATTGACCTGGAGGCATTGAGTGGAGGCTGTGCAGATCCTAGAGACTTGCTGTAGCAAGTAAGCTGTAGATGCAAGGATACAGATACTGTGTTAGGTGTAAACTGTGAGGCGGATGATAAGGTTACTTAATTTCCTGTGTTTGTACAACAAGACAAGTTTATGCTTGCTGTCCCAGCAAAATTTACTTTTTTATAATTTTATTTAGTTTTGACTGCACTGGATCTTCTTTGTTGCATGCAGGGTTTCTCTAGCTGTGGCAAGTGGGAGCTACACTCTAGTTGCGTGCATAGGCTTCTCTTGTGGATCATGGGCTCTAGGTGCTTGGGCTGCAACAGTTGTGGCTCCTGGGCTCTAAAGCACAGGCTCACTAGTTGTGACACACGGGCTTAGTTGCTCCTTGAGGTGTGGGATCTTTCAAGACTAAGGATCGAACCTGTGTCTCCTTCATTGGCAGGTGGATTCTTTAGGACTGAGCCACCAAGGAAGCTGCCAGCAAAATTATTCCTAGAACTTTGTTTTAATACTGAAAAATGTCATGGTTTTGATTGTAAATTGTATGGTCATCCTAGTGATAGAAAAGAGGGTAAGAAAGTTAATTTCATGATGAGAAGGAAAGTGTAAATGGAAGAAGAGAAAACCAAGGTCAGGTCGGTATAGAAGTATTAGCAAAGAGTCATAAACCCCTGATGATGTGATTCTTAAAACTTCACTGGGGCTATTTTCCAGTGTCTGAGATTCCTAGTATGATAATTTTGTGAGGTTCTTTTCCCTCTCATTTCTACCTCAGACATTTACACTGGGAGGACTGTTTCTCTTATTCGAAGTAGAGAAAGTAAATCTCTCTTCTTAAACGAGAAGTCAATAAAATAAATATGGTCCTACCACAAAGGCTAAACTTGAGGCTATATATTAATATAATAAAGATTTCATCTGTATATAGTTTGCAATGATCTGCCAGAAATTCCTTCCATAGACTTAATTGCCAGATTAATGCCTAGAAGTAAAAGTAAACAGTGCAAGTAAATTTAATAAGAGCTAAGGACTGCAGTGATAACCCCAGGAGGCAGACACTTCAGAGTTTTACTATCTCATTTTCTAAATTAAGCTTATTACTTGATGGAGTGGAATGGCAGAACACTGTTCTATAAATAGGAAAATACTATAAGAATATTTAATTCTTGAACTTGATGTAATATAAAGATTACAAGTGACATTGCAGAAATGTATTCATACAGTGTCCTTGTCATGTTGGTTGTAGTCTTTAATTCCTACTTATTTTAAGATAATTTTATTTATTTGTTTATTGACTGTACTGGGTCTTCATTTCTGCACGGCTTTTCTCTGGCTGTGGCGAGCGAGGGCTGCTCTAGCTGTGGTGCGAGGACTTCTGATGAGGGAGCCTCTCCTGTTGTGGAGCACGAGCTCTAAAGTGTTCTGCCTTCAGGAGTTTCAGCACAAGGTCGCAGGAGTTGGGGCTCCCGGTCTCTAGAGCACAGGCTGACTAGTTGAGGCCCACGGGCTTAGTTGCTCTGCCGCATGTGGGATCTTCAAGGACCAAGGATCAAACCTGTGTCTCCTGCATTGGCAGGCAGGTTCTTTACCACGGAGCCATCAGGGAAGCCCTGATTCTTATTTTGACTCTTACTTTGATTCAGCGAAGTTACTATCTTTTCTTCAAAATGTACACTGTGGAAAGAATAGAAATGTCTTGACATGTCTTTTCTTTTAGAGGATCATAATTTACTGAGCAAAAAAGGGCTATGAAAAAATTGAGCAGACAGTAATTTTGTTTAGGAGAATGCTCTGGAGAGGAGGTTTTATCTTTTATATGCTTCCCACATCCCCTTCTGAGGGTGAATGCTATGCCAAGAGCCCCAGGCGTAGCAAAGCAACTCTGGCTTTTTTCTTAAGCTTGAGTGGCCATGTTTTTAACCACTAAACCTTGTCATACAGACTCCAGCTGATTGTGCTAGAGAAGTGAGCCTCTGACTGAAAGCCACTTTATAGAGCAGCTCTCAGTCTATTAGGTGGCTTGGCCTGAAAACTTTTCTTGATAGGAATAATAATGCTTGGACCAATTATAGTTGGAGGTTATGTGGGAGAGGTACTAAGTGTGTGTTATATTGTTAAGAGAAATACACAATGAGACAGAAACTGAGTTACTAGGGATAGGTTAAACATTCATAGAGACTAATGAACTTCTGATCCTAAGAAGAGAACCATGTTGGTGGCTGACTCAGTAGAGTTGTATAAGTTCTTGAACAACTTGTTGGTTCCCAAACTACATTCCAAACATAAGACCTAGCTAGACTGCAGTTACTGATCACTGCCTAATAACTGAATTGAGGTTCCAGGGTTCCTAATTTCTACAAGTATTATTATACTATTCATACTCCTCCCTCCTACCCTATTTTTTAAAAAATCAAGTTATAATTTACCTATAGTAAAGTGCACAATTCAGTCACTATTCTACAAAAACTTTGCTCCAATATAATTCTGTTCCTTCTCCCCTCCTTTGTGCTATTTTTTTTTGTCATAGAAATATCTTTATATATTATAGGCCCTCAATACAGTTTGTATTATTGCTTTATCCAGTTGTATTTTGAATCATACAGGAGAAGGAAAGAATTAGAAACAAAAATATATTTGTACAGTATCTTATATTTACCTACGTAATTACCTTTGAGGTGAGGTGAGGTGAAGTCGCTCAGTCGTGTCCGACTCTTTGCGACCCCATGGACTGTAGCCTACCAAGCTCCTCTGTCCATGGGATTCTCCAGGCAAGAATACTGGAGTGGGTTGCCATTTCCTTCTCCAGGGGATCTTCCCGACCCAGGGATCGAACCCAGGTCTCCAGCATTGGAGGCAGACGCTTTAACCTCTGAGCCACCAGGGAAGCCACGTAATTACCTTTACTGATCTTTAATTCTTCAGGTTACTAGTTCTGCACTCCCTAATGACTGTAGTACTGAATTGGTCTGAAAGAGAATGGGAGGGAATGGAAGGAAGGAAGATGAGGACAAAATAGAAGTGGAGAGAAGAGAGGTAGAGATTTTGCTGTGCAGAAAATGGAAGAGATTCTCTCTTATGCAGTTCATACTTGGAAATAGATATAGGCCCTGACCTGCAGGCTAATGGGGAAGGAAGAGAAGAAAAAGGGAAGTCTTACCAGTCCATCAAACTACACATTAAATTTTATGTTGTGTATGGTATGGGCCCATCTGAGGTAGTGTAGTCCATCAAACTACACATTAAATTTTATGTTGTGTATGGTATGGGCCCATCTGAGGTAGTGTTTAGAAAAGACCTCTTTGTGGATATGATATTTAAACTGAGACCTGAAGGATAAGGAGCCAGCTCGGTGGTAGTGATGGGCCAGGGAGGTGAAGAGTGAAGAGGGATCAGGACATTCTAGACGGAGGAGCAGTGTTTGCAGAGGCTCTAAGACAGGGATGAACTTGATGTGTGTGAAGACAGATGGTCAGAGAGGGGACTTCCCCGGTGGTCCAGTGGCTAAGACTCCATGCTCCCAATGCAGGGGGCCCTGGCTCAATCTCTGATCAGGGAACTAGATCCCATATGCTACAACAAAGATCAAAGATCTTTTGTGCCGCAACTAAGACCCTGAACAGCTAAATAAATAAACATTAAAAGGCAGCTAGGAAGCTGACTGCGCTTGAGGCATAGTGAGTGAAGTGGGGAGTAGTAAAGAAAAAATAGGCAGGGTCTTGATTATGTAGCACCTTGTATGTGATCCTAAGGAGTTCTGACAATACTTGAAGCGTAAGGGAAAGCCATTAAAGCAGAGGTAATAAACTGAAGGTCTGTAGTCTCTGTCTCAAGACATATCTTGTGCCCAGCACAGTGTGTTGCGAACACTTATTCTTTAGAATTTTTTATTTATTTTTTATGGCTGCACTGGGTTGTTGTTACTGCTCTTGGGCTTTTCCCTAGTTGTGGTGAGCACGAGCTCCTCTCTAGTTGAGGAGTGCAGGCTTCTCATTGTGATGCCTTCCTTGTTGCAGAGCACAGGCTCTAGGGTGCTCACAGGCTCAGTAGTTGTGGTGCATGGGCTTAGCTTCCCCAAGGCACATGGAATCTTCCTGGACCAGAGGTTGAACCCATATCCCCTGCTTTGGCAGGCAGATTCTTAACCACTGGACTACCAGGGAAGTCTGCCAACACTTAATTTTAATTTCAGAGTAGGATGATTTCATATAAATGGTTAGATTTGCAGCTCCTCTTTAAAAAAAAAAAAAAAGCCAAAAACTTGAAGACCTCCCTATACCAAACCCCAAGTGTTTGCTGAAGGTTCAGTATCATCCAATGTTGGGGTTTTGCTGATAAGTATAATAAAGAAGTCAGAGGGGGATTGGAGTTGAGCCTATCTTTAAGAAAATGATTATAATGCTAAATCATATAGTCTAAGCTGAATAAGATGGGAACTGAGGTCTCAAGGGGGCTGATGAATAGGACATGGTGCTTCAGTGGATTGCTCAAAGAATTATTGCTTTAAGAAGTATTTTCACAAGTTAACCAGAAGAACAGGAGGTTGTATGGGAGAGTGAGGTGTTAAGGGCTATGATGGCAGGCATGGTAATTTCTGTTGAAAATAAGATCCAGGGTATAATCATGGGAGTGGATGACTGACATGGGATAGAAAGAAAAGTCACCAGGCATGAGACAGTCAGCCACCTGAGAGATCAGGATAATGACAGGAATTGAGATGAAGAGAAAGACTTTAAATTAGATGCTGAAGTTTTCAGTGAATAGGAGAACATGACAAGGAATCAGAGGATGACAGCCTTGATCACTCCTGACAGTCCTGAAGGGGGGCGGGAGGCTGACAGTTTAGGGAGCAAGGAAGTTAGGAGGCCGTTTCTGGTCTTGAGGTACACAGGTGCTTTAGTTATCTCAGGCCACTAAGACAAATTACCATAAACCGGGTGACGTAGTCAACAGACATTTATCACAATTTCCGAGGCTGCAAAGTCCAAGATCAAGATGCTGCCAGATTTGATTCCTGATGAGGGCCCTCTTCCTGGCTGGCAGACTGCCACCTTCTCTGTGTGCTCACATGGCACGGAGAGAGGGAACTCTGTCCTGTCTTTTCTTCCTCTTCCTATAAAGACATTAATCCCATCAGAATTCCACTCTCATGACCTTATCTAAACCTAATTACCTCCCAAAGATCTCATCTCCTAATACCATTGTATTGACGGTTAGAATTTCAACAAAGAATTTTGGGGAGATGCAAACAGTCCATAACAATGAGTGTGTTAGGAAAATGGGATGAATGAATTTAAAATTAGAAACCAAGGCTAGAAACTGGGATATTTTTGTGAGTTCAGTTCAGTTCAGTCGCTCAGTCATGTCCTACTCTTTGCGACCCCATGGACTGCAGCACACCAGGCCTCCCTGTCCATCACCAACTCCTGGAGTTCACTCAGACTCATGTCCATGAAGTCAGTGATGCCATTCAGCCATCTCATCCTCTGTTGTCCCCTTCTCCTCCTGCCCCCAATCCCTCCGAGCATCAGAGTCTTTTCCAATGAGTCAACTCTTCGCTTGAGGTGGCCAAAGTACTGGAGTTTCAGCTTTAGCATCATTCCCTCCAAAGAAATCCCAGGGCTGATCTCCTTTAGGATGGACTGGTTGGATCTCCTTGCAGTCCAAGGGACTCTCAAGAGTCTTCTCCAACAGCACAGTTCAAACGCATCAATTCTTCGGCGCTCAGCCTTCTTCACAGTCCAACTCTCACATCCATACATGACCACAGGAAAAACCATAGCCTTGACTAAATGAACCTTTGCTGGCAAAGGAATGTCTCTGCTTTTCAATATGCTATCTAGGTTGGTCATAAATTTTCTTCCAAGAAGTAAGCGTCTTTTAATTTCATGGCTGCAGTCACCATCTGCAGTGATTTTGGAGCCCCCCAAAATAAAGTCTGACACTGTTTCCCCATCTATTGATCTTCTTGAGTTTTGTGAGTGGTCCCACTCAATTTGTTTTCCTTTCACTTTGGATTCTAGGAACATTCACTTTACTATCTAGTTATTTTTTAAAAAACATGTAATTGCACCTCGTTAATATCCAACTTCCCCCAAACCTCTGTTATAGACACCATCTTTGTGTCTATGATATTGTGGGAAATTAAGGGATGGACAGAGAATCTAAGTTTGCTTTTCTGTTCCTACTGCTACTGGCATAAGCAACATATCCAGTGAGTTCTCAGAGGTCATCAGCAGCAAAATAAGCAAGTTTCCTTTGTGGAGCTACTCCAGAAGAATGTTAAATTTCAGTTAATCTGCAGAAATCCTGGGGCAGGCACTATATTTCTCACACCAATGGTTAGTGGGATGATGCTAAAATATTACTGAAAAGACATTTTCAGAAATCTAGAGAAGTTAGAGACACCCAGATGACTGATATCTGGGGTACAGAAAAAAGACTTTGGGGTGGAAACTAAGGAGAATGGACTAGTTATCTTCAACTAGGACAGCTAGAGTGGGAGCAGAAAGGAGGTAAGAGATACAGGACATTTAGAAAAGCAAAGGAAGCAGAATGAGGCACATAATTGCCCATTGTCTTTCTTTTTTTCATTTATTAAATAAAGCTATTCAAAATCTAATATGCAGAGCTTCTGTTTTTACATGACAGAGTGATTAAAGATTTTGGTGTAGTGTATCTTTTTTTTTTTTCCCTATTATCATTTGTGTTTTTCCTTCACTGGAAATGTATAGGGATTTAGGTGATTAGCTGATTGTCTTTGTGGGAGAGTCAGTATTGTGGTTAAGTGCACAGACTGAGCTAGCTGGCTGAGTTGAATCCCAGCACTACAGCTCAGCTCACCACTTCTTGGCTTGGTGACCTTGGCTGCTCGCTTAACACTTTCTAAGTACTTCCTCTTTAAAACTGGGGTTAATAATAGTGCCTGTCTCATAAAGTTGCTATGAGGATCAAAAGAGTTAATATACGAAATAAAGTATTTAGGACATGGCCTGGCACCTAGTAAGCAAGATCTAAGTGTTAGCCATTGTATTTACTATTGGCTACAGTATTCAGACAATATATTCCTAGCAGGCAATTCTTATAATATGTGTTATTAGGGAATACTCTAGTTAATGATATATATGCATAAGTTAAAAAAAAAAAAAAAACCTGTCCAATATGGTAGCCACTAGCTAGTTGTGACCATTTAAACAAATTAAAATTAATAAAATTAAAAATTCAGTTCCTCTGTTACACTAGCTACATCTCAAGCACACAATAGCCACATGTGGCTATTTATGAAATTGGAGAGTGCGATACAGAACATTTCTGTCATTGCAAAATGTGCTGTTAGAGCTGGTAGATAGTGAAACCTCCCTCCCATTCCCACAATCCCTCCACCCAGGGAGCATCCCTGTCACAGATTTCTTGCACAACTTTTCATGACTCAGACACAACTTTTTTACACAAATATAATTTGCACTGTCCTGTGACTTTTTGTATTTGTAAAATACAGTAACTGTACTGCTTTTTTACGGATATATAATTGACATGGCATTTCTTAGTTCTAAGTGTACGCTGTAATGCTTTAATATATTCATACTATATTGCAAAACGATTACCACAGTAAGTTTATTATGTCAGCTCCCTACATTTAATCATAGATTTAGAGCATCTGATACTTAGCTTAGGAAGCAACTGTGACAACTTGAAAACACAATTAAAATATAAGGAATACACATTTTAATATGTTCGGGAGCAGGTGTAAGAATGGTCTAGTTCAATTTTCTTTCTTGTGTGGCACATGCTACCTAAACTGCTCTGAGTTAAGGGAGTTGAACTGATCATGTTCCATCAGCATGCCCTGTAACCCTGCAGCTCGCATCCCCTAACGACAGAGATCTCTTGCGCTGTGGGAAAACCTCGTGTAAATACTGGAGGATCACTGTAAAGACGTCTCCTAATGGGTCGAGAGGACCGCCCCCGGCCACTTCTTGGTTGCTGAGAACCCGACCCGGAGGTCGGCTCGCGCGGCGCCTCCTCTAGCCGCAGGAGCTTGGATCCCGCCACCCGCCCGCCCGCGGAGAGCGGCGCCCCCTGTCGTCCGGTCGAGGAGGCGGCGCCCGCTCCCGAGAGGCCGGGAACATGGCGGGGCAGCCCGCGGCCCCGGCCACACCGCCGCCCAAACGGGACGGAGCAGCGCCCAACGTGGTGGCGCGGATCTCGCAGTGGGCCGACGACCACCTGCGCCTCGTCCGGGTACTGCGGGCCGGGCGGTGGTGGGCGCGGGCCGCGCAGCGCCAGGCTGAAGGAGACGCGTCCTGGGGGAGGCCCGGGCAGCGGCGGAGGGCCGCCGGGTCGCGGCAGCGTGTGCGGGGCGGCGGGGGCGCGCGGCCTGGCGGGGCTGCCTCGGCCCCATCACTGCCTTGACTGTGCTGGGCCCCGGGATGCCTCCGAGCGGAAGCTGCAGCCCAGCGCTGGGCGCCCCGGGGCCATTGGAGCAGCTGGGAGGGGCGGGCAGTTTGAAAAAGGCGGGGCATCGCTGGCGACCAGGGGAGAGAAGATGGTGACTAAGCCCTGGTGGTGGTTTCTTTCTTTGTAACAAAGAATCAAGGGGGCTGCCTGCTTCATGGATGGTGTGGAAATTGCTGAAATGGAGGAGTTGGGATAAATGATATGTTGGGGAAATCTACAGAGCTTTTTGCAAGGTGAAATTGAAGATGCCTATTAGACTTCTAATGGAGATGTGTGAACTTGAAGGTGGTCATTAGACTTCCCAACGTAGCTTAGGTGTTCTAGGCAACTGGATACAGGAGTCGTGTCTTGAAGGGAGATCACAACGGGAATCTGGGAGTGGGCTGCATAATACCTTAAGTATTTAAAGTGTAAATAAACCTTATAGTATTTAAGTATTATTATAGAAAACTTCTAGTATTCAAAGCTTGGATGACGTTTTCGAGCGAGTCAGAAAAGCTCCTGAAAAAGCTCTAGGACTGAGACCTAAGGGCCTCTCTAACATTTAGAATTTGGAGAGTGAAAAGGAGATCAGCAAAGACTCGGAGGAAACAGACAGAGGGGAAGAGGAATATCAGGAAAACCAAATGCGCTAGAACCCAAGTGAAGAGAATGTTTTCAGATGGAGGAATTCTGCTGGGAAGTTGAGTAGGCTCATTAGATTTGCAAATACTTTTCAGCCAAAGTGCCAGGACCACGTCTATTTTCACTCACCGGGACTGCAGCTCAATGCTGAGACTGCAGCTCACTCACCTGCAGCTCAGTCCCGAGAACAGTGTCTGCCACTTAGTGCTACATAAATGTGTTTAACATTAATGAATTGTATAGATATATGTGTGTGTATGTGTACACAGAAACATGGATGTTAATTGACAAGGCCTTGGTTCTTCCAATTAAGCAGGAAGAGATGCATTGGTTAATTTCAAATAAAAAAAATAACATCAGGATTGGGAGAGGAAACGGTATTTAAATTAGTGCATAGATGTTTTATTCCAAATGATCCAATAACAGAATGTACTCTTGTATATATTTTCATCTCTTACATGCTTAGTTGTATTTATTGAAGGAAAACACATTAGATTACCACTGTTGGTGAGGTAGTTGCAGGATCTTTATTAATTAAACTCCTTTAGATCATTTCAGTTTAAATGAAACACTTTAAAAACATTGCTATGATTTCCCTGTTTCCCTAGTGCTCTGTTTTATGGTATCGGTAATAAAGTTTTCTACTAAATACTTTAATTCCACCTGCAGACATCAGTTCAGTGGAATTCCTATGGGCCTTGCACAAGAAGTATTAATATTAGACTGATTCATTCAAGGGATTCATGGTTAAAGCAATACAATCAATAGAAAACAGTGCAGTATTATACATATAATTACCATGTGTACCAGATTGTCTGGGAGAAAAAGGGGAAGATTAATGGGCTGGTAGGTAGGCAGTTGGTTTTTTTGGAAGAAGTGGGCCTTTAGTTGAAGGATATGCCTTGTTTGAGAAGTTAGGTATAAGGGTTGATTTTTTTCCTGCCTTCTATTTAGTACTTTCAGTATTGTGAATAATAATTAGAATTAATCATGAAATCTCTTTCTAAAGAACATCAGCACTGTAATGGCCATAGCTGGAGTAATGTTACTTCTAAGAAGTGTTCGACTGGTAAGTTAAAAAATTAAGACATTATGATAAGCACTAGATGGTTAATTTCTCTCACTTCAGATGATTTTTATCTCAACATGGGTATCATTTTGTTCATATTAGAAGCTTTTAAATAACATTTTAGAACAGTGAACGTACTTTAAGATGTTGGTTAAAAGTAACATCCACAGGGTTTTATGGAAAGAATTGCACAACCTGTCTTTCCATAATGACTTTTCTTCATGCTTGAAATAAATAATCACTAAATTTGCATTTCAGATATTGAAGAATATCTCAAAAATGTTTTCTGTAGTGGTTTTAGGTTTAAATTGAAATTGAATTATGTCCCTTTGAACTAAATAATTTATGCTTATTTAGTGTGTTGTTTTGCACTTTCAAAAGTATTTTAATAACAGACATTTTGGAAATTTATTTGATAATTCAGGATTTACAAGTACTTTTTAATATACTTGATTGTTGTCATAGGATGTCATTTCAGTGTCATGTTATGAACTGGAATAGATATATTGCTTCTGCATATATTTATTTCCTATACTTATCTCTATATTGTTTTGTATTATCATTGACTACACCTTGTTACCATACTACATTTTTTCCAACTGTTGCCTTTACACCCAGACTCCAATTTTAGAACTTTTGTCTTTTTTTTCTTCTTTTTTTTAATGCCTTGAACTCACTTTTTTAAAGCTGAGATGTAATTGTCATACAGCGCTGCCTAGGCTTAAGGTGTCCAGTATAATGATTTGATTTACATACCTCAGGAAATGATTACCACAGTCAGTTCAATGAACATCCATCATCTCATATAGATACAAAACTAAATAAATAGAAAACAATTTTTTTCCTTGTGATGAGAATCTTAGGATTTACTTTCATGTATAACATACAGTATTATATTACTCATGTTGTACATTATACCCCTAGTATTTATTTATCTTATAACTGGAAGTTTGTACCTTCCAAGTTCTCCCTCCCTCCATCTCCTACCTCTCATAACTGCAAATCTGATCTGTATTTTTATGAGTTTGTTTTTGAAGTAAAATTGACCTACAACACTATGTTACTTCCTATTATACAACATAGTGATTTGATATTTCTATACATTTCAAAATGATCACAAGTCTGTCACTCTGCAGAGATTCTGCGTAATTACTGACTGTATTGCCCATGCTGTACGTTCCTACCTGTGACTCACTTATTTTATAACTAGTCCCATAAAGACTTTGTCGTGTACTTGCTAAGAGCAGGAATACTTTCCTCCATAATCACATTAATATTTTTACATCTAATAAATTTAACATTTTTGTAGTAATTTCTAAAATCCAGTTAACATTCATATTTATCTCCTGAACATGTCCTTGTAGCTGTTTTTTCTCCCAGTCTGAGTTTCAGTCAAGGATCGTGCACTGTATTTAGTTGTCATGTCTCGTTGGTCTCCTTCAATCTAGACTTTTACGCACTTTAATTTTTATCTCTCATGACACTGTGATTTTAAAGAGGCCGCGTTAGCCTTAGAGAATCTCCCACAGCCTGGATTTGTGTTTCCTCCGTAGATTTAGTGTGAACAAGAAGGTGATGGAGTATGCTGCTTCCTGTTATGCTGCATCAGGAGACTGACAGTGTCTGTCTGTCCTAGAACATTATCACATCTAACATAGTGAATAACCTCTTAGCATCATCTAATATCCAGACAATATTAAGAATTCTTTGATTGTCTCAATGGTGTCTTTTTTAAAAAAAAAAAATAGGTGATCTGTTTATAGCAGGATTCTAGTGGTCCATATATTGTATTTGTTTGTTATATCTGTCTCATTTATTTTATAACAGTCTATACCCCCACTCCCTTTTTTTTTTCCCATAAGCCATTTATTTTTTAGAATAACCAAGTCATTTATCCCATTATTAATGTTCCACATTCTGTATTTGTCTGCTATAATGTTTTTCTTATTTGGAAAAAAATTTTTTTAATGTTTAGACCAACTTTACTGTCTTAGGAAGTTAGTTACTAATTTATCCTTCTGCCTGTTATGAGGCTCTCACCCAGCCATGCTTATGAATTAAGCTTGTTTCTATAGTACTGTTAATATGAAAGACACAGGTATAAAATGTTGAGTAACTCCAAGGTGTTAGGTATTTAAATAAATTCCTAATGTTGGCCTTTTTGGAGGGGCATTTTTCTCCTATGAGATTGAAAAATAAGGGAAAAAAACTTGTTGATTATTAGTCTAACTTAAATTGCCTCAATGTTGGCTAGGTTCTCCCAGCAGTTGTTGCTGTTGCTGTTTAGTTGCTAAATTGTGTCCAGCTGTTTGCGACGCCATGGACTATAGCCTGCAAGGGTCCTGTGTCTGTGGCATTTCCCAGGCAAGAATACTGGAGTGGGTTGCCATTTCCTTCTCCATCTCCCAGAGTACCTGTATGAATAAATAGTACATTTATAGAATGAGATAGTAATTTAACCAGTAAGATAGTAAGTTTAACCAAATTTTGTAGTGCCAGACACAGCTGTATACTCACTGCCTCTTGATAAATTGTGTCACATTTTAAGGATGTAAGCTTTTTTAAAAGTGAGGAATCTGTTTAATGTTCTCTATATAGTAGTCTCAAATAGTAAAACAATGACTAAAGGTTTCTAAGTAATGTGCTTATAAACACTTGTTAAGTCTTTTAAAAATATTAATATAAAATTAAGAACCAAATTAAAAATGTTCAGTGGTTATTATGTCTTCTTTGAAATGTTTAGAGAATATAACACGCTAATTTTAAAATGAAAATAGTAATAAAATGTTATACTTTTCTTCTTGTAAATCAACAGACATCAAAATTCACACGTTCTTCAGATATTCCAGTAGAATTTATAAGAAAGAATGTTAAACTACGAGGACGACTACGCCGAATAACTGAGAATGGTTTAGAGATTGAACATGTTCCCATTACTTTACCTGTTATATCTTCATGGAGAAGTAAGTAAGGCACAAAAATAATAGCACTAAATAACTAAAGTTCCGTTATTAGAAGTTATTTTTAAAATAGCAAAAAAAAAGTCATTTTAATTTTTAATAACTCTCCATTGTCTATGAGAGAAAGTCTAAATTCTTGACTTACACAAACTATTTATTTATTATTTCATTTATTTATTTATTTATTTTAATGGGAGGCTAATTACTTTAAAATATTGTAGTGGTTTTTGCCATATATTCACATGAATCAGCCATGGGTGTGCATGTGTTCCCCATCCTGAACCTCCCTCCCCATCCCATCCCTCAGGGTCATCCCAGTGCACCAGCCCTGCGCACCCTGTCTCATGCATCGGACCTAGACTGGCAATCTGTTTCACATATGATAATATATTTGTTTCAATGCTATTCTCAAATCATCCCACCCTTGCTTATTCCCACAGATTCTAAAAGTCTGTTCTGTACATCTGTGTCTCTTTTACTATCTCACATATAGGGTCATTGTTATTCTTTCTAAATTCAATGCAGTATTCAATACAGTATTAAATTGGTATATTGAATTGGTATATTGGTGTTTTTCTTTCCAACTTACTTCGCTCTGTATAATAGGCTCCAGTTTCATCCACCTCATCAGAACTGATTCAAATGCATACTTTTTAATAGCTGAATAATATGCCATGAAATTAATAGATGCTTGCTCCTTGGAAGGAAAGTTATGACCAACTTAGAGAGCGTATTAAAGAGCAGAGACATTACTTTGCCAACAAAGGTCCATCTAGTCAAGGCTATGGTTTTTCCAGTGGTCATGTATGGATGTGAGAGTTAGACTGTGAAGAAGGCTGAGTGCCGAAGAATTGATGCTTTTGAACTGTGGTGTTGGAGAAGGCTCTTGAGAGTCCCTTGGACTGCAAGGAGATCCAACCAGTCCATCCTAAAGGAGATCAGTCCTGGGTGTTCACTGGAGGGACTGATGGTGAAGCTGAAACTCCAATACTTTGGCCACCTGATGTGGAGAGCTGACTTATTTGTAAAGACCCTGATGCTGGGAAAGATGGAGGGCAGGAGGAGAAGGGATTGACAGAGGATGAGATGGTTGGATGGCATCACTGACACAATGGACATGGGTTTGGGTGGATTCCAGGAGTTGGTGATGGACAGGGAGGCCTGGCGTTCTGCAGTTCATGGGATTGCAAAGAGTCAGACACTACTGAGTAACTGAACTGAACTGAATATTCCACTGTGTATATGTACCACAGCTTTCTTATCCATTCATCTGCCGATGGACATCTAGGTTGCTTCCATGTCCTGGCTATTGTAAACAGTGCTGCAATGAACATTGGGGTACATGTGTTTCTTTCAATTCTGGTTTCCTCGGTGTTTATGCCCAGCAGTGGGATTGCTGGGTCCTATGACAGTTCTATTTCCAGTGTTTTAAGGAATCTCCACACTGTTCTCCATAGTGGCTATACTAATTTTCATTCCTACCAACAGTGTAAGAGGGTTCCTTTTTCTCCACACCCTCTCCAGCATTTATTGTTTGTAGACTTTTTGATAGCAGCCATCCTGATCGGTGTGAGAGGTACCTCATTGTGGTTTTGATTTGCATTTCTCTGATAATGAATGATGTTGAGCATCTTTTCATGTGTTTGTTAGCCATCTGTGTGTCTTCTTTGGAGAAATGTCTGTTTAGTTCTTTGGCCTATTTTTTGATTGGGTCAGTTATTTTCTGGAATTGAGCTGCAGGAGTTGCTTGTATATTTTTGAGGTTAATTATTTGTCAGTTGCTTCACTTGTTATTATTTTCTCCCATTCTGAAGGCTGTCTTTTCACCTTGCTTATGGTTTCCTTCGTTGTGCAAAAGCTTTTAAGTTTAATTAAGTCCCATTTGTTTGTTTTTGCTTTTATTTCCATTACTCTGGGAGGTGGGAGGATCCTGCTGTGATTTACATTGGAGAGTGTTTTGCCTGTTTTTCTCTAGGAGTTTTATAGTTTCTGGTCTTACATTTAGATTTTAATCCATTTTGAGTTTATTTTTGTGTATGGTGTTAGAAAGTGTTCTAGTTTCATTCTTTTACCAGTGGTTGACCAGTTTTCCCAGCACAACTTGTTAAAGAGATTGTCTTTTCTCCATTGTATATTCTTGCCTTCTTTGTCAAAGATAAGGTGTCCATAGGTGCATGGATTTATCTCTGGGCTTTCTATTTTGTTCCATTGATCTATATTTCTGTCTTTGTGCCAGTGCCATACTGTCTTGATGACTGTAGCTTTCTAGTATAGCCTGAAGTCAACCAGGTTGATTCCTCCAGTTCCATTCTTCTTTCTCAAGATTGCTTTGGCTATTCGAGGTTTTTTGTATTTCCATACAAATTGTGAAATTATTTGTTCTAGTTCTCTGAAAAACACTTTTGGTAGCTTGATAGGGATTGCACTGAATCTATAGATTGCTTTGGGTAGTATACTAATTTTCACTATATTGATTCTTCTGATCCATGATCATGGTATATTTCTCCATCTATATGTGTCATCTTTGATTTCTTTCAGCAGTGTATTATATTTTTCTATATATAGGTCTTTTGTGTCTTTAGGTATATTTATTCCTAAGTATTTTATTCTTTTCATTGCAATGGTGAATGGAATTGTTTCCTTAATTTCTCATTCTGTTTTCTCATTGTTACTGTATAGGAATGCAAGGGATTTCTGCGTGTTAATTTTATATCCTGCAACTTTACTATATTCATTGATTAGCTCTAGTGATTTTCTGGTGGAGTCTTTAGGGTTTTCTATGTAGAGGATCATGTCATCTGAAAATAGTGAGAGTTTTACTTCTTCTTTTCCAATCTGGATTCCTTTTATTTCTTTTTCTTCTCTGATTTCTGTGGCTAAAACTTCCAAAACTATGTTAACTAGTAGTGGTGAGAGTGGGCATCCTTGTCTTGTTCCTGACTTTAGGGGAAATGCTTTCAGTTTTTCACCATTGAGAATAATGTTTGCTGTGGGTTTATTATAGATGGCTTTTATTATGTTGAGGTATGTTCCTTCTATGCCTGCTTTCTGGAGGGTTTTTATCATAAGTGGATGTTGAATTTTGTCAAAGGCTTTCTTGACATCTATTGAGATAGTCATATGGTTTTTATCTTTCAATTTGTTAATGTGGTGTATCACATTGATTTGCAAATATTGAAGAATCCTTGCATCCCTAGGATAAAACCCACTTGGTTATGATGTATGAGCTTTTTAATATGTTGTTGGATTCTTTTTGCTAGAATTTTGCTAAGGATTTTTGCATCTTTGTTCATCAATGATATTGGCCTGTAGTTTTCTTTTTTTTGTGGCTTCTTTGTCTGGTTTTGGTATTAGGGTGATGGTGGACTTATAGAATGAGTTTGAAAGTTTACCTTCCTCTGCAGTTTTCTGCAAGAGTTTGAGTAGGATAGGTGTTAGCTCTTCTCTAAATTTTCGGTAGAATTCAGCTGTGAGGCCATCTGGTCCTGGGCTTTTGTTTGTTGGAAGATTTCTGATTACAGTTTCGATTTCTGTGCTTGTGATGGGTCTGTTAAGATTTTCTATTTCTTCCTGGTTCAGTTTTGGAAAGTTATACTTTTCTAAGAATTTGTCCATTTCTTCCAAGTTGACCATTTTATTGGCATATTGTTGCTGATAGTAGTCACTTATGATCCTTTGTATTTCTGTGTTGTCTGTTGTGATTTCTCCATTTTCATTTCTAAGTTTGTTGATTTGATTATTCTCCCTTTATTTATTTTTAATTTAAATTTATTTAATCTGGCTAATGGTTTGTCTATTTTATTCATCTTCACAAAGAATCAGCTTTTAGCTTTGTTGATTTTGGCTATGGTCTCCTTTGTTTATTTTGCATTTACTTCTCCCCTAATTTTTATGATTTTTTTCCTTCCCCTAACCCTGGAGTGCTTCATTTCTTCTTTTTCTAGTTGCTTTAGGTGTAGAGTTAGGTTATTTTTTTGATTTTTCTCCTATTTCTTGAGGTAGGCTTGTATTGCTATGAACCTTCACCTTAGCACTGCTTTTCCTGAATCCCATAGGTTTTGGTTTGTTGTGTTTTCATTTTCATTCGTTTCTATGCATATTTTGATTTGTTTTTTGATTTCTTCTGTGATTTGTTGGTTATTCAGAAGTGTGTTGTTTAGCCTCCATATGTTTCTATTTTTAATAGTTTTTTTCCTGTTCAGTTCAGTCGCTCAGTCATGTCTGACACTTTTCGACCCCATGAATCACAGCACGCCAGGCCTCCCTGTCCATCACCAACTCCTGGATTTCACCCAAACTCACGTCCATTGGGTCGGTGATGCCATCCAGCCATCTCATCCTCTGTCGTCCCCTTCTCCTTCTGCCCCCAATTCCTCCCAGCATCAGAGTCTTTTCCAATGAGTCAACTCTTTGCATGAGGTGGCCAAAGTACTGGAGTTTCAGCTTTAGCATCATTCCTTCCAAAGAAATCTCAGGACTGATCTCCTCTGAAATGGACTGGTTGGATCTCCTTGCAGACCAAGGGACTCTCAAGAGTCTTCTCCAACACCACAGCTCAAATGCATCAATTCTTCGGTGTTCAGCCTTCTTCACAGTCCAACTCTCACATCCATACATGACCACTGGAAAAACCATAGCCTTGACTAGATGGACCTTTGCATGATCAGAAAAGATGCTTGAGATGATTTCAATCTTTTTGAATTTACCAAGGCTAGATTTATGGCCCATGATGTGATCTATCCTGGAGAATGTTCCGTGTGCACTTGAGAAAAAGGTGAAATTCATTGTTTTAGGGTGAATTGTCCTGTAGATATCAATTAGGTCTAACTGGTCCATTATATCATTTAAAGTTTGTATTTCCTTGCTAATTTTCTGTTTAGTTGATCTATCCGTAGGTGTGAGTGGGGTATTAAAGTCTCCCACTATTATTGTGTCACTGTTAATTTCCCCTTTCATACTTGTTAGCATTTGCCTTACATTCTGTGGTGCTGCTATGTTGAGTGCATATATATTTATAATTGTTATATCTTCTTCTTGGATTGATCCTTTGATCATTATGTAGTGGCCTTCTTTGTCTCTTTTCACAGTCTTTATTTCAAAGTCTATTTTATCTGATATGACTATTGCTTCTCCTGCTTTCTTTTGGTTTCCATTTGCGTGAAATATCTTTTTCCAGCCCTTCACTTTCAGCCTGTATGTGTCCCTTGTTTTGAGGTGGGTCTCTTGTAGACAACATATATAAGGGTCTTGTTTTTTTATCCATTCAGCCAGTCTTTGTCTTTTGGTTGGGGCACTCAACCCATTACACTTAAGGTAATTATTGATAAGTATGATCCCATTGCTATTTACTTTGTTGTTTTGGGTTTGAGATTATAAACCTTTTCTCTGTTTCCTGTCTAGATAAGATCCTTTAGCATTTATTGAAGAGCTGGTTTGGTGGTGATGAATTCTCTGAGCTTTTGTCTGTAACGCTTTTGATTTCTCCTTCATATTTGAATGAGATCCTTGCTGGGTACAGTAATCTGGGTTGTAGGTATGGAGGCTTTTGGATGAGCTGTTGTTGATTAATGTTCCCTGGAGTCAAGAGTTTTCTGGTGTTCTCATGTTTTGGATTTAAACTTCCTGCCTCTGGCTTTCAGTCTTATTCTTACAATAGCCTCAAGACTTCTCCATCCATACAGCACTGATGATAAAACATCTAGGTTAATGCTGAAAAGATTCTCCACAACAAAAAAATGGGCAACAAAAAAATGAAAAATTGTCCTAAGGGCTACGAAGAAAAGGATCAGGGTGTAGGAAGAACATTACTTGAGCTTGTATGAAGAGGCAGTCCACAGATTTGGTGGTCAGAGAAGGCCTCATTAGAGGCCTGGAGAATGGGAAGGAGCTGGCTAGGAAGAACATGCATGGGGATGAGCCCGGCTCTTTAGGTAATGCACGTGAAGGCTCATGTGGCTGGCGCAGAGGGAAGAAGGGGACAAGAGATACCAAAGAGGTTGGAGAATTGGGCAGAGTCCAGAGCTTGCTGCTGCAATTCCCTTTTCTCCCTGCTTCTCAGTGAAGACCACAGCCACACAGACCTTCCTGCTGCTTCCATGTATTCTCATGCCTTGGGCATAGATCTTTTCCAAGTGCCTGAGCGTCTGTGGATTCATGTTTGTTTTTTCTCTTTTTCCTTACTATGTGGCATGTGTCATCTTAGTTCCTCAACCAGGGACTGAACTTATAACCCCTCCACTGCAAGCATGGAGTCTTAACCACTGGACCACCAGGGAAGTCCCAATCTGTGGATTCTTTAGGATCTAGCTCAAACATCAGCTCTTTTGTGAAGCTCTCCTTAACTCCCAAGCAGAACTGGCCTCTTTCTTTCCTACGCCCCAAGCAATTTATACATGCTGCAATTACAGTACTAAAACACATTTTTCTGTAATTATGTATCTAGGTTTATATCCTTCTATTGAACTATGAGCCCCTAGTGGGCAGGGAACTTTTCTTATCTAATTATTCACAGTCCCTAGAAAAATAATTTTTAGCCAACAGAGACTTGGCAAAATTGTCAAATGAGTTAATTGAGTCATATTTAAAGATCTCCTTAATATTATTTTAATGTTTCAAAGAAAGTTCTTATTTCTTTACCCTGAGATGAATGAATATCACTCTTCAATTGACGTATGGCTATAAAGGAATAAAATTGATTTTTTTTTCCCTCAAGCACACCTGATATGATTGATTTTATTTCTTAACAAATCAAGCAGAACTTACACAATTTGAATGACTTTTGTTCCCTAAAGAAAGATTACTTGGGATGTTTATTTGTTGGCCATTTCAGCTCTAAGCATGATTTATACTTCTCAGTTGTTGTAATAATTCTCCTGTTGGAAATAGTGATGATTTTTTAGTGCTTAGACAGCAAGGCCATCACTTGTGATTGTCCAGGTGGTACATTGCACAACTCCAGGGCTGGTATTCACTGGGTATCTGTCCTGAAAGGTGTGGAATGCCACGGCACTCTAATTGCTGTATATACATATTATTATTAGTGTATTATTAGTATATACATCAAATAATAATGTTTATCAACTTGGTACAATCAAAATTTTAAAGCTAAAAGGAAACTTACTTCTCCTACTTATTTTAATATTTTCTATAGAAGTTAAAGGCCATGTATGCAGCCATCTCCCTAACAGTTGATGGAACTAAAGATAGAAAATAGATTCTTTGCTACCCAGTCCACAACTTTGTGTATAGAGTTGCAAAAATTAAAGAAACAGACACACCGACAGATGCTAACCAGTACAAATGTAATGATAGTGTTAATACTTTTTGTAACTGACATAAATTGTTCATTTAAAAAAATATTTATTTATTTGGCTACGTCAAGTCTTAGTTGCAGCATACGGACTCTAGTTGAGGCATGCAGGCTTAGTTTGTCCCACTTAGTTTGTCCCAGTTATGTGGGATCTTAGTTCCCTGACCAGGGATCGAACCCGTGTCCCCTGCATTGCAAGGCAGGTTCCTACCAGAGAAGTCCCCAAATTGTTCATGTTAAAGAGATCAATTTGCATTTACATTGGTTAAACCTGTTTACCTATAAGACAGTTACAGGATCTAGAAGTTGCTTTCCAAGCACTATTTTGAATGACATAATAAGATGTTAGAGCATAATCTTGTTCATTTAAGAATAGCTAATAATTGAAAGCTCCTTATGTTCCTTTCACTGTTTTTACTACCTGGTCTATAGGATAGAAATGGACTTTTGATTTTATTGTAAGGAGGGCTAAGATTCAGGCCCCCCAAATTGAGGCCATTCTAACCAAATGGTTTGGCTCAGATAAATACATCAGAGCAGAGTCTGTGTGGTGTAGTTGAACGTGTTTGCTGTAGAGAGCTTGTGTTCTGTTTCCAGTTCAGCCAATGGTTTCCATCACTATCAAACAAGAGAAGCCTGACATTTCCAAGACTCCTTCCTCATGACTATTCTGTGATGTCCTTGCCTTCCATGATCTTATCTTTGGTGTATACGATGAGGCAAACACACACAGAGCTGAAAATTTTTATGAAGTGAAACTCTTAGAACACTTTATTTCTTCAGTAGATGGTTACTGAACATCTGCTCCTTTGCTGCAGTTTCAGTATACAGTAGCAAACAATGGATGTGAGCCCACGGTAGTCAGGAAACCTGCAGTCTAGTGATACTATTTCAAAGCTTCTCCTGTTCCTAAAGGTAAAAAATAATCTTTTTGATATATGTGATATACCTATCTCATGAAATTGTCCACTGTTATAATCCAATTATAATATTTATTTATTCAGTCATTTATTATTTCTGTTGTGAGGTTGTGGAATCTGAGTTCCCAAGACCAGAGACTGAACCCAGGCTTCCATAATGAAAGTGCAGAATCCTAGCTGCTAAACCACCAGGGAACTTCCTGATTTTTAATATTCTATACATCTAGGGGATGAATCAGTTATTTGGGGATCAAGTGCTATCTTTCTAAAAACCTTAGGAATATTAAGTTGTGAAGTTTCCTACCCATCTGATAGAACATAAATGTAACAGAGTCCTTAGTGGTGGTGTACGTCAGTATTCACCTTATGTCTGCAGTTTTCTCCAGGTGCCCATGGTCTTTCGCTTACTTGACATGCTCACTTCCTATTCCTCCCTGTGCCTCTCTCTGTTCATTCTGCAAAACCCAAGCCGTACACTTTTCATGGAGTGCTGTTGGGCTCCTCCACTGGAGCCCGTTTTGCTGTACGCTTATAATCCTTGGCATTGTGTCATCCTATCCAGTATGAATTAGGCTTTTTAAAAGTATATATGTAAAAGATTTATTTAAGAGCTGGAAAGACAGGGATTCACACAAAGCTAAAATTAGAAATCATAAATACTAAAAGTAACCTCTCCTTTTTCAAGAAAACATCAACTGTTTGGGCAAAAATATTTGATGGATATAACTTACCTTATTCAGTAGATGAGTTTCTGGAAAATTTATGTTTACATTGGTATTGACCATATCATATTTTTTTTTTTTGTTATAGCGCAACTTATATATTTCAAATGGACAAAAATATTACTATCATTTATAGTATCTTAAGATAAACTGCCTTTGAATGGGAGTTTTCTTTCCAGTACTTTGAGGTCTACAAGATGAATCTAGAAAATTTACTACTGTGGAAAATGAAGACTGCTTAAATCGAATGGGGGCAGGGGAGGACCTGTGGTTTTTCTTTTTGATTAATTGCTGTAACACTGTCCTTCAGGCAGCTGTGGGAGTTTCATATTGTCTTTAGACATCATTAGGCGCTGAAGCTCTTGCAGGACAACTTTGATGCTATACGAATTCTGCCATTTTGCTAGCACTGATATGGCTCTTGGGTCCACCACTCCATTAGAACTATTAACTCCATTCATATTAATTTTTGTTACAAATCTTACAAAGTGGAGGGTGCTTCTGGGTGTTTAGGTCCACATTCTATTTTAAGGCTGTATATTTGGTTTTCATAAATTGTCCAAGCCCGTGGTGGCTGCCATCTTGCGTCGCTGTTGCTCCAACCATATCATATTTTAAATGCTTAATGGGGACTTTGATAATTTTAAAGGAATCCCATGACCTATGGAGGGTGCTTCTGGGTGTTTAGGTCCACATTCTATTTTAAGGCTGTATATTTGGTTTTCATAAATTGTCCAAGCCCGTGGTGGCTGCCATCTTGCGTCGCTGTTGCTCCAACCATATCATATTTTAAATGCTTAATGGGGACTTTGATAATTTTAAAGGAATCCCATGACCTTTGTTGAAGTGAAGAATTAGGACATTAATAATCAAGGTTGATGGTATTGATTAGATTCATGTTTTTGGTCCTAAAGATTTGGTCTTAAAGACTAGAGGATATTTTATTGAAAGACAGTTGGTGTTGATGGTAGCATTAAAGGGCTGAAGAGAGGCCTCAGAATCTTTAGACTTTGCTTCACTCATTAGGTACCAGTGATTTGATTTCATCTAATCTTTATTATGTGTGTTCTGCCTTAATCTAATTTGTGAATATACTGTATCACAGAGTTTTCTAAGGACATAATCCTCCTACTTATACCTTTTGAAACTTCTCTAACTGAAACTCTCGGACAAGTTTCAAGAAACCCAAACCTTAAAGAAAATGGTTTTCTATCATCAAATAATATCATGAGAAACTTCTAGGATATCTTTCTGAACTTAAGTGTTAGTTTTTCCCTAGCAATTAAATGGACAAAGTTTATACTTTCAACTGTCAATACTTGTATAAGAGTTTCAGTTCAGTTCAGTCACTCAGTCGTGTCCGACTCTTTGCGACCCTGTGAATCACAGCATGCCAGGCCTCCCTGTCCATCACCAACTCCCGGAGTTCACTCAGACTTACATCCATCGAGTCAGTGATGCCATCCAGCCATCTCATCCTCTGTCGTCCCCTTCTCCTCCTGCCCCCAATCCCTCCCAGCATCAGAGTCTTTTCCAATGAGTCAACTCTTCGCATGAGGTGGCCAGAGTACTGGAGTTTCAGCTTTAGCATCATTCCCTCCAAAGAAATCCCAGGGCTGATCTCCTTTAGGATGGACTGGTTGGATCTCCTTGCAGACCAAGGGACTCTCAGGAGTCTTCTCCAACACCACAGTTCAAAAGCATCAATTCGTCGGTGCTCAGCCTTCTTCACAGTCCAACTCTCACATCCATACATGACCATAGGAAAAACCATAGCTTTGACTAGATGGACCTTTGTTGGCAAAGGAATGTCTCTGCTTTTGAATATGCTATCTAGGTTGGTCATAACTTTCCTTCCAAGGAGTAAGCGTCTTTTAATTTCATGGCTGCAGTCACCATCTGCAGTGATTTTGGAGCCCCCAAAAATAAAGTCTGGCACTGTTTCCACTGTTTTCCCATCTATTTCCCATGAAGTGATGGGACCAGATGCCATGATCTTCATTTTGTGAATGTTGAGCTTTAAGCCAACTTTTTCACTCTCCTCTTTCACTTTCATCAAGAGGCTTTTTATTTAATATATGTTAAATGTATAATTTCTTTTAAAAAAAAGCATTAACTTTTTTTTTTTTTTGCCAGCCATTTTCCCTTTTTGGAAAGTTGTAAACTTTTTCTCAAATAAGATCCTATTATTAAAGTTTAATTGGTAAAAATTTTATCCAGAGTTTGCCCAAACAAACTTTCTTAATGCTATGTTGTTGTTCAATCATGTCTGACTCTGTGACCCTAATGGACTGTAGTACACCCGGCTCCTCTCAGTTCAGTTCAGTTCAGTTCAGTTGCTCAGTCATGTCTGACTCTTTGCGACCCCTGAAGTCCAGGCGTCAGTCTGTCAGGCTCCTCCGTCCTCCACTATCTCCCAGAATTTGCTCAAATTCATGTTCATTGAGTCAGTGCTGCTATCCAACCATCTCATCCTCTGCTGCCCCCTTCTCCTGTTGCCTTCAATCTTTCCCAACATCAGGGTCTTTACCACTGAGTCGGCTTTTCTTATCAGGTGGCCAAAGTATTGGAGATTCAGCTTCAGCATCAGTCCTTCCAATGAATATTCAGGGTTGATTTCCTTTAGGATTGACTGGTTTGGTCTCCTTGCTATCCAAGAGACTCTTCTCCAGTGCCACAATTTGAAAGTATCAATTCTTCAGCACTCAGCCTTCTTTATGGTCCAACTCTCACATACATACATGACTACTGGAAAAACCATAGCTTTGATTATACAGACCTTATTACTTGGAATATAAATTGATAAAATCCTATCTGGAAATCAGTTTTATAAACTGTATAAAAATAATATTGATATTAATATTTATTGAGTTGGGAAAACAGCCTCAGTAAATTAAGTGAAAAAGCCATTTATACGGTTTTATTGATAGTGGGAGCCTATATTACCCACTTGTGTGCTTGCCTGGAGAATCCCAGGGATAGGGGAGTCTGGTCGGCTGCTGTCTATGGGGTTGCACAGAGTCGGACATGACTGAAGTGACTTAGCAGCAGCAGGAGCCTATATTATTGAACGACATGACTTGTAGCATTATGTGTATGTGTACATAGAAATAAATCTGAAAGTTTTTTTTTAAAAAAGGTAAATTGGTTAAACCCTACATCCTATTCTGGATCTCACTGAAGTGAGTTTTTAAAATTATTCCATCTATTACCTACTTGTATTGTTTTAAAAGACAAGTTGACTATAGAAATAAATGGGTCTACATCTGGAGAGTCTGGGTATTTATAAGTAACATATCCAGTTGTGTTTTGGAGCACAAATGACTTTGGAATTTGCTTTTGCAATTGTGGTATTAAAGGTAAATTCTTTTCTACCTAACCTTTTTAGAAGAGCCATGCGGTGTTTTGCTGATTAAGTTGGCTGGAGTAGAACTTACTGAAACTGGGAAGGGGTGGTTACAAAAAGAGCTAAAACCTTCCCAAGTTCTATGGTTCCAACTTCTTGGAAAGGAGAATTCAGCACTCTTTTGCTACCTTTTAGTGAATAAGGTAAGTAGTGTAAAGAAATAACTAGCAATATTTTATTCTTATTATTTATGCATAAGTGAAAAGTGAAAGTGTTAGTCATTCAGTCATGTCTAACTCTTTGTGACCCCATGGACTGTAGCCCAATATATAAACACATCATTAATTAGAACCTTGATTATATAATGAAACTGGTTTTCTTTTGTCTTTTGTAACTACTACTGCTAGTGATTTTAAGGAACCATGTTTCATATATAAATTTTTCTATAAAATTTATTATAGAAAATGTTTATATGTTTATTACAGAAAAATAGAAAATTAAGAAAAAGTAAAAAACTTCAAATTATTAATGACTGGCTATTGCTTATTTAAGGGGTATCATATATTTATTTATGGACAAGTGTATTATATCACACTTGTTATAAACCACTTGTTGAGTGTGGTGTCAACTGGTCATTGCAGAGAGCAAGACTGTTTTCTCAAGGTAAATATTGCTCATTCTGGTCCAATACCTTGTAGAAAAGTATGACTTAACATGTAAGTATTTGAACTCTAAAAGCATTGAGCATATTTAATATTATTGGACATATTTAAGTGGAACCTATTTAAGTACTATTTACTTTTTTAAAAAAATACTATTTATGATCAGTAGTTAGCCATTGCTTCAGAATTTCCTTACTTTTGTGATTGACCATAGCCATTCTGTAACTGGGAATGCCACAGAGCCTCATTGCTGTTGCTCTGTTACTGTCTTGAGTTCTTCGATGTGCCTTCCTCCAAATTTCTTTTGGTGGACGATTACTGAAAAAAGGACATGGAAAAATGAAACGTTAATATGAAAGAATTAAGAATTGTTTTTTTAATTTACATTATTATGACAGCATTAAGGGTAGTTTTTCTTTTAAAGTTCTTTATTATACTACAAGTGAGAATAATCTGAAGAAAAATAGTAATCTCACTTTAAAGTGATTAGAATGGTAACCATTTTAATTATTAAAAGCTTTCTGAATTAATAGAACACCTAATGAAATCCATTAATTTTTGCATGTCCAGGTCATATTCAGTTCTTTCAAAATAAGAATTATCCAACCTTGATTGGTTGAAGCATCTGTATTTAACCAAGTTGATAATACAAAATTATATAAAAGATCCCAAAGGCCTTATTCAAATATTAACTTCTCTTTTAAATTGAGGAGTATGTATTATTTATCCTCAAACCCCACTATGGAATCATTTTATTCCCATATAAAGGTGGGACTCTGAGTAACCAAGTGGAAGAGCTGGTATTGAAGTCCTGCTCCTTGGGGCTCCTGAGCCCGAACTTTATCTTTTCTGTCTTTACCTTATACCAGACTATACTTTATGCATATTTCAGTATTTACTTCTCCTGTTGAACTTTTCTGTAGTGTGAGGTTGAATTTTAATTATTCTCATTTTGGTTCAGCTCATTAAATTTAAAAGATTGAGACAAATATGATATACCCTTTAAAACTGTATTTATTAGCTGCTTATCATCATGTACCAAAAGTTACTGCATTTAAAGGAACAAAAGTTTCCTTTATTCTTTTAGATAATCTTAGAAAATGTTTCCTACTTTAAACCTTTAGTTTTCCCATTAAAATATTTTAACTGTGAATTACTTGTCTAATGAAGCAATAAAATTACTAACACCTTGTTAAAATTAATCTTGTTAAGTAAAAATCCCAGAGGGACTGTGGAAACAGCTAAGCAGGATCTCTTTTACACTGTAAATTAGAAAGGGGAAAAAAGTTCCCATTTATCTGGTTTCACTAGGCAGTGAGATATAACTAAAATTTCTTGAAGTTTGAAGATTCAAGGGCCAGGGCTATTTTTATGTTCATTATTTTATGGGCCATCTTTTAAAAACATTCTTACATGCCAGGCCTTGCTCAACACTGAAATTCTGAACATAATTTAACAGTTCTGTGATTGCTTCAGTCCATTTTGCATTTGTCTGCTTTTTAGTTTTGTTAATTTCTTTTGCTGTGGCCTCCTGTCATTTTCCCTAACTGGTGTGTGCTCCATTCTCTATTCACACATCAACCAAAAAATCAAAAATCTCTTTTCATACTTTATCACTTCTACACACTTTTGAGTTAGGTGACCAGTGAGCCTGTGGAGAGCTATGTGTTAAAGAAGAGTCAGTTGTCTTTGAGCAAAGGTCTCATCTAGTAATGAAATTCTTGGATTAAACATTAGCTGTTTTAAGCTCTTAAGGACCCCTTTGCATATATATGTGTATGTATGTGTGTGTGTAAATATTTGTATATATATATGTATATTTCGGAGAAGGCAATGGCATCCCACTCCAGTACTCTTGCCTGGAAACTCTCATGGATGGGGCAGCCTGGTAGGCTGCAGTCCATGGGGTCGCTGAGTCAGACACGACTGAGCGACTTCACTTTCACTTTTCACTTTCATGCATTGGAGAAGGAAATGGCAACCCACTCCAGTGTTCTTGCCTGGAGAATCTCAGGGATGGTGGAGCCCAATGGGCTGCCGTCTGTGGGGTTGCACAGAGTTAGACACGACTGAAGCGACTTAGCAGCAGCAGCAGCAGCAGCAGCATATGTATGTTTTGTGGCCATGCCACATGCCATGTGGGAGCCCTACCAGGGATCAAACCCATGCCCCCCTGCAGTGGAAGCACGGATTCTTACCCTTTGAACCACCACGGAAGTCCCATCATTTATATTTTTGACTTTTCTCTGGAGGACTCAAATTGCAGATTGATTTTAAAGTAAATAAGGTATTATGGGTATATTAGTAAATTTATTAAATAATTGGTTTGTGTTATTTTTTTATTCAAGGGTAGATTTTTTACTGTGAGTCTGAATGAAGAAATCCTGAGAAGAGGTCTTGGCAAAACTGTTCTTGTTAAGGGATTAAGTCATGATTCTAAAATCTATTGGAGAATTCACAGAAATTTACTTAAAGCTGAATTAACAGCCTTAAAGAAAGGAGAAGGAATATGGAAGGAAGACTCTGAAAAAGAAAGTTATTTGGAAAAACTGAAAGGCTCCTGGAGAGAAATATGGAAAAAAGACAGTTATTTAAAAAAAAATGGATCAGATTTCAACTTGAAAAAAGAAAGTTATTATGACAAATTTAAAAGGTCTTATGAAACATGGAAAGAGAACCTGAATAACTACTCGTTAATACTGAAGTTCAGAGAACTTATGAGTCGTATACACTTTCGTAGAAAAGAATGAAATATTCCAAGAGGTCTGGAGGTGACCTACTCCAAAAAGAATAAAACGTGTAATTATAATGGATATTTTTCATTGAGTTGAAATGGGCAATTTCCCCAGAAGATCAAAGTTGCATTCTAATGGTATTTAAATACTTAAGAGATGATTCTTTGTACATGTACTATCAGAGTAATGTAAATAAATTGTGATTAGTATAGTATGGTTTTAAGAAGAATGAAATACTCCATAAAAGTTACAGGTTGGGGTTCCCTGGTGGCTCAGTGGTAAAGAATCCACCTATCAACGCAGAAGACAACTAAGCCTGTCCAGCACAAGTACTGAGCCTGTTCTCTAAAGCCCAGGAGCTGCAACTACTGAATCCCTGTGCCCTAGAGCCTGTGCTCCACCACAGGAGAAGCCACCACAGTGAGAAGCCCACAAACTACAAACAGAAAAGCCTGAGCAGCGATGATGACCCAACGGAGTCCAAAAAAAATTTTTTATCAGGTTGAAGAAGGTATACATATAATGATAGTATATGAAGAGAAAGTTTAACTATTGGCCGTTGTATTATTTTAGTCATTTGGGGCAGCCATATTTAGCTTTTGTTGAAAGACAGTATTTGTTTATTTTGCCAGTTTTATCAACTTTGATTACTTATAATAAAGGAACTCTTTAGGCAGCATGTCTGAGGCTGCTCTTTCTTCTCCATTGCTCTCTAACTGCTTGTGAATTTGGGGCAGAGCCACAGGAGAAGGTCACTTGGACCACTTCTATTAATAAAGAGTGGCTTATTTCCACCTGTTGTTAGATGAGGGGGACAATCCTGAGAACAAAAGCACAAATGTGCTCAGGATGGCGGCACAGAGACGGGAAAGAACAAGGATGCCTTCTGAGATTGTCGAGACCCCGAGGACTTGAATTCTCTTGCCTCCCAATTTCTCATTATGCAGGGTAATACATTTCTTTATTTTTTAGAGTCAGTTTGAGTGGCTTTGAGAATGTGACATACAAAAATATGTACTTGCTGCCAAAATCATCCTGACATTATAAGCTTCTTTCAAAACACCAGCAATGATCCCCTCACAGGGTCTCCAGAAGTTTTTGCAGAGGAACTGACCAAAGTCAGAGGAGTCATCTGGTCCTCTTCATGCTGACTCCTGTCAGAATCAGTGATTTAGAATGGGAAGTTTACTGCTGCCACCTGATTAAAGCAGGAAACTGCTGCTTCCAGGATAAAACATAGCAAAGTAGCGTTTTTCTGGTGGTCCAGTGGTTAAGAAGCTGCCCGCCAATGTGGGGAACGTGGGTTCCATCCCTGGTCTGGGAAGATTTCACATGCTGAGGGGCAGCTAAGCCCCTGTACCACAACTACTGAACTTGTGCTCTACAGCCCTGGAGCCGCAACTACTGAAGCCTGCGACCGAAACAGGAGAAGAGCCCTCACTCACCACAACCAGAGAAGGCCCTCCCACAGCAATGAAGACCCAGCGCAGCCAAAATGAATAAATAAATACAGTTAAAAAAAAAAAAAAGTAACCTAAAAAAAAAAACAAACAGCAAAGTAGATTTCCCAACATTTTCTAATTAAACAACATTAATTTTTAGTGAGGTCTCAAATCTTCCAAAGTTCTTTTTGTGTGTGTGACTTTATTTCATCATCTTTTGGGTAGATTAGGAAGTTATGTGGTAGATTTTGTTCCCTGGATCTAATGCCTCAATAGCTTTCTATTTTGTTTTAAGGGGATGTGTTATTTTTGTTTACAGAGATGTTAAGATTTTTATTTACAGAGATGTTAAACTAGTTTTGTGGCAAGCTCCTGAGCCTTTTTTCCCCCTCAGTTTGCCTCCAAGTGATGTCAGATCTCATCACAGTTATCACTGGAATTAGTTCTGATGACCTTTGCCAGCTCAGCCAGTGCACTGTTATCTTTCCAGCTGAACTGTTTGAAGGCAGGCTTGGTGAAGCCCCTTCTGAGAACTGTGTAACCTGGTCTAATCTTTTCCTTGAAAAGATAGTTCAGTTCAGGTCAGTTGCTCAGTTGTGTCCGACTCTTTGTGACCCCATGAAGCACAGCACACCAGGCCTCCCTGTCTATCACCAACTCCCGGAGTTCACTCAGACTGGATAAATTTTGAAAATTACTTTGATATTATTATCTAAAATTAGCAATTAGTGAGAGACAATAGTTAGAAATAATTTTGTTAAATTCTTTTGGAGCAATGGTATGTAGCTAGCTGAAAGAATTATTTCCAAATATTTCTTTTTAACCAGAATCTGAAATATAATTCAATAAGGTACAAGGAATTGTTGGCAATGAGAAAATATTCACCAAAGGATTCCATTTTATAATGTTGCAAAGTATGTGATATTGATAAAGTATTTATTTCTCTATATATGTATTTCTAATGACAAATAACTTACATAAAATATCAGTTTCCAATTCATATATATGTGTGTGTGTAGTGTGTGTAAGTTTTGTGTGTCAGTAAAGCCTTTAAATAAGCAGCACAGAAGTGATGTTTAAAACAAACTTTTATTTTTAATATTTTTAATTTAAATTTATTTATTTTAATTAGAGGCTAATTACTTTACAATATTGTATTGAATAAACTTTTGTAGGTACCATTCTCACAATGTGTTTCCTCTTTATTAGTCATTAAGGAATTTTTAAATGAGTAGTTAATGCTAGAATACTTGGAAGTAGACACTTTCTGCAAAAAATCAGTGACATATCAATTCAGTTGCTTCACCATCAAATCCTAGATAGTAGCATAGAAAAATATGGTTAAGTAACTTGAAATTACTAGTTTTTTCAATTGGTAAGGAAAATACACAATTTAATAACACATTTAGAGAAATATGGAAACCAAGTAAAATATTTTATTAATCTGGGAAATACAAATTAAATATATAATACATTGTTTGTAAATAGCATGGATAATACATATTATAAAATAAATTTGTCTCTTGTCAATGGAAATATGTCTGTTTCCAAGAGTAATTTAAATATGAATATGCCTATTACACTAGTGATAAGGAATATCATATAGGGATATACTTAGGATTAGTTTTTTAGTTCTCTCAGAAAAATAATATTTATTCTGTCCCCTGGAGAGAGACAGAACTCTTCTCTAAGTTTCCCCATGATAGTTGGGTAGAAGAGAAACAAGAATGTATGGGGAAACAGTTGGATTTGGATCCCAGGCACTTATAAGATGGGAGAAATAATATCATGATTAATGTTTTTAGAATGACAACTATATACAAAGCATTATGCTCATTGTTTTATATACCTTAAATCAAAAATCAGCTTCACTGAAGAGAATCCAATTTCATAATAGAAGGATTCATGCTATTCTAAAGGTAGATAATTTCAAAGTAAATTATCATAATTTTACAATAGTAGACTCTTTACATTTATTGAATATTAAACAGTGCTTACTGGTAAATGTTTGAAACACTAAATCTTATTTTAAAACCTCTGGAAACTATAAGATACTCTGTAGACATTAGCTTTTTGCACCTGTTAATTAATAACTGGTTTGGTGGCTCAGAGGTTAAAGTGTCTGCCTGCAATGCAGGAGACCTAAGTTCGATCCCTAGATCGGGAAGATACCCTGGAGAAGGAAATGGCACCCCACTCCAGTATTCTTGCCTGGAGAATCCCATGGATGGAGGAGCCTGGTGGGCTACAGTCCACAGGGTCACAAAGAGTCGGACACGACTGAGCAACTTCACTTTCACTTTCATAATATTTGTACAATCTAATGTATTGAGTGAATGGAATAAAGCATTTCTGTAATGTGAAACATCATAATCCAATACAGCTTTTTCTTTACAACCAGTTTATTCTCTCAATTATTATCACTTAGAGGACTCTAAGACTTTGGATTTGGTCTTAATAAGTAAGGATATGATAGAGTGAAAATAAAACTTTAATTGATAGCAAACCTCTCTATAAACATAAAGAATAGACATAGATTAAAATAGAGATTTGCAAAGCATGAGCATAAACAGAAGATGGCATTTTTAAATAATGGAATGCACACTGCAAATTTAAATTCTCTTTTATAGTAACAGAAGATATTGTAATGTACAATGTTTATGCCTTTTCCTATCATTTCAGAGATAGTGAGTTACAGATGTACACATAAACTTCAGTATTCAGTTCAGTTGCTCAGTTGTGTCTGATTCTTTGTGACCCCATGAACCGCAGCATGCCAGGCCTCCCTGTCCATCACCAACTCTGGAGTCTACCCAAACCCGTGTCCATCAAGTCCGTGATGCCATCCAGCCATCTCATCCTCTGTCGTGCCCTTCTCCTTCTGCCCCCAATCCTTCCTAGCATGAGTCGTTTCCAATGAGTCAACTCTTTGCATGGAGGTGGCCAAAGTACTGGAGTTTCAGTTTCAGCATCACTCCCTTCAAAGAAATCCCAGGGGTGATCTCCTTCAAAGTGGACTGGTTGGATCTCCTTGCAGTCCAAGGGACTCTCAAGAGTCTTCTCCAACACCACAGTTCAAAAGCATCAATTCTTCAGCACTCAGCTTTCTTCACAGTCCAATTCTCACATCCACACATGACCACTGGAAAAACCATAGCCTTGACTAGACGGACCTTTGTTGGCAAAGTAATGTCTCTGCTTTTCAATATGCCATCTAGGTTGGTCATAAATTTTCTTTAAAGGAGTAAGCGTCTTTTAACTTCATGGCTGCAGTCATCATCTGCAGTGATTTTGGAGCCCCCAAAATAAAATCTGACACTGTTTCCACTGTTTCCCCATCTATTTTCCATGAAGTGATGGGACCAGATGCCATTATCTTCATTTTCTGAATGTTGAGTTTTAAGCCAACTTTTTAACTCTCCACTCTTCACTTTCTGCCGTAAGGGTGGTGTCATCTGCATAGCTGAGGTTATTGATATTTCTCCTGACAATCTTGATTCCAGCTTGTGCTTCTTCCAGCCCAGCATTTCTCATGATATACTCTGCATAGAAGTTAAATAAGCAGGGTGACAATATACAGCCTTGACATACTCCTTTTCCTATTTGGAACCAGTCTGTTGTTCATGTCCAGTTCTAACTGTTGCTTCCTGACCTGCATATAGGTTTCTCAAGAGGCAGGTCAAGTGATCTCTTATTCCCATCTCTTTTTGAGAATTTTCCACAGTTTATTGTGATCCACACAGTCAAAGGCTTTGGCATAGTCAATAAAGCAGAAATATATGTTTATCTGGAACTCTCTTGAAAAAAAAAAAAAAAAACTCTCTGGGAGCCATAGAAACTTGCTTTATAGGCTGCTTCCATAGCTTTCAACTTGGAAAGTTGTCCTGAAAAGCAAATGTGACTTTCCATAAGAGCTGTTTCATTATACATTACTTCTGCAAGAAGTAAACTGGCATAAGTTCAGGTGAGAAGACAAGGCAAAAAAGAAAGAATAAACCCTAAAGCTATGAGTTATAGTTAGCGAACTTCATAGAAGACAGAGAATAATTCAATCCAGGAGAAACTGAAGAATATTTAAGACAGTGTGGCAATGGCAAATATGACAAAAATAAGTATATATAAATTTTAAAAGATTAAAAGATCTTTTAAAGATCTTTGAAGATCTTTGAAGATTTAATCTTTGAAGATTAAAAATTAATCTTTTCCCAACTTACAATTTATCTTTTGCAAGTAGTAAGGATAAATTAATGAAAAATTTAACATCTCTAAAAACAACTATTAACCAATTTTATATTACCACAAACAACTGAAATCTTTTTGAGGTGG
>SJYT01048871.1:351528-361743 GCA_006410635.1 Cephalophus harveyi
GAGATCTCTAGTCTTTCCCATTCTGTTCTTTTCCTCTATTTCTTTGCATTGATTGCTGAAGAAGGCTTTCTTATCTCTTCTTGCGATTCTTTGGAACTCTGCATTCAGATGCTTATATCTTTCCTTTTCTCCTTTGTTTTTGCTTCTCTTCTTTTCACAGCTGTTTGTAAGGCCTCCCCAGACAGCCATTTTGCTTTTTGCTTTTCTTTTCCATGGGGATGGTCTTGATCCTTTGATCCCATGGTACGATGTCATGAACCTCTGTCCATAATTCATCAGGCACTCTATCAGATCTAGTCCCTTAAATCTATTTCTCACTTCCACTGTATAATCATAAGGGATTTAGGTCATATCTGAATGGTCTAGTGATTTTCCCTACTTTCTTCAATTTAAATCTGAACTTGGCAATAAGGAGTTCATGATCTGAGCCACAGTCAGCTCCTGACTTGTTTTTGTTGACTGTATAGAGCTTCTCCATCTTTGGCTGTAAAGAATATAATCAATCTGATTTTGGTGTTGACCATCTGGTGATATCCATGTGTAGAGTCTTCTCTTGTCTTGTTGGAAGAGGGTGTTTGCTATGACCAGTGCATTTTCTTGGCAAAACTCTATTAGTCTTTGTCCTGCTTCATTCCGTATTCCAAGGCCAAATTTGCCTGTTAGAAACATGTTAGCCATGTTTAAATCCACAGTTAATCTTTGCTAGTATGATTTTCCAAAAGCATCTCTTCTTTCTATTTGAGAATTCATAAGGATTTATTTTTCCTACTGTATTAGTATAAGTCCTATATTTAAGATTAGATTTTCTGTAACTTTGCTTTATCTCTATGGTCTATTCACTATATTTCTTACTATTCCCCAACACATCACTTGATCCTCCATTTATGCTAGTTCCTTTATGATTTATCCAATGATTCCTTCATCCTTCATGTTTTTTTAAAATTATACTTCCTAATTCACATATGAAATACATTTTCCCCATGTTTATAGTTATTTAAACTTTACCTTGAATCCTACTTTCTACTTGATACTTTTCTCTAGTAATTATTGTTGTTCAGTTGCCCAGTCATGTCCAGTGCTTTGCAACCCCATGGACTGGAGCATACCGGGCCTTTCTGTCACTCACCATCTCCTGAAGTTTGCCCAAGTTCATGTCCATTGCATCGGTGATGCTATCCAGCCATCTCATCCTCTGATGCCCTCTTCTCCTTCTGCCCTCAATCTTTCCTAGTATCAGGGACTTTTCCAACGAGTCAGCTGTTTGTATCAGATGACTAAAATATTGGAGTTTCAGCTTCAGCTTCAGCATCAGTCCTTCCTATGAGTATTCAGGTTGATCTCCCTTAAGATTAACTGGTTTGATCTCCTTGCTGTCCTCTAATAATTAAGTGTAGTAAAATCTCAAGAAAAAGGAATTTTTCACACAGTTTAGAATGTAACTTGCTCTCTAAAAATTTTATGGGTCATCATTTGATCTTCCCATATTTTCGACACTTAACAACATGGACTCTGTCCCTAACAGAGTTAGACAAACAATAGATGCTTGAAAATATATTTAATCTCTAGCATTTGCTCTAAGTTAATGGGAAATTAATTAGGTTTAGAAAGCAAATTTTCAAAAAATTTTAGGGAAAAAGTCTATCATGTAAGATTAAATATATTTTTATCTGCTCATTTGCTAAATTTGTTTTTCAAAATATCTCATAAAATTTTTAGTTCTGGTAAAAATATGCATTTTTTTCTCCAAACTCATATATATGAAGAAACTAAAATGTAGAGACTTTTAAAGAAGGAATTACTAAAATAACATTTCACGATACCTTCTAATTTGACTTTTTCATTTCTAAAAACCTAAGTTTATAACAAGACTATTGCAGCTTTTTTGTTGTTTGTTTTGTTCTGTTTTTTAATAACTAGGAGTCTTGTTTTAAGCACACAGATCAGCAACAGTTTTTGTTGTTGTTGTTGTTGTTGTTGTTTGTTTTAAATCACTGCACTTCTTTATTATCTTCAAGGTCTTATCTGGTTGACTGTTAGGGTTGGTTGGGCTTCCCTGGTGGCTCAGCTGGTAAAGAATCCACCTGGGAGGCCTGGGCTTGATCTCTGGGTTGGGAAGATACCCTGGAGAAGGGGAAGGTTACCCACTTCAGTATTCTGGCCTGGAGAATTCCATGGGTTATCCATGGGGTCATAGAATCAGACACCACTGGCTTTCACTCTGCAAGCTATTCAAATACTTTTCTGTGGCCAACAGCTATTCACTTGTCAAATAAATGTACCTATTCTCTTCTGGCAAAGTTCAGGATGTATGGTGTATGTAGAGCTTTGTAATTTCTGATTTCTAGAGACCCAGGTGGTGACTGCAGCCATGAAATCAAAAGACGCTTGCTCCTTTGAAGAAAAGCTATGACTAACTTAGACAGCATATTAAAAAGCAGAGACATTACCTTGCTGACAAAGATTCATCTAGTCAAACTATGGTTTTACTTCTTCCTTTGTAATCTATATATTTGATTTATTTGATATATTTATTTTCTCCTCTAACTTGCTGGTTAGAATCTTTGGTAAAATCTTGAATAGGAGTGGTGAGACCTGATATCCTTGTTTCTGAATTTATTAGGAAACCATTCTATTTCTCATTATTAAATATAATGTTCAGTTCAGTTCAGTCGCTCAGTTGTGTCCGACTCTTTGTGACCCCATGAATCGCAGCACACCTGTCCATCACCAACTCCCAGAGTTCACTCAGACTCACATCCATCGAGCCCGTGATGCCATCCAGCCATCTCATCCTCGGTCGTCCCCTTCTCCTCCTGCCCCCAATCCCTCCCAGCATCAGAGTCCTTTCCAATGAGTCAACTCTTCTCATGAGGTGGCCAAAGTACTGGAGTTTCAGCTTTAGCATCATTCCTTCCAAAGAAATCCCAGGGCTGATGTCCTTCAGAATGGACTGGTTGGATCTCCTTGCTGTCCAAGGGACTCTCAAGAGTCTTCTCCAACACCACAGTTCAAAAGCATCAATTCTTCGGCGCTCAGCCTTCTTTTCAGTCCAACTCTCACATCCATACATGACCACAGGAAAAACTATAGCCTTGATTAGACGGACCTTAGTCGGCAAAGTAATGTCTCTGCTTTTGAATATGCTATCTAGGTTGGTCATAACTTTTCTTCCAGGGAGTAAGCATCTTAGCTATAGGCATTTTGCAGGTTTTATTAGTATAAAAAATCTTTTGTAATTTGCTGAGTTATTTTTTATTCTTAAATGGATGATGTTGTTCAGTTGCTCAGTCATGTCTGACTCTCTGAAACCCCATGGACTGTACCATACCAGGCTTACTTGTCCTTCACTATTTCTTGGAGTTTGCTCAAATTCATGCCAATTGAATTGATGCTGCCATCCAACCATCTCATTCTCTGTTGTCCCCTTCTCCACCTGCCTTCAATATTTCCCAGCATCAGTGTCTTTTCTAATGATTCAGCTCTTCAAATCAGGTGGCCTAAGTATTGGAGCTTCAGCTTCAGCATCAGTCCTTCCAGTGGATATTCAGGGTTGACTTCCCCTAGAATTGGCTGGTTTGATCTCTTTGCTGTCTAAGAGACTTCCAGGAGTCTTCTCCAGCACCACAGTTCAAAAACATTAATTCTTCAGTGTTCAGCCTTTTTTATGGTCCAACTCTCATATCTGTACATGACTACTGGAAAAACCATAGCTTTAGATGGTATACATGTATTTTCAAGTGCTTTTTCTTTAATTGCAGTCATCTTATAACATCTTAGTCTGTTAATGAATCATTACACTGATGTTGAAATGAGTCATGTTTAGTCTTATCCTATTATACTTTTAAAATATATAGTAGGATTGAGGATAATGTTTGCTGTGGGTTTGTAATATATAGCTTTTATTATGTTGAGGTATGTTCCTTCTATTCCTGGTTTCTGGAGAGTTTTTATCATAAATGGATGTTGAATTTTGTCAAAGGCTTTCTCTTCATCTATTGAGATAATCATATGGCTTTTATTTTTCAATTTGTTAATGTGGTGTATTACATTGATTGATTTGCAGATATTGAAGAATACTTGCATCCCTGGGATAAAGCCCACTTGGTCATGGTGTATGATCTTTTTAGTGTGTTGTTGGATTCTGATTGCTAGAATTTTGTTAAGGGTTTTTGCATCTATGTTCATCAGTGATATTGGCCTGTAGTTTTCTTTTTTTGTGGCATCTTTGTCAGGTTTTGGCATTAGGGTGATGGTGGCCTCATAGAATGAGTTTGGAAGTTTACCTTCCTCTGGAATTTTCTGGAAGAGTTTGAGTAGGATAGGTGTTAGCTCTTCTCTAAATTTTTGGTAGAATTCAGTTGTGAAGCCATCTGGTCCTGGGATTTTGTTTGCTGGAAGATTTCTGATTACAGTTTCAATTTCAGTGCTTGTGATGGGGCTGTTAAGATTTTCTATTTCTTCCTGGTTCAGTTTTGGAAAGTTGTACTTTTCTAACAATTTGTCCATTTCTTTCACATTGTCCATTTAATGGCATATAATTGTTGATAGTAGTCTCTTATGATCCTTTGTATTTCTGTGTTGTCTGTTGTGATCTCTCCATTTTCATTTCTAATTTTATTGATTTGATTTTTCTCCCTTTGTTTCTTGATGAGTCTGGCTAATGGTTTGTCAATTTTATTTATCCTTTCAAAGAACCAGCTTTTGGCTTTGTTGATTTTTGCTATGGTCTCTTTTGTTTCTTTTGCATTTATTTCTGCCCTAATTTTTAAGATTTCTTTCCTTCTACTAACAAGTAGGATAGGTGTTAGCTCTTCTCGAAATTTTTGGTAGAATTCAGCTGTGAAGCCCTCTGGACCTGGGGCTTTGTTTACTGGAAGATTTCTGATTACAGTTTCAACTTCCGTGCTTGTGATGAGTCTGTTAACATTTTCTATTTCTTCCTGGTTCAGTTTTGAAAAATTGTACTTTTCTAAGAATTTGTCCATTTCTTCCAAGTTGTCCATTTTATTAACATATAATTGCTGATAGTAGTCTCTTATCCTTTGTATTTCTGTGTTGTCTGTTGTGATCTCTCCATTTTCATTTCTAATTTTATTGATTTGATTTTTCTCCCTTTGTTTCTTGATGAGTCTGGCTAATGGTTTGTCAATTTTATTTATCCTTTCAAAGAACCAGCTTTTTGCTTTGTTGATTTTTCCTATAGTCTTTTTTCTTTTGCATTTATTTCTGCCCTAATTTTTAAGATTTCTTTCTTTCTACATTTCTCCCTTTGTTTCTTGATGAGTCTGGCTAATGGTTTGTCAATTTTATTTATCCTTTCAAAGAACCAGCTTTTGGCTTTGTTGATTCTTCCTATAGTCTTTTTTCTTTTGCATTTATTTCTGCCCTAATTTTTAAGATTTCTTTCTTTCTACTAACCCTGGAGTTCTTCATTTCTTCCTTTTCTAGTTGCTTTAGGTGTAGAGTTAGGTTATTTATTTGACTGTTTTCTTGAGGTATGCCTGTATTACTATGAACCGTCCCCTTAGCACTGCTTTCCCAGTGTCCCACAGGTTTTGGGTTGTTGTGTTTTCATTTTCATTCATTTCTATGCATATTTTGATTTCTTTTTTGATTTATAGAGTTAGGTTATTTATTTGACTTTTTTCTTGTTTCTTGAGGTATGCCTGTATTGCTATGATCTTTCCCCTTAGCACTACTTTTACAGTGTCCCACAGGTTTTGGGTTCCTGTGTTTTCATTTTCATTCATTTCTATGCATGTTTTGATTTCTTTTTTGATTTGTTGGATAGTCATCAGCGTGCTGTTCAGCCTCCATATGTTGTAATTTTAAATAGTTTTTCTCCTGTAATTGAGATCTAATCTTACTGTATTGTGGTAAGAAAAGATGCTTGGAATGATTTCAATTTTTTTGAATTTACCAAGGCTAGATTTATGGCCCAGGATGTGATCTATCCATTTTTTCTTGTTTCTTGAGGTATGCCTGTATTGCTATGATCTTTCCCCTTAGCACTACTTTTACAGTGTCCCACAGGTTTTGGGTTCCTGTGTTTTCATTTTCATTCATTTCTATGCATGTTTTGATTTCTTTTTTGATTTGTTGGATAGTCATCAGCGTGCTGTTCAGCCTCCATATGTTGTAATTTTAAATAGTTTTTCTCCTGTAATTGAGATCTAATCTTACTGTATTGTGGTAAGAAAAGATGCTTGGAATGATTTCAATTTTTTTGAATTTACCAAGGCTAGATTTATGGCCCAGGATGTGATCTATCCTGGAGAAGGTTCCATGTGCACTTGAGAAAAAGGTGAAATTCATTGTTTTGGGGTGAAATGTCCTATAGATATCAATTAGGTCTACCTGGTCTATTGTATCATTTAAAGTTTGTGTTTCCTTCTAATTTTCTGTTTAGTTGATCTATCCATAGGTGTGAGTGGGTTATTAAAGTCTCCCACTATTATTGTGTTATTGTTAGTTTCCCCTTTCATACTTGTTAGCATTTGTCTTACATATTGTGGTGCTCCTATGTTGGGTGCATATATATTTATAATTGTTATATCTTGGAAATACAAAAAAACTCAAATAGCCAAAGCAATGTTGAGAAAGAAAAATGGAACTGGAGGAATCAAACTGCCTGACTTCAGGCTCTACTACAAAGCCACATTCACCAAGACAGTATGGTACTGGCACAAAGACAGAATTATAGATCAACGGAAAAAAATAGAAAGCCCAAAGATAAATCCATGCACCTATGGACACCTTATCTTTGACAAAGAGGAAGGAATATACAATTGATTAAACACAATCTCTTTAACAAGTGGTGCTGGGAAAACTGGTCAACCACTTGTAAAAGAATGAAAACTATTGCCATTTAAAGTTTGTGTTTCCTTGTTAATTTTCTATTTAATTGATCTATCCATAGGTTTGAGTAGGGTATTAAAATCTCCCACTATTATTGTGTTATTGTTAATTTCCCCCCTTTCATACTTGTTAGCATTTGTTTTACATATTGTGGTGCTCCTATGTTGGGTGCATATATATTTATAATTGCTATATCTTCTTCTTGGATTGATCCTTTGATCATTATGTAGTGGCCTTCTTTGTCTCTTTTCACAGTCTTTGTTTTAAAGTCTATTTTATCTGATATGAGTATAGCTACTCCTGCTTTNCTTGTTAGCATTTGTCTTACATATTGCGGTGCTCCTATGTTGGGTGCATATATATTTATAATTGTTATATCTTCTTCTTGGATTGATCCTTTGATCATTATGTAGTGTCCTTCTTTGTCTCTTTTCACAGCCTTTGTTTTAAAGTCTATTTTATCTGATATGAGTATTGCTACTCCTGCTTTCTTTTGGCCTCTGTTTGCGTGGAATATCTTTTTCCAGTCCTTCACTTTCAGTCTGTATGTGTCACCTGTTTTGAGATGGGTCTCTTATAGACAACATATATAGGGGTTTTGTTTTTGCATCCATTCAGAGTCTTTGTCTTTTGTTTGGGGCATTCAACCCATTTACATTTAAGGTAATTATTGATAAGTATGATCCCATTGCCATTTACTTTATTGTTTTGGGTTCGGGTTTATATGCCCTTATGTTTCCTGTCTAAAGAATATCCTTTAGCATTTGTTGGAGAGCTGGTTTGGTGGTGCTGAATTCTCTCAGTTTTCGCTTATCTGTAAAGCTTTTGATTTCTCCTTCATATTTGAATGAGATCCTTGCTGGGTACAGTAATCTGGGCTGTAGGTTATTTTCTTTCATCACTTTAAGTATGTCTTGCCATTCCCTCCTCGCCTGAAGAGTTTCTATTGAAAGATCTGCAGTTATCCTTATGGGAATCCCCTTGTGTGTTATTTGTTGTTTTTCCCTTGCTGCTTTTAATATTTGTTCTTTGTGTTTGGTCTTTGTTAATTTGATTAATATATGTCTTGGGGTGTTTCGCCTTGGGTTTATCCTGTTTGGAACTCTGGGTTTCTTGGACTTGGGTGATTATTTCCTTCCCCATTTTAGGGAAGTTTTCAACTATTATCTCCTCAAGTATTTTTCTCATGGTCTTTCTTTGGTCTTCTTCTTCTGGGACTCCTATGATTCGAATGTCGGGGCATTTAACATTGTCCCAGAGGTCTCTGAGATTGTCCTCATTTCTTTTAACTTGTTTTTCTTTTTTCTTCTCTGATTCATTTATTTCTACCATTCTATCTTCTACTTTACTAATCCTATCTTCTGCCTCCCATATTCTACTATTTGTTGCCTCCAGAGTGTTTTTTATCTCATTTATTGCATTATTCATTATATATTGACTCTTTTTTATTTCTTCTAGGTCCTTGTTAAACCTTTCTTGCATCTTCTCAATCCTTGTCTCCAGGCTATTTATTTGAGATTCCATTTTGATTTCAAGATTTTGGATCATTTTCACTATCAATATTCGGAATTCTTTCTCAGGTAGATTCCCTATATCTTCCTCTTTTGCTTGGNTCCTTGTTAAACCTTTCTTGCATCTTTTCAATCCTTGTCTCCAGGCTATTTATCTGTGATTCCATTTTGTTTTCAAGATTTTGTATCATTTTCACTATCATTATTCAGAATTCTTTATCAGGTAGAATCCCTATCTCTTCCTCTTTTGTTTGATTTTGTGGGCATTTATCCTGTTCCTTTATCTTCTGGGTATTCCTCTGTCTCTTCATCTTGTTTATATTGCTGTGTTTGTGGTGGCCTTTCTGTATTCTGGCAGTTTGTGGAGTTCTCTTTATTGTGGAGTTTCCTCACTCTGGGTAGGGTTGTATGCATGGCTTGTCAGCGTTTCCTAGTTAGGGAAGCATGTGTTGGTGTTGTAGTGGGTGGAGCTGGATTTCTTCTCTCTGGAGTGCAATGAAGTGTCCAGTAATGACTTATGAGATGTTAATGGGTTTGGAGTAACTTTGGGCAGCCTGTATTTTGAAGCTCAGGGCTGTGTTCCTGTGTTGCTGGAAAATTTGCATGTTATGTCTTGCTCTGGAATTTGATGGCCCTTGGGTGGTGCTTGGTTTCAGTGTAGGTATGGAGGCGTTTGATAAGCTCCTGTCGATTAATGTTCCCTGGAGTCAGGGGTTCTCTGGTGTTCTCAGGATTTAGACTTAAGCCACCTGCTTCTGGTTTTCAGTCTTATTTTTACAGTAGTCTCAGGGCTTCTCCATCTATACAGCAGCGTTGATAAAATATCTAGGTTAAAGATGAAAAGTTTCTCCACAGTGAGGGACACCCAGCGAGGTTCACAGAGTTACATGGAGAAGAGAAGAGGGAGGAGGGAGTTAGAGTTGACCCAAATGAGATGAGATGTAATCAAAAGATGAGAGAGCAAGCTAGCCAGTAATCACTTCTTTATGTGTGCTCCACAGTTTGGACCACTCAGAGATGTTCACAGAGTTATACAGAGAAGAGAAGAGGGAGTAAGGACAAAGAAGTGACAGGAGGATAAAAGGGGGAATCAAAAGGAGGGAGACAAATCCAGCCAGTAATCAGTTCCTTAAGTGTTCTCCATCATCTGGAACACACAAAGGGATTCACAGAGTTGGGTAGAGGAGAGAAGGAAGAGGGAGGAGATAGAGGTGACCTGGTGGAGAAAAAGTAGAGTCCAAAGGAGGAGAGAGCAGTCAAGCCAATAATCTCACTCCCAAGTAAAAATAGGTACTGAAGATTGGGTTCTTAAAGGTACAAAATTGATAACAAATACCAAAAAGTAAACATTAAAAATCTAGAGTAGAGGTTGGATCTTCAAAAATACAATATTAAAGAAAAGAAAAAAACCGCAAAGTCACACCAATTATTTTATATATATATAAGCCAGAGGAACCAGAGATCAAATTGCCAACATCCGCTGGATCATGGAAAAAGCAAGAGAGTTCCAGAAAAACATCTACTTCTGCTTTATCGACTATTCCAAAGCCTTTGACTGTGTGGATCACAATAAACTGTGAAAAATTCTGAAAGAGATGGGAATACCAGACCACCTAACCTGCCTCTTGAGAAATCTGTATGCAGGTCAGGAAGCAACAGTTAGGACTGGACATGGAACAACAGACTGGTTCCAAATAGGAAAAGGAGTCCGTCAAGGCTGTATATTGTCACCCTGCTTATTTAACTTATATGCAGAGTACATCATGAGAAACGCTGGACTGGAAGAAACACAAGCTGGAATCAAGATTGCCGGGAGAAATATCAATAACCTCAGATATGCAGATGA
>SJYT01048871.1:362854-384709 GCA_006410635.1 Cephalophus harveyi
CTGAAACTCCAGTACTTTGGCCACCTCATGCGAAGAGTTGACTCATTGGAAAAGACTCTGATGCTGGGAGGGATTGGGGGCAGGAGGAGAAGGGGACGACCGAGGATGAGATGGCTGGATGGCATCACTGACTCAATGGATGTGAGTCTGAGTGAACTCCGAGAGATGGTGATGAACAGGGAGGCCTGGCGTGCTGCGATTCATGGGGTCGCAAAGAGTCAGACACGACTGAGTGACTGAACTGAACTGATATATGAAGTTTGCTTTTAAAAAAAAGTCTTTTGTTTTGAAAAGTAATAGTAGGTTATAAAAAGGAAAATTAAAGGAGTAATAGAGGACTTAACCATTTTTAAAAATTAAAAAAAAGAATGATAGTAAAAATATATCTAGGACTTTCTCTGGTGTTGTTGTGGGCAGTGTGGGGTCAGTTCATTTTTGGATAGTTCCTTGGTCCGGCTTATATTTCTCAAGATCTATAGGCCCCTTCCCTGGTGGCTTAGAGGTTAAAGCATCTGCCTCCAATGCAGGAGACCTGGGTTCGATCCCTGGGTCAGGAAGATACTCTGGAGAAGGAAATGGCAATCCACTCCTGTATTCTTGCCTGGAGAATCCCATGGACAGAGAAGCCTAGTAGGTTACAGTCCATGGGGTCACAAAGAGTCAGACACGACTGAGTGACTTCACCTCATAGGCCCCTTCCTGTGTAGTCGGTACTAACTACAGGGTTTTAATCTATTGCATCTGTCATTTCCAGGGCAGTTCCCTCTGTTTTAGCTTCTTCTGTTTGCTGGTCTCTTCAGTGTCTGATTTCTGCCCTGACAAAAGGGGGACGGTGGTGGATACTTTTTTAAGCTCCCTTGTTCAGTCACACTGTAGGGAGAGAGGGACACTGCAAACAACACTGTCGTGTGGTTGCATTGTCTCAGCCACACTGGGCCTGTCCCCACTCATGGTGCATATGCCCTCCCTGCCCACACTGCTCAGGCTCTAGGTTGCTCCGTCGGGAACCGTCCAAGGCCGGCCCTGGTCTGCATTCACCTCCCAGGTCTAAGCCGCTCAGATTCAGGCACTCAGGTAGTCCTCAGAGGCACAGACTCAGTTGGCCTGCATTTTGTGCCCTTCCCAGGTCCGAGCAGCTCAGGTAATAAGGTGTTTGGCAAGCACAGTCACTGCAACTTATTGCCTCCCCTGTCCCTGCCACTCGGTTTTCTGGGTGTACAACCAGCACACCTTTTCAGGCGGATATTGACTGTCCAGAACACCAAGAACCCTTAGTTAGCAAAGAAGCCTGCTTCCAATTTGGTAGATAATGTGTCTCTGAGGCTGGATCACCCCCTTCAGGCTCTGACTGCCTGTCACCAGAGGGGGATGGTCTGCAGTGGGCTAGCTCTGTTCAGTCCTTTGTTTCTGTGAGTGGGCCTGATGGTGTCTTGAAAGTGAAGTCGCTCAGTCGTGTCCGACTTTTTGCGACCCCATGGACTGGGGCCTACCAGGCTCCTCCCTCCATGGGATTCTCCAGACAAGAGTACTGGAGTGGGTTGCCATTTCCTTCTCCAGGGGATCTTCCCAACCCAGGGATCGAACCCAGGTCTCCTGCATTCCAGGCAAATGCCTTAACCTCTGAGCCACCAAGGAAGTGATGTCTTAAGTTAGGGCTTTTCGTGTGGTAACTATCCCACAGTCTGGTTTGCTAGCCCAGGTTAGTTTCCTCAGATTGCCCTCGGGGCACTCAGGCCCAGTCCACTCTAAACAATGCAGCCTGCACCTCCCTGCCCAGCTCCCGCTTGCTAGTGGTGGGTGCAGGCGTCTGCATTGCTTCTCGCTGGGGGAGTTTCCATTGGGCACGTAATCTGTGGGTTTTAATTGTTTATTTATTTTTCTTCCCAGTTATGTTACCCTCTGTGGTTCCAAGGCTCACCACAGACTTGGCAGTGAGAGTGTTTCCTGGTTTTGGAAACTTCTTTTAAGACTCCCTTCCCAGGATGGAGCTCCGTCCCTACCTCTTTTGTCTCTCTTTTTGTCTTTTATATTTTTTCCGACCTCCTTTCAAAGACACTGGGCTGCTTTTCTGGGTGCCTGATGTCCTCTGCCAGCATTCAGAAATTGTTTTGTGGAATTTACTCAGCACTTAAATGTTCTTTTGATGAATTTGTGGGGGAGAAAGTGGTCTCCCCGCCCTATTCTTCCGCCATCTTCAGGCTCTATATATTTTCTAAGTGCCACTGTGATGCAACATTAACTTCTAGGTTATTTAGAAGTATATCTTTTAAATATTCAAATTTTCAGAGACTAGAGAATAGTTGGAGTATTTAAAGTTCAGTTTTATACTCTATTAATGAAGTGTTTATGCCATTTAAGCTTTGTATGATCACAAATATAATTGGTTTTATAATTTCTACACTATCTTTTCTATTTTTCCTTTCATTTGTTTCTGGATAAAAAATCATTAATAATTTATTTTTGTCTTTACAGTATCAACTACTTAACTCTATCTTCTGTTATAATCATTTTAGCAGTTAGCTTATGTATTACAACATGCTTTCTTGATTTATTTATAAGTATATAAATATATAAGTATGTAATTTTAAACAGAAACTATCTCATCTAAAAATGTGTGGCCAAACATAAAACTAACAGCACACTAAATTATTTTCAATCTTAATAGTACAAACTTACTGAAGATATGGTGCAGTTTTGTGATGATTTCTGTCAGCCAGTTGTCTTTAATGATGATTGTCAAGGAAATTCATTTTTGTGGTTAAAAAGCTAATACTTCAGAGACTTTAGTCAAAGATGTCATTACAATGTTACATGACAATGCAGTTAATTTCTCTTCCTTAGTTCATTTCTTCTACTCTCTGCCTTTGATCAATCTAGATAAAGCACACTGCATAGGGATTGGTGGTTTCATTATGTTACCATATTTCAAGGAGGCACATGTCTGAATGCATCCCTACAAAATTCTTATGCTGAAAATCAAATGTCCAAGGTGGTCATGTTGGTGGCTGGAACCAATGGAACATAATTACATCAGAGAGATGGAGCCCTCATGAATGGCATCAGTTCAGTTCAGTTCAGTCGCTCAGTCGTGTCTGACTCTTTGTGACCCCATGAATCGCAGCACGCGAGGCTTCCCTGTCCATCACCAAAACCGGGAGTTCACTAAGACTCATGGCCATTGAGTCCGTGATGCCATCCAGCCATCTCAGCCTCAGTCGTTCCCTTCTCCTCCTGCCCCCAATCCCTCCCAGCATCAGAGTCTTTTCCAATGAGTCAACTCTTCGTATGACGTGGCCAAAGTACTGGAGTTTCAGCTTTAGCATCATTCCTTCATCCCAAGGCTGATCTCCTTCAGAATGGACTGGTTGGATCTCCATGCAGTCCAAGGGACTCTTAAGAGTCTTCTCCAACACCACAGCTCAAAAGCATCAATTCTTCAGTGCTCAGCCTTCTTCACTGTCCAACTCTCACATCCATACATGACCACAGAAAAAACCATAGTCTTGACTAGACGGACCTTAGTCAGCAAAGTAATGTCTCTGCTCTTGAATATGCTATCTAGGTTGGTCATACCTTTTCTTCCAAGGAGTAAACATCTAATTTCATGGTTGCAGTCACCATCTGCAGTGATTTTGGAGCCCAGAAAAATAAAGTCTGACAATGTTTCCACTGTTTCCCGATCTATTTCCCATGAAGTGATGGGACCGGATGCCATGATCTTTGTTTTCTGAATGTTGAGCTTTAGCCCAACTTTTTCACTCTCCACTTTCACTTTCATCAAGAGGCTTTTTAGTTCCTCTTCACTTTCTCCCATAAGGTTGGTGTCATCTGCATATCTGAGGTTATTGATATTTCTCCCGGCAATCTTGATTCCAGCTTGTGTTTCTTCCAGTCCAGCGTTTCTCATGATGTACTCTGCATATAAGTTAAATAAGCAGGGTGACAATATACAGCCTTGACGCACTCCTTTTCCTATTTGGAACCAGTCTGTTGTTCCATGTCCAGTCCTAACTGTTGCTTCCTGACCTGCATACAGATTTCTCAAGAGGCAGGTTAGGTGGTCTGGTATTCCCATCTCTTTCAGAATTTTCCACAGTTTATTGTGATCCACACAGTCAAAGGCTTTGGCATAGTCGATAAAGCAGAAGTAGATGTTTTTCTGGAACTCTCTTGCTTTTTCCATGATCCAGCGGATGTTGGCAATTTGATCTCTGGTTCCTCTGCCTTTTCTAAAGCCAGCTTGAACATCAGGGAGTTCACGGTTCACGTATTGCTGAAGCCTGGCTTGGAGGATTTTGAGCATTACTTTACTAGCATGTGAGATGAGTGCAATTGTGCGGTAATTGGAGCATTCTTTTGCATTGCCTTTCTTTGGAATTGGAATGAAAACTGACCTTTTCCAGTCCTGTGGCCACTGCTGAGTTTTCCAAATTTGCTGGCAGATTGAGTGCAGCACTTTCACAGCATCATCTTTCAGGATTTGAAACAGCTCAACTGGAATTCCATCACCTCCACTAGCTTTGTTCGTAGTGATGCTTTCTAAGGCCCACTTGACTTCACATTCCAAGATGTCTGGCTCTAGATTAGTGATCACATCATCATGATTATCTGGGTCGTGAAGATCTTTTTTGTACAGTTCTTCTGTGTATTCTTGCCACCTCTTCTTAATATCTTCTGCTTCTGTTAGGTCCATACCATTTCTGTCCTTTATCGAGCCCATCCTTGCATGAAATGTTCCCTTGGTATCTCTAATTTTCTTGAAGAGATCTCTAGTCTTTCCCATTCTGTTGTTTTCCTCTATTTCTTTGCATTGATCACTGAAGAAGGCTTTCTTATCTCTTCTTGCTATTCTTTGGAACTCTGCATTCAGGTGCTTATATCTTTCCTTTTCTCCTTTGCTTTTCGCCTCTCTTCTTTTCACAGCTATTTGTAAGGCCTCCCCAGACAGCCATTTTGCTTTTTTGCATTTCTTTTCCATGGGGATGGTCTTGATCCCTGTCTCCCGTACAATGTCACGAACCTCATTCCATAGTTCTTCAGGCACTCTATCTATCAGATCTAGGCCCTTAAATCTATTCCTCACTTCCACTGTATAATCATAAGGGATTTGATTTAGGTCATACCTGAATGGTCTAGTGGTTTTCCCTACTTTCTTCAATTTGAGTCTGAATTTGGCAATAAGGAGTTCATGATCTGAGCCACAGTCAGCTCCCGGCCTTGTTTTTGTTGACTGTATAGAGCTTCTCCATCTTTGGCTGCATAGAATATAATCAATCTGATTTCGGTGTTGACCATCTGGTGATGTCCACGTGTAGAGTCTTCTCTTGTGTTGTTGGAAGAGGGTGTTTGCTATGACCAGTGCATTTTCTTGGCAAAACTCTATTAGTCTTTGCCCTGCTTCATTCCGCATTCCAAGGCCAAATTTGCCTGTTACTCCAGGTGTTTCTTGACTTCCTACTTTAGCATTCCAGTCCCCTATAATGAAAAGGACATCTTTTTTGGGTGTTAGTTCTAACAGATCGTGTAGGTCTTCATAAAACCGTTCCACTTCAGCTTCTTCAGCATTACTGGTTGGGGCATAGACTTGGATAACTGTGATATTGAATGGTTTTCCTTGGAGACGAACAGAGATCATTCTGTCGTTTTTGAGATTGCATCCAAGTACTGCATTTCGGACTCTTTTGTTGACCATGATGGCTACTCCATTTCTTCTGAGGGATTCCTGCCCACAGTAGTAGATATAATGGTCATCTGAGTTAAATTCACCCATTCCAGTCCATTTTAGTTCGCTGATTCCTAGAATGTCGACGTTCACTCTTGTCATCTCTTGTTTGACCACTTCCAATTTGCCTTGATTCATGGACCTGACATTCCAAGTTCCTATGCAATATTGTTCTTTACAGCATTGGACCTTGCTTCTATCACCAGTCACATCCACAGGTGGATATTGTTTTTGCTTTGGCTCCATCCCTTCATTTTTTTCTGGAGTTATTTTTCCACTGATCTCCAGTAGCATATTGGACGTCTAATGACCTGGGGAGTTCCTCTTTCACTATCCTATCATTTTGCCTTTTGATACTGTTCATGGGATTCTCAAGGCAAGAATACTGAAGTGGTTTGCCATTCCCTTCTCCAGTGGACCACATTCTCTCAGACCTCTCCACCATGACCCACCCATCTTGCATTGCCCCGGGGGCATGGCTTGGTTTCATTGAGTTAGACAAGGCTGTAGTCCTAGTGTGATTAGGTTGACTAGATTTCTGTGAGTATGGTTTTAGTGTGTCTGCCCTCTGATGTCCTCTTGTAACACCTACCATCTTACCTGGGTTTTTCTTACCTTGGGCATGGGTTATCTCTTCACGGCTGCTCCAGCAAAGCACAGCCACTGCTCCTTACCTTGGATGAGGGGTATCTCCTTACTGCTACCCTTCCTAACCTTCAACATGGGATGGCTCCTCTAGGCCCTCCTGCGCCCATGCAGCCACTGTTCCTTGGGTTGCTCCTTCTGGCCGCCGCTCCTGGCCTTGGGTGTTGTCCCTGGCCTCAGGTGAGAGGTGGCTTCTCCCGGCCACCCCTGACCTCGGACATGGGGTAGCTCCTCTTGGCCACCGCCCCTGGCCTCGGACACAGGGTAGCTCCTCTCGGCCGCCACTGACCTCGGACTCGGGTAGCTCCTCTCCGCCGTTCCTGCGCTATTGCAGCCTGGCACTCTTGGCCAATGCCCCTGACCTCGGACATGGAGTAACTCCTCTCAGCTGCGCTTAGTGTGCCGGGTTGCAGCTGCCCACACTTAGTGCGCCGGGTCGAGCCGCCCGCATCAGTGTCTTATAAAAGAGGTTCCTGAGAAACTCTGGCTTCAACAAAAGAACACAACAAGAAGTCATCTGCTATAAGTCAAGAGGCGCCTCACCCAAATGCAACTATGTTCGTGCCTTTTCCCAGCCTCCAGAGCTGTGAGAAATAAATTTTTATTGTTCTTAAGTTAACTAGTCTATGGTATTTTTTGGTAGCAACCCAAATAGACTAAGATAGTATATAATGTAAGTCAAAAAAGTAAATTGGCTTTTACATGAATAAACTTATAGGATGGGGGGAAATGAAGGTAATAGTTCTATGAAATCAAATGTGGATCCCAACAAAATGACTAATAAACATTTCAAGTCTTTGCTATCTTAAAATTTTATAAATCTTGAAATTAAATATAAACATGATGTAAGGGACCAAAACAATAGTATAAATACTTCAATGTAATATGTATGAACAGAGCAAGAACTGATGACGATGTTTAATGTAAATGTAAGTGCAGGTATATATTTGTACCTAATATGGGCTTCCCTGGTGGCTCAGAGGTTAAAGCGTCTGCCTCCATTGCGGGAGACCTGGGTTCGATCCCTGGGTTGGGAAGATCCCCTGGAGAAGGAAATGGCAATCCACTCCAGTATTCTTGCCTGGAGAATCCCATGGACGGAGAAGCCTAATAGGTTGCAGTCCACGGGGTCACAGAGAGTCGGACACGACTGAGCGACTTCACCTAAACATTAGAATAAATATTTTTAAATTTTTGAGATGTGATTTCTGGACACTACATGAATATATCTGTTATCAAAAGTTAGAAACCATGAAAAATCAAGACAAAATAGAAAATACTACTTTTCCTATTAATCTAGTATATAGGTGGGCAAACTACAGTCCACAGGCTGGCAACAGTCTTATTGGAATATAGCCATGTCCATTTGTTTATGCCTTCTTTATGGCTTTTGTCAAACTAGAAGGACAGAACTGAATAGTTGCAAGAGAGATGTTATGTCCCACAAGTATGAAATATCTACCCATTAAGAGAAAGTTTTCAGGTTCCTGATCTAGAAGTCATATGTCATTTCAGAGATCGTATATACCCATAAACACAACACATTCAACCAGTCAGAATTTCAAATACAATATAAAAATATTTCTTTAGAGTGAAATATATTTTCCTATTTCTGGCCAAGATTAAACAGAAAGAATATAAGGGATTAGATGAATCAGACACATCAAGGGAAGTGGGGGAGGGGGGCAAGGGAGGCGGGGAAGCTATATTTACTTGGCTTGGTGAACCAGGAGAATATTACAAGGGGTAATTTATGTCAGAGAAGAACGAGGTCCTCAGTAAAACAGAGAATTTTATTTGTGAAAATGAACTTAGTGACTTTCATGATATTTATGAATGTCCCCTGCTTATATTTTCTAAATCCAATCCCCTGCTTATGGTCTAAATCCAAGAAGAAATTCACCAGAGAAATAATACAGCCATAAACAGTAATTCAAAAATTCACAAACATAAACTCTCGGAAGAAAAATGTTTCATATACATAGATTCTTTCATTAAAGAAAACACAACCAACAGAAAATCTAACAAAGGCATGAAAAGTCTTTGAATTCCTTCCACTTGACATTGCACCTAGTATCAAGGGAAGCTAGGAAAGGTTATACCAGGGCTACTTCAGTTTCAGTGCAATCCGGTTGCAGTGAGGAAGGCATGTCTTGTCATTTGTTCCCAGTGATTTGTCTTAATATTATTTCCTCCAGGGAATCTGCTGGTCTAATTAGAAGTACTCAGGATCAACACTGGAAAACATGTTTTCCCATAATGAATTACTGAGGCAAGGCTAGATTCCTTACAGATGACCCTTTCCTGTTCCATGTCTATAAAACTAAATGTGCAAATGTATAAACGTTATTTTTTTTAACTGAACAACTATTATTGTTGTTGTTGTTTAGTCATTAAGTTGTGTCTGACTCTTTGTGACCCCATGGACTGTAGCCTGTCAGGCTCCTCTGTCTATGGAATTGCCAAGAAAGAATATTGGAGTGAGTTGCCACTTCCTTCTCTGAGGATCTTACCATTTATGAATTTATGGAAAAGAAAAAAAAATATATATATGAAGATATATATATATGTGTGTACACTTCACATACTATTATAGCTAATCTGTCATATCATTTTTAATATTCCAGATTATTCAATCATCTAGTACATTTTAATCTACTTGATTTCCCTTCATAGAAAAAACTAAGAACTTGCTTTTCTTTCATTCCATTGTGGTTTTTTCCACCTTATTTTTAAATTGAATGATATTTGCTTTACAAAATTTTGTGGTTTTCTGTCATACATCATCAATAATCAGCCATAGGTATACCCATGTTCCCTCCCTCCAGAACCTCCCTTCCATCTCCCTCCCCATCCCACCTTTGTAGATTGTCACAGAAATCCTGTTTGAGTTCTCTGGGTCATACAGCAAATTCCCCAAAATTTATAGTACCATATGCAAAATAGAACTTTTTTTTTTCTTTTAGCCAGTGTAAACCAACATACCACTGAATAATCTTATGGTTACTGTAAGTAGACCTATAGCTAAAGGGTAAATGAACTAAAAAGGCTTTTGGTAGGTATTTTCAAGTTATCCTCCAGAAATATTACACCATTACACCATTCTATATCCTCATCTACAGTGAGCAAGGATACCTATTTCCTTACACCCATGGAATGATGTAGTCAGAAAGAAAAGCTATTAAGTCACTAGGTACAACATAAAAATTAATGATGCAACTTAGATATAACTACAATGAGTCAAGTACATAACACTAACATCATGCTAAAATTTTATGTAAGGGAAAATTTTATGTATTTCATTAAACATGAAATACAATAAAAGTTAAAAAATATTTTGGAAACAGAAATGAGAATTAGACTTTGTATTATAATTATAGAGCAATGTTGTTAGAATTTAGCTTTAGTTAAATGCATTTTCATACCAACATCTCATATTGATAATAATGATATCTTATTGCTAAATATAAAATTTATTTGTGATCAACAAGCATAAGGACATCAAGAATCTAGAATCAATGATGAATCATTTAGGGAGCTTCAGGGCAATTTTGCTTAAATCTTACTTCATAAATATCTGAACATAATGGATAATAAAAAATAATACACCCATGAACTAGTTAACCTAACTTCACTAGAGCTTGGTTTCCTCACACCATGCAATGAAAATAATAGTATATTTCATATAATTAGTACATTAAGTGAGTGAAATAATGTATACATATCTTTAGCAAGTGTCTGGCACATGAAATTAGCTAATATTTATTAAATTATATATCATGCATTTTTATAACTCTCTACATGAACTAGTTCATTGATTCTTACACATACACACACACACACACAAATGTTCTGGAATGGGTACTATGATCATCCACATTTTATAGATGAGAAAGCCAAAGAAAGGAGATTAATTTGTGAGATCACACAATAAGGAAATAGTATTGCCTAAGGGGACTAGCAGGTCTAATTTTAGAGTTTTGATTGAAAATCTTTATTCTTTACTACATCTTGTAGTAATCAACTAACATATATCCTCTGTAACAAATATGAATTTTGAAAACTGCAATTTTATGATACTTGTTACATAAATTTAATCATATGAGTATTAATTTGATTAATTCATATTTCAAATTTTACCAAGCTACAAACATAATTTGAAATAATTTTCTGTTGAAAGCACTTGAAACAGAATTTTTAAGACACAATAGTTTTGGAAGAAAATGCCTCCTGGTGAGTTTCACAAAGTAAAGAATTAATTCTAATTGTTTAGTTGCAATATTCTTAGCAGCAAGATAGTATCTTTATCTTCCAGCATTTCAGTAACATCACAAAGCTTGATTCTCTAAATAATCTGAACAGGACCAAGTATTTTGTTTCATAACTTGGCACTGGTTCCAAAGTAAACATAAGTTTTAAGAAAGGTGTTATCAGCTAAAATTTTAGTCTTAAAGAGTCTTCAGTATAGTCTGGGCAGGACTCAGCATAGGGCAATATGCAGTGTGGCGATGAAAAAGCCCCACACTGTGAGTAACCCAGGATTTTGAACTGAAGAAAGTTAGATGAAACACCATGTGAAATCCATATCCTACTTCAGTTTTCCTGTAGTAATAAAGGTAAAATAATTTACCATAGTAGGATTTTTATTTTCATCAAATTTCAAAATTCATTAGCAAATAATTTTACTTGTGTGAAAGGCAGGTGTTCAAGAAAATAGTGGTATTATAATTCCTGAAGAACAGGCAGCCTATTTTCATTCATCACATTTACCATTACTTCAGAGAGGGCACTGTAACTTCCACTGACACTCTGCTAATAGCATGCAGTTGAGCCTGTCAAATAAAGAAGTTTACTATGGAATTTGAGGACCAGAGCTTATATTCTATGCCCATCTAGCTCAAAGACACAGTCAAGTTAACCTCTCTAAACTTGAGTTACATCATCTGTAAAATGAGTTAATAGGAGCATCTATCCTCCCTGGTGGCTCAGAGGTTAAAGTGTCTGCCTCCAATGCGGGAGACCCGGGTTTGATCCCTGGGTTGGGAAGATCCCCTGGAGAAGGAAATGGCAATCCACTCCAGTATTCTTACCTGGAGAATCCCATGGACATAGAAGCCTAGTAGGTTACAGTCCACGGGGTCGCAAAGAGTCGGACACGACTGAGCGACTGACACTGACACTGATCCATGTGAATACTATCAGGATTAAATAACATATGTAAATAACACTGTCTAAAGGAGTTCGTCAAGGCTGTATACTGTCACCCTGCTTATTTAACTTATATGCAGAGTACATAATGAGAAACGCTGGACTGGAAGAAACACATGCTGGAATCAAGATTGCCGGGAGAAATATCAATAACCTCAGATACGCAGATGACACCACCACCACTTCTGCACCCTTATGCAGAAAGTGAAGAGGAACTAAAACGACTCTTGATGAAAGTGAAAGAGGAAAGCAAAAAAGTTGGCTTAAAGCTAAACATTCAGAAAACAAAGATCATGGCATCCGGTCCCATCACTTCATGGGAAATAGATGGGGAAACAGTGGAAACAGTGTCAGACTTTATTTTGGGGGGCTCCAAAATCACTGCAGATAGTGACTGCAGCCACGAAATTAAAAGACGCTTACTCCTTGGAAGAAAAGATATGACCAACCTAGATTACTCAAAAGCAGAGACATTACTTTGCCGACTAAGGTCTGTCTAGTCAAGGCTATGGTTTTTCCAGTGGTCATGTATGGATGTGAGAGTTGGACTGTGAAGAAAGCTGAGTGCCGAAGAATTGATGCTTTTGAACTGTGGTGTTGAAGACTCTTGAGAGTCCCTTGGACTGCAAGGAGATCCAACCAGTCTATTCTGAAGGAGATCAGCCCTGGGATTTCTTTGGAAGGAATGATGCTAAAGCTGAAACTTCAGTACTTTGGCCACCTGATGCGAAGAGTTGACTCATTGGAAAAAAACTCTGATGCTGGGAGGGATTGGGGGCAGGAGGAGAAGGGGACGACAGAGGATGTGATTGCTGGATGGCATCACTGACTCAATGAACGTTGAGTCTGAGTAAACTCCAGGAGATGGTGATGGACAGGGAGGCCTGGCGTGCTGCAATTCATAGGGTCACAAAGAGTTGGACATGACTGAGTGACTGAACTAAACTGAACTGAACTGAGCACATGATTTAAAATGTGTTGAAGTGTAGTGGTCACTAATTTTAGTAACAATAAGTGAAGTGAAATCACTCAGTCGTGTACGACTCTTTGCGACCCCATGGACACCAGGCTCTCCTATCCATGGAATTTTATAGGCAACAGTACTGGAGTGGGTTGCCATTTCCTTTTCCAGGGAATCTTCCCGACCCAGGGATCGAACTCAGGTCTCCTGCATTGTAGACAGACACTTTACCATCTGAGCCACCAGGAAAGTCCAATACCTTATGTTTAATATAGCCAATTAGAATTAATTTTTTTCAGTTAATTATACTTTAGCATTGACTATTATTGAATACATATTTTTAAAATCATAATTTTATTTACCATTCAAAATTAACTGTACCCTCACTGCTAAGAATTTATAAAATATACACTCATCCATGCCCACGAATGCTTACTTCATCAGTTTAGTAAAGTGTGGTTTATTTTTTTACAGTTTCTGTGTAAGTTGATGCTTCTTTTGAGGAAATTAATTCTACAAATTTGTGAAGCAAATTTCTGACTGTATTAATTCTAGAATTACCGCTGTTAATTAGGTCATATTGACGATCTCTATTTGTATTTCTTGGACAGGAAGGAGGTTTCTTCAATGTTTTATGTTGTCTGCACCCATTTCAGGCAGATGTAAAATAGAAAAGAAAATGTCTCAGGCCAAAGGAACAGTATGGCAAGGTGATGTGGGATAAAATAAAACACATAGAAGTCATTTGAAAAATTTCTTACAACTAGAGCTAAGAGTTCAGGAAAGAGAAGAATGAGCAGTGAGGCTGGACATAAAGGCCAGGTGTAGAAACAGCAACATCAGAAGCCAAGTTGAACTATTTTGATTTTACAGAAGTCACTGAAAGGTTTTAAATTAGGAATTAAAATAATTAGATCTCCCTTCCGAGATTTTTCTCTGGTTCAAGAATAGACGTGAAGAATGAAAATGGTCTGGTTTGGGTGTATAGTATCAGGAATAAGACAGTAAATGATTGGCAGTGGAGGCTGGTTATTTTCAAGTTTCTGCTTTTGGTAATTCATAGTAAAATTTACCATAACAGCGATCACTTGGAGAGAGGATGGTTTAGGGAAACAAAAGTGAGTTTAATTTCAGACACATTGAACTTAAGATCCCTGTGAGTGTTTCTCAAGACAGGTTAATATATGTTGAAGAAATTGCAAAATATGAAGTATCAGTAGCTTTACCCATACACAAAGCCAACAACCGTAAAGGGTCTGAAACTTTACCCTATTTTCAAACTAACCAGTTAGGTTACTATAGTAACATAGATGGACAAGGATTTCTGTGTTAGACACAAGGGAAATTAGTACTCATGGCACAGCAGGCCTCAGGAGCTTCAGATTGACATGGGTTATCTTCACTCCATGGGAGCATGGATGGATGCAGTGCACACAGTGGATTCACATCAAAGTTGAGGAACCCCAAGTTTAGGAAAATCCTCATCTTTCTTGATGAAAGTGAAAGATGAGAATGAAAAAGTTGGCTTAACGCTCAACATTCAGAAAACTAAGATCATGGCATCCAGTCCCATCACTTCATGGCAAATAGATGGGAAAACAATGGAAATCGTGGCTGACTTTAATTTCAGGGGGCTCCAAAATCACTGCAGATGGTGACTGCAGCCATGAAATTAAAAGATGCTTACTCCTTGGAAGGAAAGTTATGACCAACCTAGATAGCATATTCAAAAGCAGAGACATTACTTCGCCAACAAATGTCCATCTAGTCAAGGCTATGGTTTTTCCCGTAGTCATGTATGGATGTGAAGGTTGGACTATAAAGAAAGCTGAGTGCCGAAGAATCTATGCTTTTGAACTGTGGTGTTGAAGAAGACTCTTGAGAGTCCCTTGGACTACAAGGAGATCCAATCAGTCCATCCTAAAGGAGATCAGTCCTGGGTGTTCATTGGAAGGACTGATATTGAAGCTGAAACTCCAATACTTTGGCCACCTGATGGGAAAAGCTGACTCATTTGAAAAGACCCTGATGCTGGGAAAGATTGAGGACAGGAGAAGAAGGGGATGACAGAGAATGAGATGACTGGATAGCATCACCAACTCAATGGACATGGGTTTGAGTGGACTCTGGGAGTTGGTGATGGACAGGGAGGCCTGGTGTGGTTCATGGGTCACAAAGAGTTGGACATGACTGAGCAACTGAACTAAACTTAACTGAACATGTTTTAAAGAAGACTACTGACCATAGCTGACTCTGCCCTCAAAGGCAGATATTATCTTTACTTTTCTTATCAGTAAACTCATTTGCCCTTTGCCCAGGGGGACATCCAGTTTCCAAGGTTGTTTGCTAAATAAACTTCGTTGACAAGACAGAACAGAGCAAAAACTTGTCACAAGACATGTTAAAATATCATAGAGAAGTTTTCCCCCATAAAAATATATTTTTCCTCAAGCAAAGTCCAGTATATAAACATCATCTCTTTTGAATGGTGATATAGGCTACTTCCTCTTTGCTGCTATGACATCTCAAATAAAAGAAACTAAAAGCTTCTTGCTCTTTACAGCATCGGACCTTGCTTCTATCACCAGTCATATCCACAACTGGATATTGTTTTTGCTTTGGCTCCATCCCTTCATTCTTTCTGGAGTTATCTCTCCACTGATCTCTTGTATCATATTGGGCACCTACCGACCTGGGGAGTTCCTCTTTCAGTATCCTATCATTTTGCTTTTTCATACTGTTCATGGGGTTCTCAAGGCAAGAATGCTGAAGTGGTTTGCCATTCCCTTCTCCAGTGGACCACATTCTGTCACACCTCTCCACCATAATCTGCCCATCTTGGGTGGCCCCAAAGGGCATGGCTTAGTTTCATTGTTAGACCAGGCTATGGTCCATGTGATTAGATTTACTAGTTTTCTATAATTATGGTTTCACCCCATATGTGTCTGCCCTCTGATGCCCTCTCACAACACTTACATCTTACTTGGGTTTCTCTTACCTTGGACGTGGGGTATCTCTTCATGGCTGCTCCAGCAAAGCGCGGCTGCTGCTCCTTACCTTGGACGAGGGGTATCTCTTCACCACTGCCTCTCCTGACCTTGAACGTGGAGTGGCTCCTCTTGGCCCTCCTGCACCCATGCAGAAACTGCTCCTTGGAGCAATATTGCATAGGAACCTGGAATGTTAGGTCCATAAATCAAGGCAAATTGGAAGTGGTCAAACAGGAGATGGCAAGAGTGAACATCGACATTCTAGGATTCAGCAAACTAAAATACCTGAAATGAGTGAATTTAACTCAGATGAATCCTCTTGGCCCTCCTGCACCCATGCAGAAACTGCTCCTTGGAGCAATATTGCATAGGAACCTGGAATGTTAGGTCCATAAATCAAGGCAAATTGGAAGTGGTCAAACAGGAGATGGCAAGAGTGAACATCGACATTCTAGGATTCAGCAAACTAAAATACCTGAAATGAGTGAATTTAACTCAGATGACCATTATATCTACTACTGTGGGCAGGAATCCCTTAGAAGAAACGGAGTAGTCATCATGGTCGACAAGAGTCCGAAATGCAGTACTTGGATGCAATCTCAAAGACGACAGAATGATCTTTGTTTGTTTCCAAGGCAAACCATTCAATATCACAATAATCCAAGTCTATGCCCCAACCAGTAATGCTGAAGAAGCTGAAGTTGAACGTTTCTATGAAGACCTACAAGACCTTTTAGAACTAACACCCAAAAAAGATGTCCTTCTCATTATAGGGGACTCGAATGCAAAAGTAGGAAATCAAGAAACACCTGGAGTAACAGGCAAATTTGGCCTTGGAGTACGGAATGAAGCAGGGCAAAGGCTAATAAAGTTTTGCCAAGAGAATGCACTGGTCATAGGAAACACCATCTTCTAACAACACAAGAGAAGACTCTACACATGGACATCACCAGATGGTCAACACTGAAATCAGATTGATTATATTCTTTGCAGCCACAGATGGAAAAGCTCTATACAGTCAGCAAAAACAAGACCGGGAGCTGACTATGGCTCAGATCATGAGCTCCTTATTGCCAAATTCAGACTTAAATTGAAGAAAGTAGGGAAAACCACTAGACCATTGAGTTAAGACCTAAATCAAATCCCTTATGATTATACAGTGGAAGTGAGAAATAGATTTAAGGGACTAGATCTGATAGAGTGCCTAATGAACTATGGATGGAGGTTCATGACATTGTACAGGAGACAGAGATCAAGATCATCCCCATGGAAAAGAAGTGCAAAAAAGCAAAATGACTGAGGGCGGTCCCAAGATGGCAAAGGATTAGGATGGGGAGACCACTTTCTCCCCCACAAATTCATCAAAAGAACATTTCAATGCTGAGTAAATTCTACAAAACAACTTCTGAATGTTGGCAGAGGACATCAGGCACCCAGAAAAGCAGATCTTTGTCTTCAAAAACAGGTAGGAAAAATATAAAAGACAAAAAAAGAGACAAAGGAGGTAGGGAGGGAGCTCCATCCTGGGAAGGGAGTCCTGTCCTGGGAAGGGAGTCTTAAAAAGAGAGAAGTATCCAAACACCAGGAAACACTCTCACTGCCGAGTCTGTAGCGAGCCTTGGAAGCACAAAGGGGAACATAACAGGGAATAAAAATAAATAAATAATTAAAACCAACAGATTACGAGCCCAACAGTAGCTCTCCCAACGGAGAAGCAGGGCAGATGCCTGCATCCGCCACTAGCAAGTGAAGGCTGGGCATGAGGCACGGGCTGCAGTGCTTTTTAAGAATCTGGCCGGAATGGCCCAAATGTAACCAGAGTGAACTAACTTGGGCTAGTATACCAGAATATGGGATAGCTACCACGTGAAAAGCTCTAACATAAGACACCATCAAGACCGCACACAGAACAAAGGATGGAACAGAAATAGCCAGCTGCAGACCATCCCCCACCGGTGACAGGCAGCCAGAGCCATAAGAGCTGGAAGGGTGCAATCACAGCTCCGGAGAAACTTTACCTACCAAACTGCAAGCAGGCTTCTTTGCTAACTAAGACTTCTTGGGGTTCTGGACAGTCACCATCTGCCTGACAAGGGGCACCAGGGGTACACGCAGAAAACTGAGCAGCAGGGAAAGGTGATAAGTCGCAGCAACCACACTCACCAAACACCTGAGCTACTTGGTCCTGGGAAGGGCACAAAATGCAGGCCCAACTGAATCTGTGCCTCTGAGGGCTACCTGAGAGCCGAGCCTGAGTGGCTTAGACCGGAGAGGTGCATGCAGCCTAGGGCCAGCCTCAGACGGTTCCCAGTGGAGCAACATAGAGCCTGAGTGGTGTGCCCTGTGTGCAGGGGCATGCCCAGCATGGCTGAGACACTGCGAGCACACACCAGTGTTATTTGTTTGCAGCATCCCTCCCTCCCCACAGCGTGACTGAACAAGTGAGCCTAAAAAAAAAAAAGTGTCCACCACCGCCCCCCTTGTGTCAGGGTAGAAATCAGACACTGAAGAGACCAGCAAACATAAGAAGCTAAACAGAGGGAACCGCCTTGGAAGTGACCCCACACTGTCCACAACACCAGAGAAACTCCCAGAAATATCTTTACTATTTTTAATTATTCTTCTTTCCTTTAATATTGTATTTTTGAAAATCCAACCTTTACTCTAGATTTTTAATCTTTGCTTTTTGGTATTTATTGTCAATTTTGTACATTTAAAAACCCAATCTTCAGTACCCAATCTTACCTGAGAATGAGATTACTGGCTTAACCACTCTCTCCTCCTTTGGACTCTCCTTTTTCTCCACCAGGTGGTCTCTGTCTCCTCCCTCCCCCTTCTCTTCTCTACCCAACTCTGTGAACCTCTGTGTGTTCCAGACGATGGAGACGACTTAGGGAACTGGTTACCGGCTGGATCTGTCTCTCTCCTTTTCATTTCCCACTTTTATCCTCCTGGACACCTCAGTCTACTTCCTCCCTCTCCTCTTCTCTGTGAGGAGAACATCTCTGAGAGGTCCAGACTGAGGAGCGCACATAGGAAGTGATTACTGGCTAGCTTAGTATCTCCTCTTTTGATCCCACCTCATCCCATTCCAGTCACCTCTAACTACCCCCTCCCTCTTCTCTTCTGCATGTAACTCAGTGAACCTTTCTGGGTGTCCCTCAATGTGGATAAACTTTTCATCTTTAACCTAGATGTTTTCTCATCAGTGCTGTAGAGATGGAGAAGTCTTGAGGCTACTGTAAAAATAAAACTGAAAACCAGAAGCAGGAGGCTTAAGTCCAAATCCTGAGACCATCAGAGAACTCCTGAATCCAGGGAACATTAATTGATAAGAGCTCAGTAAGTGCCTCCATACCTACACTGAAACCAAGCATCACCCAAGTGCCATCAAGTTCTGGAGGAAGACATAACACGCAAATTTTCCAGCAACACAGGAACACACCCCTGAGCTTCAATATATAGGCAGCTCAAGTTACTCCAAAACCATAGAAATCTCATAACTCATTACTGGACACTTCATTGTACCCCAGAGAGAAGAAATCCAGCTCCACCCACCAGAACTCCAACACAAGTTTCCCTAACCAAGAAACCTTGACAAGCCACTGATACAAACCCACCCACAGTGAGGAAACTCCATAATAAAGAGAACTCCACAAATTCCCAGAATACAGAAAGGCCACCCCAAACAAAGCAATAAAAACAAGATGAAGAGACAGAGGAATACTCAGCAGATAAAGGAACAGGATAAATGCCCACCAAACCAAACAAAAGAGAAAGAGATAGGGAATCTACCTGAGAAAGAATTCCAAATAATGATAGTGAAAATGATCCAAAATCTTGAAATCAAAATGGAATCACAGATAAATAGCCTGGAGACAAGGATTGAGAAGATGCAAGAAAGGTTTAACAAGGACCTAGAAGAAATAAAAAAGAGTAAATATATAATGAATAATGCAATAAATGAGATCAGAAACAATCTGGAGGCAACAAATAGTAGAATATCGGAGGCAGAAGATAGGATTAGTGAAATAGAAGATAGAATGGTAGAAATAAATGAATCAGAGAGGAAAAAAGAAAAACGAATCAAAAGAAATGGGGACAATCTCAGAGACCTCCAGGACAATGTTAAACGCTCCAACATTTGAATTATAGGAGCTCCAGAAGAAGACAAAAAGAAAGACAATGAGAAAATACTTGAGGAGATAATAGTTGAAAGCTTCCCTAAAATGGGGAAGGAAATAATCGCCCAAGTCCAAGAAACCCAGAGAGTTCCAAACAGGATAAACCCAAGGCAAAACACCCCAAGACACATATTAATCAAATTAACAAAGACCAAACACAAAGAACAAATATTAAAAGCAGCAAGGGAAAAACAACAAGTAACACACAAGGGGATTCCCATAAGGATAACTGCAGATCTTTCAATAGAAACTCTTCAGGCCAGGAGGGAATGGCAAGACATACTTAAAGTGATGAAAGAAAATAACCTACAGCCCAGATTACTGTACCCAGCAAGGATCTCATTCAAATATGAAGGAGAAATAAAAAGCTTTACAGACAAGCAAAAGCTGGGAGAATTCAGCACCACCAAACCAGCTCTTCAACAAATGCTAAAAGATATTCTTTAGACAGGAAACACAAAAAGGGCATATAAACCCAAACCCAAAACAATAAAGTAAATGGCAATGGGATTTATACTTATCAATAATTACCTTAAACGTAAATGGGTTGAATGCCCCAACCAAAAGGCAAAGACTGGCTAAATGGATACAAAAACAAGATCCCTATATATGCTGCCTACAACAGAGCCAACTCAAAACAAGGGACACGTACAGATTGAAAGTGAAGGCTGGAAAAAGATATTCCACACAAATAGAGACCAAAAAAGCAGCAGTAGCAATAGTCATTTCAGATAAAATAGACTTTAAAACAAAGTCTGTGAAAAGAGACAAAGAAGGCCACTACATAATGATCAAAGGATTAATCCAGGAAGAAGATATAAAAAATATAAATATATATGCACCCAACATAAGAGCACCACAATATGTAAGACAAATGCTAACAAGTATGAAAGGGGAAATTAACAATAACACAATAATAGTGGGAGACTTTAATACCCCACTCACATCTATGGACAGATCAACCAAACAGAAAGTTAACAAAGAAACACAAACTTTAAATGATACAAAAGACCAGTTAGACCTAATTGATATCTATAGGACATTTCACCCCAAAACAATGAATTTCACCTTTTTCTCAAGTGCTCACATAACCTTCTCCAGGATAGATCACATCCTGGGCCATAAATCTAACCTTGATAAATTCAAAAAAATAGAAATCATTCCAAGCAGTCTTCTGACCATGATGCATTAAAATTAGATCTCAATTACAGGAGAAAAACTATTAAAAATTCCAACATATGAAGGCTGAACAACATGCTTCTGAATAAACAAATCACAGAAGAAATCAAAAAATAAATCAAAATATGCATAGAAATAAATGAAAATAAAAACCAACAACCCAAAATCTGTGGGACACTATAAAACCAGTGCCAAGGCAAAAGTTCATAGCAATACATGCATACCTCAAGAAACAAGAAAAAAGTCAAATAAATAACCTAATTCTACACCTAAGGCAACTAGAAAAGGAAGAAATGGAGAACCCCAGAGTTAGCAGAAGGAAAGAAATCTTCAAAATTAGGGCAGAAATAAATGCAAAAGAAATAAAAGAGACCATAGCAAATATCAACAAAGCCAAAAGCTGGTTCTTTGAAAAGATAAATAAAATTGACAAACCATTAGCCAGACTCATCAAGAAACAAAGAGAGAAAAATCAAATCAATAAAATTAGAAATGAAAACGGAGAGATCAGAACAGACAACACAGAAATACAAAGGATCATAAGAGACTACTATCAGCAATTATATGCCAATAAAATGGACAACGTGAAAGAAATGGACAAATTCTTAGAAAGGTACAGCTTTCCAAAACTGAGCCAGGAAAAAATAGAAAATCTTATCAGACCCATCACAAGCACAGAAATTGAAACCGTGATCAAAAATCTTCCAGCAAACAAAAGCCCAGGAAAAAAGCCCAGGCTTCACAGCTGAATTCTACCAAAAAATTAGGGAAGAGCTAGCACCTATCCTACTCAAACTCTTCCAGAAAATTGAAGAGGAAGGGAAACTTCCAAAGTCATTCGATGAGGCCACCATCACCCTAATACCAAAACCAGACAAAGATGCCACAAAAAAATAAAACTACAGGCCAATATCACTGATGAACATAGATGTAAAAATCCTCAACAAAATTCTAGCAATCAGAATC
>SJYT01048871.1:386497-430844 GCA_006410635.1 Cephalophus harveyi
AAAAAAGCAAAATGGCTGTCTGGGGAGGCCTTACAAATAGCTGTGAAGAGAAGAGAAACGAAAAGCAGAGGAGTAAAGGAAAGATATAAGCATCTGAATGCAGAGTTCCAAAGAATAGCAAGAAGAGATAAGAAAGCCTTCCTCAGCGATCAATGCAAAGAAATAGAGGAAAACAACAGAATGGGAAAGACTAGAGATCTCTTCAAGACAATTAGAGATACCAAGGGAACATTTCATGCAAAGATGGGTACGATAAAGGACAGAAATGGTATGGACCTCACAGAAGACAAAGATGTTAAGAAGTGGCAAGAATACACAGAAGAACGGTACAAAAAAGATCTTCACGATCAAGATAATCACGGTGGTGTGATCACTCACCTAGAGCCAGATCCTGGAATGTGAAGTCAAGTGGGACTTAGAAAGCATCACTACAAACAAAGTAGTGAAGGTGATGGAATTCCAGTTGAGCTATTTCAAATCCTGAAAGATGATGCTGTGAAAGTGCTTCACTCAATCTGCCAGCAAATTTGGAAAACTCAGCAGTGGCCACAGGACTGGAAAAGGTCAGTTTTCATTCCAATCCCAAAGAAAGGCAATGTCAAAGAATGCTCAATCCAGTTGAGCTATTTCAAATCCTGAAAGATGATGCTGTGAAAGTGCTTCACTCAATCTGCCAGCAAATTTGGAAAACTCAGCAGTGGCCACAGGACTGGAAAAGGTCAGTTTTCATTCCAATCCCAAAGAAAGGCAACCCCAAAGAATGCTCAAACTATCGCACAATTGCACTCATCTCACACACTAGTAAAGTAATGCTCAAAATTCTCCAAGCCAGGCTTCAGCAATACGTGAACCGTGAACTCCCAGATGTTCAAGCTAGTTTTAGAAAAGGCAGAGGAACCAGAGATCAAATTGCCAACATCCACTGGATCATGGAAAAAGGAAAGGAATGCCAGAAAAACATCTATTTCTGCTTTATTGACTATGCCAAAGCCTTTGACTATGTGGATCACAATAAACTGTGGAAAATTCTGAAAGAGATGGGAATACCAGACCACCTGGCCTGCTTCTTGAGAAACGTATACGCAGGTCAGGAAGCAAGAGTTAGAACTGGACATGGAACAACAGACTGGTTCCAAATTGGAAAAGGAGTACGTCAAGGCTGTATACTGTCACCCTGGTTATTTAACTTATATGCAGAGTACATCATGAGAAATGTTGGGGTGGAAGAAGCACAAGCTGGAATCAAAATTGCAGGGAGAAATACCAATAACCTCAGAATTGCAGATGACACCACCCTTATGGCAGAAAGTGAAGAACTCAAAAGCCTCTTGATGAAAGTGAAAGAGGAGAGTGAAAAAGTTGGCTTAAAACTCAACATTCAGAAAATGAAGATCATGGCATCTGGTCCCATCACTTCATGGGAAATAGATGGGGAAACAGTGGAAACAGTGTCAGACTTTATTTTGGGGGGCTCCAAAATCACTGCAGATTGTGATTGCAGCCATGAAATTAAAAGACACTTACTCCTTGGAAGAAAAGTTATGACCAACCTAGATAACATATTAAAAAGCAGAGACATTACTTTGCCAACAAAGGTCCATCTTGGCAAAGCTCTGGTTTTTCCAGTAGTCATGCATGAATGTGAGAGTTGGACTGTGAAGAAAGCTGAGCGTGGAAGAATTGATGTTTTTGAACTGTGGTGTTGGAGAAGACTCCTGAGAGTCCCTCGGACTGCAAGGAGATCCAACCAGTCCATTCTAAAGGAGATGAGTTCTGAGTGTTCTTTGGAAGGAATGATGCTAAAGCTGAAACTCCAGTACTTTGGTCACCTCATGCAGAATTGATTCATTTGAAAAGACTGATGCTGGGAGGGATTGGCGGCAGGATGAGAAGGGGACAAAAGAGGATAAGATGGCTGGATGGCATCACTGACTTGATGGACGGGAGTTGGTGATGGACAGGGAGGCCTGGCGTGCTGCAATTCATAGGGTCGCAAAGAGTTGGATACAACTGAGTGACTGAACTGAACTGAAAAGCTTTTTACCCCCGTACCAAAGAATATTGGAAAATATGGATAATTTGGTTGTTTTTTTAGTAATATTCTTTGTTGGTTCATGATAGAAAGTTTTAAGTGGGAGGAAGAAATCATATTTGCTGCTCATCTTAGAATCAGAGCATCAAAAAAGGAAGCATAAATTAAAAGTTTAAATGCAACAATATTCTAGACATACATCTGCAGAAAAGTTTGAGAATTCCCTTGGGCAATGCTAAAATCCTCCCAAAACAAAAGGGAATTCATCAAGAGGTGGGAGACTATGAAGTTTCTCAAACAATGATGCCTAGTGAGGCAAACTGAGGCTGTGTCAATTTAATGTTTTTAGACCTAGTCCCTCAGCAACTTACCCTAATTGTTTGTGTTGCAACTGCATAAAGGGAGATTATTTCTGTTTTATCTTGGTCTGCAGTAGTAAGTAGCAATGACTCATTGGCTCATAGAGCTGAATGAAAGAATTCTGACCAGAAATATTGAAGGCACTACTGATTGAAAGCAGACAGACTGGAGTTTCACACACAGGTTACTAACTAACTGCTGCTGAAACAGCCTTATCCAACTAGGACTCACATAAGTAATTTTCTGTAACTTGGATTGTCATAACCTCAGATATGCAGATTACACCACTCTTATGGCAGAAAGTGAAGAACTACAGCGCTTCATGATGAAAGTGAAAGAAGAGAGTGAAATAGTTGGCTTAAAAATCAACATTCTGAAAACTAAGATCATGACATCTGGTCCCATCACTTCATAGCAAATAGATGGGGAATCAGTGACAGACTTTATTTTTGGAGGCTCCAAAATCACTGCAGATGGTGACTGCAGCCATGAAATTAAAAGATGCTTGCTCCTTGGAAGAAAAGCTATGACCAACCTAGACAGCCTATTAAAAAGCAGAGATATTACTTTGCCAACAAAGGTCCATGTAGACAAAGCTATGGTTTTTCCAGTAGTCATGTATGAATGTGAGAGTTGGACTATAAAGAAAACTGAGCACTGAAAAATTGATGCTTTTGAACTTTAGTGTTCGTGAAGACTCTTGAGAGTCCCTTGGACTGCAAGGAGATCCAGCCAGTCCATCTTAAAGGAAATCAATCCCGAATATTCATTGGACGGACTGATGCTGAAGCTGAAACTCCAGTACTTTGGCCACCTGATATGAAGAACTGACACACTGGAAAAGAATAATGCTTGGAAAGATTGAAGGCAGGAGGAGAAGGGGACAACAGAGGATGAGATGGTTGGATGGTATCACCGACTCAATGGACATGAGTTTGAGTAAATTCTGGGAGTTGGTGATGGACTAGCAGGCCTGTTATGCTGCAGTCCATGGGGTCACAAAGAGTTGGACAGGACTAAGCAACTGAACTGACTGACTGGATTTTCAGTGCCATCATGACTCTAGGATCTGGAGTAAAAGTACTTCAAATTGTTTCTCAGATTTAATTACCTCACAGATCTATCTCACAAGGATATAATCATATCCACTTAATTAAGCAAGATGAGTAGGGTTCAGTTCAGTTCAGTTCAGTTGCTCAGTCATGTCTGACTCTTTGCGACCCCATGAATCGCAGATTGCCAGGCCTCCCTGTCCATCACCAACTCCCAGAGTCCACCCAAACCCATGTCCATCAAGTCGGTGATGCCATCCAGCCATCTTATCCTCTGTCATCCCCTTCCCCTCCTGCCCCTAATCCCTCCCAGCATCAGGGTCTTTTCCAATGAGTCAAGTCTTCGCATGAGGTGGACAAAGTATTGGAGTTTTGGCCTCAGCATCAGTCCTTCCAATGAACACCCAGGACTGGTCTCCTTTAAGATGAACTGGTTGGATCTCCTTGCAGTCCAAGAGACTCTCAAGAGTCTTCTCCAACACCACAGTTTAAATGCATCAATTCTTTGGTGCTTAGCTTTCTTCACAGTCCAACTCTCACATCCATACGTTACCACTGGAAAAACCATAGCCTTGATTAGACAGACCTTTGTTGGCAAAGAATATCTCTTTTTAATATGCTATCTAGGTTGGTCGTAAATCTACTTTATTTGTAAGCATCTCTTTTTAATATGCTATCTAGGTTGGTCGTAAATCTACTTTATTTGTAAGCATTTGCTGATATATGCCAGCCTATACAAACAGTTATAAATGAGTTTTCAAATAGTTTTGTTTGAATTTTAAGAATGTTACAGCTACTCATTTATACAGGTTCAAAATCTGACATTGACTCTTTTTTAAAAGCATTTTTATTTTAGAACAATTTTAGATTTGCAGAAAATATTGCAAAGATATTATGGAGATTATCTCCTCATACACCAGGCACCTAGAATCCCAAGTACTATATCTTACGTTTATTACCACTAATGAACCAACATTTATGTACACTTACTATATTAGGGTTCTCTAGAAAAAAAATGTAAAGAGAAATCAACTCACGCAATTATGGACTCTGAGAAGTCCAAGATCTATAGTAGTAAAGCTGAAGACTCAGGAAAGCAAATATGTACTTCTGGTCCAAGTATGAAGACCTAAAAACAGAAGAGATAATGGTATAATCTCAAGTCTCAAAGCCAGCAGTCCCTAGAAGACAAATAGAAGTTTCAGTCTGAGTCTACAGGCTGGAAAAAGACCAAGATCTCAGATCAATCAGTCAGGAGAAGTTCCCTCTTAATCACTCAGTCTCTCTGTTCTATTCAGGTTTCAACTGGTTGAGGACCATCCACTTGAGGGAGGACAATCTGTTTTACTCAGTCTACAGATGCAAATGTTAAGTTCATTCAGAAACAACTTCAAAGACACAATCAGAATAATGTTTGACCAAATGGGCACACTGTGGCTTAGTCAAATAAACATACAAAATCAATCATTATATTTATTTTAAAAAGTCCATAGGTTATTCAGATTTCCTTAGTTTTCACCTAATGTTCTATGATCCAGGATCCCACTCTGGGTACCACATTTAGTTTCCATATCTCCTCTTGGCTTTTAGAATTTCATATACTTTCTATATTCAGATGACAATTTTGAGTAACTCTGGTCAGATATTTTGCTGTCTATCCCTTAATTGGAATTTGATGTTTTTCATATGATTTTCTACTGCAGTTACAGATTTGGAGAAGAAAAACCATAGAGCCTTATTATATCATATCAAGTACATATTTTCAACATGACTTATAAGGTTGATGACCTTAATCACCTGGCTAAGTTAGCCTTTGTCAAATTTTTTTACTGTGATTTTACAGCTCCCTTCTTTTTAAAATTATTATTTGAAAAGAGGTCTAGGAATTGCCTAGACTTAAAGGTCATCTACATAAATTATTTGGAACTCTTCCACAAGGAAGATTTTTGTATTCTTCTTTCTCATTTATTTATTTAATCATTTATTTGAATATGGACCTGTACATATTTTTAGTTCAGTCGCTCAGTCCTGTCTGACCCTTTGCGACCCCATGGCCTACCTAAGAGTCCTGAGACTCTGAGAGAGTAACAGTCCTGAGTCCTGAGAGACTCTTTGTGACCCCATGGAGAGCATAACAAGCTTCCCCGTCCATCAGCAACTCCCGGAGCTTACTCAAACTCATGTCCATCGAGGCAGTGATGCCATCCAATCATCTCATCCTCTGTCGTCCCCTTCTCCTCCTGCCTTCAATCTTTCCCAGCATCAGGGTCTTTATATGAGTCAGCTCTTCACATCAGGTGGCCAAAGTATTGGAGTTTCAGCTTCAACATCAGTTCTTCCAGTGAATATTCAGGACTGATCTCCTTTAGGATGGACTGGTTGGATCTCCTTGCAGTCCAAGGGACTCTCAAGAATCTTCTCCAACACCACAGTTCAAAATTATCAATTATTCAGCCCTCAAGTTTTCTTTATAGTCCAACTCTCACATCAGTATATGACTACTGGAAAAACCATGGCTTTGACTAGATGGACCTTTGTTGGCAAAGTAATGTCTCTGCTTTTAATAGGCTGTCTAGGTTGGTCATAACTTCCAAGGAGCAAGTATCTTTTAAGCTCATGGCTGCAGTCACAACCTGCAGTCACAATCTGCAGTGATTTTGAAGCCCCCCAAAATAAAATCTGTCACTTTTTCCATTATTTCCCCATCTATTTGCCATGAAGTGATGGGACCAGATGCCATGATCTTAGTTTTCTGAAGGTTGAGTTTTAAGCCATTTCACTCTCCTCTTTCACTTTCATCAAGAGGCTCTTTAGTTCTTCGCTTTCTGCCATAAGGCTGGGGTCATCTGTATATCTGAGGTTATTGATATTTCTCCTGGCAATCTTCATTCCTGTTTGTCCTTCATCCAACCTGGCATTTTGCATGATGTACTCTGCATATAAGTGAAATAAACAGGGTGGCAATATACAGTCTTGATGTACTCCATTCCTGATTTGGAACCAATATATAGTTCCATGTCCAGTTCTAACTATTGCTTCTTGACCTGCATACAGATTTCTCATGAGGAAGGTCAGGTGGTCTGGTATTCCCATCTCTTGAGGAATTTTCCATAGCTTGTTGTGATCCACAGAGTCAAAGGCTTTGGCGTAGTCAATAAAGCAGATGTAGATGTTTGTCTGGAACTCTCTTGCTTTTTTGATGATCCAGAGGATTTGGCAATTTGATCTCTCATTCCTCTGCCTTTGCTAAATCTAGCATGAACATCTGGAAGTTCACAGTTCACATACTGTTGAAGCCTGGCTTGGAGAATTTTGTGCATTACTTTGCTAGTGTGTGAGGTGAGTGCAACTGTTTGGTAGTTTGAGCATCCTTTGGCATTAAGATTCTTTGGGATTAGAATGAAAACTGACCTTTTCCAGCCCTGTGGCCACTGCTTAGTTTTCTAGATTTGGTGGCATATTGAGTGCAGCACTTTCCAAGCATCATCTTTTAGGATTTGAAATAGCTCAACTGGAATTCCATCACCTCCACTCTCTTTGTTCATAGTGATGCTTCCTAAAGCCCACTTGAATTCCCATTCCAGAATGTCTGGAAATATATTTTAGACTATATATATATATATATATATATATTAATATTAGACTCCAGTTTATAATCAAATACTATTTTAACTATTTTGTTGTTCAAATGTGTCCATTTTTGGCCATTTCAGTCAGCTCCAGTGTCCCACTTACATATTTCAATCACTGTATTGTTTCCTGAACACTTCCTCACATGTTTTCCCTAAGGTGCTCTGGCCTCATTGTATATATTTCCTACCCCTTTCCTACAGTCTGTCATTTTTCTAATGGCCTGGTTCCTTTTACTGGAGAATAGCATAAGAAACCAATATCTGAGTGTTGGTGTACTTACCACTAAAGCATTGTTGCTTCTAGACCCTCTTTGTGAAAAGAACAAGTAAATTTATGTACAAACAGTAACCCATGCATATAAACACATCTAGAATCATTTATTTATGGTATTATCTGTCTCTATTTTACTTTAAACATGAGTTCATAAGATATCTCCAATTCAAATCCATTACCACATAGATAATTTTAACTTCTCTCTCATGCTTCTCTGTAAATCCCCAGTTCAACAATGAGAAACATGGCTCCCCAGCACCTGTCATCTATGCAGTTAATTGTTCAGTCCCAGTATATATAGATAGCAGTATCCGAAATAACCAGTACCCCATGGAAGACAACTTTGTCAATTTAAGTACACAGCTTATGTACAGGTGTTGTTATGCTTTTAGTTTTAGAGATTCCAGTCAACATCTCTTTTTCTTTGGTTTTGCAGTTTGAATATGATATGCCTATACCTTTGGACTTCTTTTGGTTTGTTAGGGTTTATTTTCCCACTACTGTTCCAGCTGTATTATTACTCTAAGACTCATCGTGTTTCTTTTCCAGTGTTGAACACGATGAGGGTAACCCATGGGCTCAGCTTTGGACTGGGTGAGTTGATAGTGGGCCTACTGAGGAAAGACGACAGCTGGAGCCCTCCTAGTTAATTCCACTGCCTGCCTCGAGTGTGCAGTGAGAAGTATTGGAAGAACCGCTGCAAAGGTAGCAAGAGGACAGGTCTCTATGAGCTATGTAGGGACCACAGAGAAAGGAAGAAACAGGCCCCCATCTCAACTGACCCTTCTTACCAGACAAAACCCCACCTTGTGGGATCCCAAAAGCCGAGGCTCCTCCTCAGATGACAGGCCAAGAGCCCGTGGCACCAGGGCCACATGGCTATGGCTCTTCCCATAGCTTCATGTCCACAGGGGAGCAGTACTGGGTCCCACTAGGCCCAAGCAGAAGGCCAGGCCTAAAAGGCATGGACTGGTAGGGGACCAGTTTGGCACAGGTGAGCCACGGGCTCCACACAATTCGCGTGTTCCAGGGTGCTTTAACCTGTCCTGGTGTCTGGGTTGTGTAGATACCAATCAGTTCACTAGCTGGGGTGTGGGAATTTCAGCACATCCTCCGAATTCCCACAGAAAGGAACAGCATCTACTGAAGTCAGATCTCGCGAAATCTAACTTACCAGCCCTGGCACATGGCCCGGTCAGAAGAGAGAATCCTGGGAACCCTGATTGTCGGAGAGGCTCCCCAAGTTCCTTACAACAGGGAGGCCGTATGGGATCTGACTCACAATCTTTATACGTCCTAGGAAAAGTACTTTGCCCTGGGCTAATAAAGCTTTGTGTTGAAAGCTATATGTTGAAAAATATCTTAAATGACATTCTGTTATAACATATCCATAGGTTATTTTCTTCAACAGAAAACCAAACTATGACAGTGCTGAACTCGTTTTTGATGCTAAGGATATTCTAAGGATATTTTTCTTGCTGGAACATGTAACTGTTCTAGCTTTTGGCAATGCAGCACAAATGCACGAAAACTTTATGTAAAGTGTGAAATGGGCGGTAATACCTAGAGAATCCCAGGGACAGCGGAGCCTGGTAGGCTGCCATCTATGGGGTCGCACAGAGTCGGGACATGACTGATGTGACTTAGCAGCTATAGCAGCAGCCTTCACAATGGTTCATAAACCATCTGGAACCCCCAAAGAATTATTGCTCTAGATACTTCATTGAATAAAGTTTATGAAACCTGGTAAACTTGCCTGTCTCTAGAGCACATTTATAAAATGCTTGAAAAATTATTTGATTTATAGCATTTAAAGCTGTATTTGAATAATAATAATTATAAAAAGCTAGCAAGAAAAGAAAATGAATCAAACTGCTTTGAAAGCAAGTTGAAAATAGGAGCAGCATAATAGGAACAAAACTTGAGCTGCTATTGACCGAAAGTATTAAAAGAACACTTGCAGGTCAGGAAATAAATTATGTTTTCATTGTGATGATTTGAGGGCTTTTTAATGATTGCTAACTGAATCAAAGACATAGCAATCATCAATTTAAGCCACCTGCAATATACAAAGTTCCCATAACTCATTAGTGAAAGATATGTACACACGCTCACACAGGCACATTACATACACACAATAGTTCAAAGATATAAAGAGAAAAATATCAGATTAGATCACTCTTCAGGGTGCATTAATACCATCAAATGTGTAAAAAAGAAAAATAAACAAAACTTATTTGATTGAATTTTATCTTCAGCATAAAGCAGAGGTTTAAGTTGAATATTTTCTGCCTTTTTTTTTTTTTCCTGTGACAAATGAGTGAGATAGCTCTTGAGGGAAATCCATTTCCAAAATGCATTTATTAGGGCTTTACTCAAGTGCAAAGAAAGAAGATAAAGTGACAAGTCAAATTTAGTATAATATGGATTTGAAAGGATTTCTTTTCCACCTTGAGTATGTATGAGACTACCAATGCTCAATCTATTACAAGGCCTAGAAAACTTCTGATTACATATTAAAACAAAAGAACACTATTTTTAGGAGCACAACACTTGAAGTCCTAATTTTGAATTGAGGAACTTGATATTCATATTCAAAGTCAAAATCTGATATATATTGAGAGAGAAACAGAGAGAAAACACATTCACTCATAACTGTGGTTCCACAAAACAATCACTTCAAATTTTCGGTCTTCAACAAAAACTAGCTAAATTGTATTTAGAAACTTGTTCAATCCTGTCAGCCTATTCTCACATATGTAAACTGGGATTATTATTGTTTAGCTGGTCTAGTTGATATGATGTGTAAATAAAGTAAGTGCAGAGACTTGGCACCTATCAAAAAATAGACACTCATTAAATACCGTTCCTTCCCCTACTCCTTTTAGGAATTTAGAGTTAATGATGAGATTTGTTGTTGCTGTTATTTGATTTAACTACTCACAAATAGGGCCATTAAACCATTATCAAACAAAATGTCTCTACTATAATTTCCAAAGGCTGTAATATCCCTTTGTGAACACAAAATTCTGTCCTTTCTGTATCTTTTGTTGCCACTGATTGTTTTTAATCATACTTTGCATAACAATATTAAACATCAATTAGTGTCATGCACTGGACAGGTGTTGGCAGAAATATAAGAAAATTAAAAGAAATCAGTGCCTTAATTAGTTGAGATCACAGTTCATTTAAACATAAGCAAATTAAATACTTTATAAAGAGAATATAATACAAAAATATCGGTAATTTTAATTTCCCCACTTTTATATCCACAGATACAACTGGTAATACACACATTAATTTTCTAGAACCTCAGATCTTTCATGTCCTGCCTTCCAAAACTTCCATTCTTCAGTCTCATTGAACCATCTTGTATCCTCACCTCTCTCCATTTTTCTAGTCATGAAATTTACCCCCTATTTGTGTATTCCTTACAGGCATTCATAGTAGTGATACTCTGATTAGAACATTCAATCCCTTCATCCTTCTGGATAAGACTTGAAGTTCAAAAAGGTAATATCTAAGACAGAAATATAGATCAATGGAACAAAACAGAAAGCCCAGAGATAAATCCACACACATATGGACACCTTATCTTCAACAAAGGAGGCAAGAATATACAATGGATTAAAGAGAATCTCTTTAACAAGTGGTGCTGGGAAAACTGGTCAACCACTTGTAGAAGAATGAAACTAGATCACTAAAAAAAAAAAAAAAAAGATAATATCTATACAATGCTGTGGATAAATTTAATTTACTTCACAGGCATTGTATGACAACTCAAAAATAAATGTTTACTTGACATTTACTATATGTAGAACTTACTACATACATTGAGGATGTGAAGTAAACAATGCAGGTTGTTGTATTGGCTACTTTGTACTTATCATCTAACCTGTTGACAATTTTGTCAGTCTTAAAATGGAACTATTAATATTTACATTGCTTGGCTTCCATGCAGATTAAAGCAGGGAACAGATGTAAAACACCTACATATAATCAGATGTGATATTTTTTATTATTCTTGTTATTATTAATGCTAATCTAAGTATTTCAATCATAATGGCAGCACAACCATCTTGAAATACATGTACTAAGGAAAAGCAAAATAAGGCCAAGTTTACCCTTAACTTTAATGTTTCCTGTATACCTGTTCATCCTCTTTTCTTATCTATCAGTAAATCACTACATATATGACCACATATGGTATAATTACCTAACATTTTAACGTTATTGTACATTTTCCAGAAGAACAATTCTAGGATGAGAATATAAAGTTTCAGGAATACTAATGCTCTAGGGTTTTGGCAGTTCTCCCAGAAGTGCTACAGATAAATACCTGAACACTTTCTCCTTCAGAATCAGTCCATTTAAGTAGAATTCTGTTTAGACTTTTGAATTGTGACATATGTTAATCCCACTATGAGTTTCTGCATGAAAATAATGTTAGCAAAATTTTAACATGGTATTATCAGGATAACTTGCCACTTTATAGTGAATATACTATAAATATACTGACTTTTGGGAGCTTACACCTATAAAAAAGAATTCAATATACCATAGTTTGATGACCTGTGTGTGTGTGTGTGTGTACACACTCAGTCATGGCCAGTTCTTTGAGACCCCATGGACTGTAGCCCAACCAGGTTCCTCTGTCCAGGGAATTTTCCAACCAAGAATACTGGAGTGGGTTGCCATTTCCTTCCCTGGGGTACCTTCCCAATGCAGGGATCTTTTGTGTCTCCTGCATTGGCAGGCAGATTCTTTATCAGTCGTGCCATCTGGAAAGCCCTTGATGACCTAAGACCAACAATTATTCATTGAAGGGTCAATAATACCCTTAATATATGTTTAAATAATACTCTTAATATTTGTATAATTCATCTTCAAAATATAACATTATATATTAATATACAATAAAATTTTATATTAAAATATTTTAATTTACTATAAGTTTTACTTGAAAATGGTGTCAAATAGAAAAATTCATTCACAAGTTAATGTGGTTTAAGATGTATTTGAAATTAAAATTTCCACTAATAACCAGTTAGTAGATTAAAGTTTTCTATATCCCTATCAAGTTTTTACAATTAATTTTGATATTTGTTAAATACATTTCAAATATATAGAATGATATAGAGAATTTTTTTCCAACAAAAGTTTATCTATTAGGATTTCACTATTTAATAGGCATAACAATACTTTAATGTACAGAACCATAATCAACAAAAGAGTCTAAAAAGTGTCCCTATATCGATGTGTAGCAAAGAGATGGCTTAGGCTCAGAGCTTCAGTCTTCAAATTATGGTTCCCATTTCATTAAAAAAGGAGAGAAAAAGAAGTAGGGAGAGAAAAGCAAGAACAAAGAAAGGGATTGGGAAATTGGAAGAAAGAGAAGGAAGACAAAAATTGAGAAAAAACCTGGTCAGCTACTTGGAAAGCATTCCCTTTGCCTAGCCACAGTTTTAAACAAGGGAAGAGTCATAATTTCAAACATTGGTCTATTGAAAATTGAAGATGACCAGTCATATTCAAGATGCTGTGTTTGATATTACTGCTATTTTTCCTTCCTTAATAGGAAAGCCCCTGATTTAAGTTATCGTGAAGAATTGACTACTGAGTGTGTGTAGGTACCTCCTGCCTCTCTCACGGGCATCACAGAGTCATGCCACTGCTTTATAGGAATAGTCCCAATCAGACCAATGGTGTTAGTTCAAATGATATCTTGAGATCCCTTCAATATCACTATTATAATGTCTCTAAAAATAAAAAATAGCAAAAACAAGTTTTATAACTTGTGTGGTTTTCATGTTATCAAAGGTGTGAAATATTAACATACACAGGAGAGAAATAAGGACATATGTGTTCATTAAAATAACTGTAAGTATAAGTTTTAACAAGTTTCTCTTTCTAAAGTGGAGTACCCTTCACAGGATATGGAGATAGGCATCACTAGTGTTACCAATATGGAGTTCCAGTTCCAGTTCAGTCACTCAGTCGTATCTGATTCTTTGCAACCCCATGAATCACAGCACGCCAGGCCTCCCTGTCCAATTTTATTGATTGAACTCCCGGAGTTCACTCAAACTCATGTCCATCGAGTCGGTGATACCATCCAGCCATATCATCCTCTGTCGTCCACTTCTCCTCCTGTCCCCAATCCCTCCCAGCATCAGGGTCTTTTCCAGAGAGCCAACTCTTCGCATCAGGTGGCCCAAGTATTGGAACTTTAGCATCAGTCCTTCCAGTGAACACCCAGGGTTGATCTCCTTTAGAATGGACTGGTTGGATCTCCTTGCAGTCCAAGGGATTCTCAAGAGTCTTCTCCAAATTCACAGTCCAAAAGCATCAATTCTTTGTCACTCAGCTTTCTTCACAGTCTAACTCTCACATCCATACACAACCACTGGCCTTGACTAGACAGACCTTTGTTGGCAAAGTAATGTCTCTGCTTTTGAATATGCTATCTAGTTTGGTCATATTCCTTCCAAGGAGTAAGTGTCTTTTAATTTCATGGCTGCAGTCACCATCTGCAGTGATTTTGGATACCAGAGATAACCCATTCTTGAACTTTTAATTCTGCTCAACTCAAATATGTTTTGAATTAGATTTTTGGGAAGGAAGAAGACTTATTATGAGTTGAAAAGAGAACAAGACACTCTTCCAAAATGTACTGTTTAGCCTTATAACAGCCCTGGGAATTAAGTATATATATATATATAATTTCACTTACAAACAAGGAAACTGAAGCATAAAACTTTTAGAGAGTAATTCTATTCTAATGATTGTGGGAACACCGTGCATAAAAAGGGCTTCCCAGGTGGTTCAGTGGTAAAGAATCTTCCTGCCAATGCAGGAAACGTGTGTTTGATCCCTTTTTCAGGTAGATCTCCTGGAGAAGGAAATGGCAACCCACTCCAATATTCTTGCCTGGGAAATCTCATGAGCAGAGGAGTCTGGTGGGCTACAGTTCATGAGGTTGCAAGGAGTTGGCCCTGGCTGAACACACATGTGGGCACGCAGGCACTCAGGGATAAAGAATTCTTTTGAAACACATAACTAGATAAAGAAAAACATCTGAAGTTTGATTGGTGATGACTTACAGATTCTTGCTCTGATATTTTTATGAGTAGGAGAAATAGACCTCTAGATTATTTATTTTATCTACAAAAAAAAATAGCCCTTGTGATAAACACAGTGCAGATAAAATGTATCTATAAGGGCAATTGAACTTGTTTACTGAAAATATCTTTTGACAAAATTGAATTTATTCACCTAAGTCATAAAGTGAATTCACTGACGAGTAGTAAAGAATAGAAGTTTTCTGTAAACCAGAGCCACAGTAGAAGGTAAAACATGTATATCAACCAATGTTTACATGGATATATTCTATGAATATATCCATATATTTGTTTACATATATGTTCCAAATACCCCCAAGTACCACTCTTTATTTCAGTGTCTAAGTTGTAAATTGCTTGAGCTAAATCCTATCCTGCTCATTTAAGCAAGGATAAATATACTCCTGATAAAGTTTGCCCAAATTTTAGCCTGGCAACCTACCTCCAGTATTCTTGCCCAGGAAATTCCATGGACAGAGGAGGCTATCAGGCTACAATTCATGGGGTCACAAAAGAGTGGACACAACTTAATGACTAAACAACAACTTGTGGGCAGATGTCACTGGGACATCCAGAGATTTGTGTGTGCCCAGAAAAGTGAATCCTCCTTTTGCCTCAAGATGGACTCTTGCAGACTGAAAGAATGAACACAGGGAAGGTTACCACTGTGTACTGTGCAACCCCAAGCTCCCCATCCAACCACTTTAAAGTGTTTATTAGTTTTGATGTAGAAATTCTGATGCAGAACTAAATGAATAAAAAAAGAAAGAATATGAGTAGCAAAATAGCAGAAAGGAAAATAAATAGCTTTAATTGTTCACTCATGAGGAATATTTTTCTAACATTGATTTTAATTTTTTTCACTGATTATTCTCCTTAGCCTTTGTAATTTAGTTTCCTTTATCAGTATGCCACCCAAAACGTTGTACCAAAGGTCACCGAAGCCCTTCTGAATACTAACCTTTACCTAGATCTCTAGATCTTTCTGAGGCTTTTAACCTTACAACTATACCTCTGCAGTTTTTCCTCTCTGGACATTTGTTGCATAGGATTATCCTGCTCCTAATGAATTATCCTTTTCTTTCTCTATTCTTTCACTCAGAAACCTGACTTATTTTTATGAATTTTACCAATCTCTGTCTGTACTAATTTATTCCAACCATTATCTCCAGACCTAGATTCTCTCCAAAAGGTCAGTCACAAATTGCAAATTTCAACTGGCTTCTGATGTCAATATGTAAATGTGCTAGCATCATTTCACCCTTAGTAAATGAAAAAAAAGTCAAAAATAATTCTGTGCACAATGTATGTGTGTATGCGTGCGTGTGAGTTGTATAAATAGCTGCTGAGTTTAGGTAAAGGGTATGTTAAAGTTCTTTGTAATGTTCTTGCAATTTGTCTGTGAGTTTGAAATTATATCAATTTAAAATTTTATCAAAACAAACAAACAAAAAAATCAGTTGAATTTGTGCTTCTTTCTCTCACACATTTTGTACTCATTGTAACTAGGCATCTAACATTAGATTGCTTGCTTCAAATCCTGGTTGTTGCATTTCCAACTAATATGACCTTTGTTTATGTAATAAACCTCCCTAAACTGTATCCTTCCTGTAAAATAAAGGCAATACTGGTACTTGTTCTATAGGATTATTGTGAAGATTAAGGTTGATAGCCCATATAAAATGGTTAGTTTATAATAAGAACATAAGCATCAGTTTATACAGTTATTAAGACTGTTCTTTCCCCTGTACCTTCTAATCAGTTGATACATTTGTGAATCCTATGTCTCCAATACCATTATTCCTTTCTTCAATCTATCCACATTTTATGGTTTTACTCTGTATTATTGCAAAGATTTTTATTACTCCCTGCCTGCAAACTATGATATTTATAGCTGCTAGATTAATGGACCTATAGTACAATTCAAATTGTGTGTTTTCTTTTGCTGATGAGCTCCTATTATTTCCCCATTGCCTCCCAAATTGTTCAAGGGCCTCAGCTTGGCATTTGAAGTCTTCTAAAATACAGCCCCAATCTACTTTATACTATCATTATCTCCCCTTATTTTCTACAACTAGCTAATAATAGAGTCAGAACACCTGATACTCTACACGTATGTCTCACACGTATGCCCTGTTCTCATGATGTGTTAAGCCACTCTTTCATCTTCAATCCTCTTTCTACTTAGAGGTTTCTTCTGTCCAAATCATTCTCACAGGTATTAAATAAGGTAACATTAAGGCAATTATTGTACAAGATAAACCCCCAAATGTCAGTAGTTTGATAGACAATAATTTACTTCTTGTTCATGGAAAGCCCCCAGTAGATACCCCTGCTTGGAAGGCTGCTTTCTTATACAAGGTAATTCAGGAATCTAGTCTCCTTCAATCACATCCTTCTGCTATTTTTAATTCATTACTTCCAAGGTTACTGCGCTCATCTGTATCAGATCAGTGGAAAGAAAAGGAATGTGAATGGTTTTATGGGCCACACCTGGCCCATATCATTTTTAAACTCATTCCATTGTCAACAACTGAGTCATGTGGTTACACTTCAACCTGGTTGTGTGCCCAGAAAGAAGAAACAGATCTTAGTAAATACTGTCTGCCACACTACATTCTGGGTACATTTCAAATATTCTCTTTCCTGTGAACTTCTTATACCGTCCAGGAAGATGTCATGTACAATTCATGATACATACATAGGAGCACAGCAATGCATTTACATTTCTAAATTTAAATTTAGTTATTACAAGATGTTAGTAGTAAAAATCTTGTTAAAATTGTTATTAAAGTAGATTGTGAAACAAATTAATGCATCCTCTTTACAGAACCCATATGGAATAAAACATATTCATCTGTATAGAATAATATTCATATTAAATGGCAAAAAGATGAGTTACTCAATCTTTTAAGGTCTCTTTTGACCCTCTACCTCTAATGATTAGGGACTTCCCTGGCTGTTCAGTGGTTATGACTCTGTACTCCCAGTACAGGAGTAATAAGGAACTAAGGTCCCACCTCTCACATGGCAAAGCCAAAACTAAAGACATAAATAAATGCTTTTAAAAAGGTATTAACAGGTGTCATTCTATTGTCTATTGTGACAATGTACACAACTTGTATCAGGTTTTTAAGCTTTCCAAATGACAGTGTAAATGGTATTTCCATACAGTAGTTGTTTTTGACCAATGTCCACATTATTTAACTGAATTAAAGGGAACTAAAGAAAACTGAAGAGCATAGTCTCCCTATCTTATTATGGAGAAGTAAACCTTATTGCAATTTAATAATCCAAATTGCATTGCCCAAATTCTGAAAGTATGCTATGAAAGCCAACTGTATTGCAAACTGAATCAGACAACGTAGACTGTAGTAGGACTAACCAGATAATACTGTACTTGGTGTTTTCACTAGCTGCACAGATAGCTTTTTCCAGATGTTTCTGGGTAACATCAGCTCATATAAAGAGATTTTTTTGGTTCATAAAATAAACTTCAGTGCTTATGCAATGAAACTCAGATTTTTACCATATTACAGGTGGAATTACAAGTAAAATTAGTTATAATCCCAAAGAAAAGAATGTATAATTTTTAAAAATCATCATTTTCTAAATCAGTGCATAATTTTTTAAAAAATTATGATGGTGACCTTAGTAGAGAAATATATAATCAAAATGTTAATCCTAACATTAATCATATGCATGTTGTCTATATCAAGGAACAAAATGGGAACCTTCAGGAAGAGATTTGCAAATTAGATAAATAATATATTGTTTGAATAGAAAATAGCAAACATGTTAAGTCACTTCAGTCATGTCTGACTCTTTGCAATCCTGACCCTATGAGCTGTGGCCTGCCAGGCTTCTCTGTGGGATTTTCCAGGCAAGAATACTGGAATGGGTTGCCATGCCATCCTCCAGGAGATCTTCCCAACTTGGGGATAGAACCCTCGTCTCTTACATCTCTTGCATTAGCCAGCGGTTTCTTTACTAGTGTCACCTGGGAAGCCTGAGTAGGAAGTTAATCAGACCCAAATTGATGTAGTGGCTTTTGTGAAGAATTGTCAGACTTACAGTTAAAATTGGAGTCACTGATACTAAAGAACAGAGGGCACACAGAATTTTGCATTTGGAAAGACTGCAGTCACCTGAACACTGTAATACTGTACAGATAAATGAAATACAGCTTGAAATATAGAAAAGGGTTTATGGCTTTTCAATATTTTTGGATGATGGTAGCCGTGAATACTTAACCAATATATTTGAGGAATATTCTTCAAAATATTATTAATGGAATAAGTATTTTAAAAATGTGATCTATAGCAATACTAAAATATAAACATTTCCTATTCTCCCTATGGTTTTTCCTGTGGTCATGTATGGATGTGAGAGTTGGACTGTGAAGAAGGCTGAGCACCGAAGAATTGATGCTTTTGTACAGTTGGCTCATTGGAAAAGACTTTGATGCTGGGAGGGATTGGGGGCAGGAGGAGAAGGGGAGGACCAAGGATGAGATGGCTGGATGGCATCACTGACTCGATGGACATGAGTCTGAGTGAACTCCGGGAGATGGTGATGGACAGGGAGGCCTGGCGTGCTGCAATTCACGGGGCCGCAAAGAGTTGGACACGACTGAGCGACTGAATGAAACTGAACTGATTCTCCCTCTCTTTTCTATTTGTGTATGTATATATGTATGTATGTGTTTTGTTTGCATTAAATTTGTTCAATAGAAAATTTGAGTAGTTCATTTCTGTTATAGGAAAATGTCAGCCTGTGAATCACTTGCATTTGCAAATGTGTTGAATAGGATTGTACCTACTGAAAAACTTTAAAAAGTATTTACTATGGTTAATGGTTACTGTGTTTTTAGCTTTTAAGATTCCTTATATTTTTATGAACTTTACATACAATATAATTTAGATACTAGTTTATTCATATTCTGCTTTCCATCTTTTCATACACACATTATTTGAAATGCTGCTATCTTTGCCCCATGTCTACCCATAAATTTATACCTCTAAATTATAATCAGTTCCTGTTATCTAGTTCATCAGGGAACTGTTATGCTCTCATTTTTCCAATTTTTTCTGGCTCTAATCTAAAACATATATGGATTATTAATTTTCAAAGTATAGTGCTATAAACATTATGTTAACATAAAAAGGATACTAAGTAAACATTACTTTTTGTATGTATTGAGTTTTACAGTTTTATTAATTTGATCATTTATTAAAAGCTTAGAATGAGTATGACAATAATTTAGTGTGTTAAAAGTTATTGCCTTTGAATTTTAGTTTTATGTTGTATGATTCAAAAGAGTAAAAATTTCAAAGACCAAAGCTATATATGTCCATTGTATTAAAAGATCTATTCTCCAAAGAGAGATATCACAACAATATTTCTTACATTTTTGCAAAATAAAATCATATATCGGTCCTTGATGTCCTGAAGATTTCATAAGATTTTATAGTATTGTGTTCTAAAGTTTCTAAGTTTTTTCCCCATCTATTCACATATGTCTGAAAACAATGAGAAGGTTCATTTTATTGAGGTATGTGTTTTAATTTAACAAATTTGGAAATGTCAGTATAACTTCAGTGAAGAGCCTAACTGTAAAACTAACCACTTAGCATTTATATCTCTATGCTGCATGGCTGTTTTAGTTTAATACTGTAATCCATGTAATCCAGTGTCACCTAGTGAAGTGTCTATTATCATCTTCCAAATAAAGTGGGGAAACATATTGTGAAAATTATGAATATTTTGTGAATATTAACTATATTTGAGTCTTCTACTTTCAGAATGAAGGGGTAAATTGTATTTGACTAACTCTCTGCTGAGAATAGCTGAAAAGCTGGACAAAATACAGAAGGAGAGAGAGAGAGAGAGAAACAGAGAGAGTTACAGAGACAGGAAAAACTTGAAGAGCCAAGATCCTGAAGAGACTATGTATGCATTTTCAATTGTTGCTCTAACAAATTACTACCAGTGTAGTAGTTTAAAACAACAAAAATACATTGTTACAATTCTGGTAAACAATCCTCCTGCAATGCAAGAGACCTGGGTTTGATTCTTGGGTTGGAAAGATCCCCTGGAGAAGGGAAAGGCTACCCATTCCAGTATTCTGACCTGAAGAATTCCATAGGGTCACAAAGAGTCAGACATGACTGAGAGACACTCACTTCACAGTTGTGGAGGTAAGAAGACTAGAATGAGTCTTAGGAAGCTCAAATCAAGGTGTTGGCAGAGCTGGAAGGTTTTTATGTAATGTGCACGTGTAAGGAAAATTGAATTAACATTTAATTTGCCTAAATGCCAAGTACTCTAGTAGTGAAACAATTTGAAGGAAGAAAAATAAGAAAATAATATTTGTCTCTAGCTCCATCCTTCAAGGAAGAGACTCATTTTATGGAGAAAATGTACATTCTGTGTATTTCTAGTTTGTTTTTTCTCCCCTTAACAAAACAACAATAAAATAAAAAAAGAGATTATTTGGCTAATTGACAAAAAACATAATCCCAGATACAAGGTAGAAAATTTGATTTCTAAATATTGGTCAAAGGTACTAGTACTTAGTTCTTGGTAATAATGATTGATTTGATTAACAATACTGTTTATAAGTTAACATTACTACATTGATTATCACCTATTAGTATTTAAAGTCTTAATGTGCACTAAAAATACAAAAAAGAGTTAAGAAATAGGAAGGGTAAAGTGAGAAAATCTAACATATTTAATTAGAAAAAGAGGGTAGGCCAAAGGCAATATTTGAAGAGATAATGGCAGAAAATTTTCCAGAACTAATGGAAAGAAAATAAGCTAGAGATTCATCAAGACAAAAAAATTTCCATGCAGGATATCTGAGACGAAATCCATAATAGATGTTTCCCATTCAAAATGAAACCTCCTAAACAAATAAAGGATTTTAAAATCTCCCAGGGCAGTCAGATTTTCTTTAAATAAGTGGCAATTAGACTGATAGTTGAATTTACAAAAGCAACAGTAGAACATAGAAAGTAGAATGTACTAAAAGAAATACATAGCAATACAAAATGCCATATGCAACAAAGACACATTCATGAAATGAAATTAAAACATTTCACAGAAGGATGACATGAGAAAGTTTGAAGTACTCTGACTATCCTTAAAGGTAATTCTAATATAAATAATATATATCAACAGAAGAAAGTTGATTTCAGATCAAAAGTTTGAAACATATGTAGAAACAAAGATAAAAGCTAAGTAAATATGTAGTAATAACTAAAAAAGAATAAACCCAACAATAATTTTTATGAAATAAAGAAATATCATGTAACTAGAATTCAAGTGTTTTAAAGAATCTATGTTTTTAAATACACTTTGTTTTTAGATCAGTTTTAGGTTTACAGAAAAATTGCAAAGATAGTACAGAGAGTTCTCATAAAAGGCACACTTCATTTTCCCAGTAACTAAAATCTTACACTACACTAATGTGGCTCACTTGTTATATTTTCAATGTCCTTTTTGTCATGGAAGGCAGCATGTAGTTAACAATCAGGTTCCAAGGAGTAAGACGTAGACATCATTGGGCAATCACTATTCTATATCCAATATTGTTTCTTGTGACATTGCTATAATTACCTTATTAGTCATAGTAAAGTTGTGGGGGTTTTTTGGTCAGTCCTATGGAATTTTGTACATAGACATCATGTCATCTATGAAAAAAGACAATCTTATTTTTTCCTTCCCAATTTGTATATTTTTTATTTTCTTTGCCTGTCTTACTGTACTAGCTGGTAAATACAGCACAATATTGAATAACAGTAATGAGAGAAAACATCCTTGATGTGTGATATTCATGGTAGGTTTCTTATAAACATTCTTTGTCAGGTTAAAGAAGTTGCCTGTTATTACAAATTTACTGAGGAGAGAAAACTATGTTCCCATGCTGGCTTTGAAGATGAAGAAAGTGGCTCTGAGCCAAGAAATATAGGCTACTTCTGGAAGCTGGAAAAGGCAGAGACAGACTCTACCAGAGGGTTTTTCAGTTATGTTGATGTAGTGATAAGTAAGGTATGCTATGCTGTACTTAGTTTCTCAGTTGTGTCCAACTTTTTGTGACCTCATGGACTGTAGCCCTGCCAGGCACCTCTGTAGCCCACCAGTACCTCTGTCCCTGGGGATTCTCCAGGCAAAAATGCTGGAGTGGGTTGCCATGCCCTTCTCCAGGGGGTTTTCCCAACCCTGGGATCAAATCCAGGTCTCCTACATTGCAGGCAGATTCTTTATCTTCTAAGCTGCCAGGGAAGCCCAAGAATACTGGAAAGGGTAGCCTATCCCTTTTCCAGGAGATCGTCTCGACTCAGGTATCAAACCAGGGCCTCCTGCAATTGCAGGCAGATTTTTTACCAACTGAGACACTGGGGAACCCTGGTAAGATATGGTAGAGCAGAAAATTCTATAGTCTTATATGATTATAATTAAATTTCAGTCTTAAGGTGGGCCTGAATTCCTGGGATTTAACTTTTACAAGTGTTTCTTATCTTTCACCACCCTTAAATAAGATAGGAAGGCTAGAGGGTATTGGATAGAATAGGAAGAGATTCAAGTATATAAGGAATCTGATGTTTGATAGCTGTCAATAAATATAAGAAAAGGTGAATTTTTCAATAATGATGTTGGTGTATTTGGTATCTATGAGTTTCCTATGGCTGTCATAACCAATTACCACAAACTGGTAGCTTAAAATAAGAGAAATGCATTCTCTCACAGAAGTATTGGCAGAACCATACTTGTCTGCATGCTCTAGGGAAGAATTTTTCATTTCTTTTGCCATCTCCTATTGGTTCCAGGTGTTCTTTGGCCATGAGGGCATAACTCCAATCTCTATTTCCCTTGGCATTCCCCTCTGCATGTCCACCCTCTTTTTTTTTTTTTTTTTTTTAAAGTTGCCTGTTATTACAAATTTACTGAGGAGAGAAAACTATGTTCCCATGCTGGCTTTGAAGATGAAGAAAGTGGCTCTGAGCCAAGAAATATAGGCTACTTCTGGAAGCTGGAAAAGGCAGAGACAGACTCTACCAGAGGGTTTTTCAGTTATGTTGATGTAGTGATAAGTAAGGTATGCTATGCTGTACTTAGTTTCTCAGTTGTGTCCAACTTTTTGTGACCTCATGGACTGTAGCCCTGCCAGGCACCTCTGTAGCCCACCAGTACCTCTGTCCCTGGGGATTCTCCAGGCAAAAATGCTGGAGTGGGTTGCCATGCCCTTCTCCAGGGGGTTTTCCCAACCCTGGGATCAAATCCAGGTCTCCTACATTGCAGGCAGATTCTTTATCTTCTAAGCTGCCAGGGAAGCCCAAGAATACTGGAAAGGGTAGCCTATCCCTTTTCCAGGAGATCGTCTCGACTCAGGTATCAAACCAGGGCCTCCTGCAATTGCAGGCAGATTTTTTACCAACTGAGACACTGGGGAACCCTGGTAAGATATGGTAGAGCAGAAAATTCTATAGTCTTATATGATTATAATTAAATTTCAGTCTTAAGGTGGGCCTGAATTCCTGGGATTTAACTTTTACAAGTGTTTCTTACCTTTCACCACCCTTAAATAAGATAGGAAGGCTAGAGGGTATTGGATAGAATAGGAAGAGATTCAAGTATATAAGGAATCTGATGTTTGATAGCTGTCAATAAATATAAGAAAAGGTGAATTTTTCAATAATGATGTTGGTGTATTTGGTATCTATGAGTTTCCTATGGCTGTCATAACCAATTACCACAAACTGGTAGCTTAAAATAAGAGAAATGCATTCTCTCACAGAAGTATTGGCAGAACCATACTTGTCTGCATGCTCTAGGGAAGAATTTTTCATTTCTTTTGCCATCTCCTATTGGTTCCAGGTGTTCTTTGGCCATGAGGGCATAACTCCAATCTCTATTTCCCTTGGCATTCCCCTCTGCATGTCCACCCTCTTTTTTTTTTTTTTTTTTTTAATTTCTCTTATAAAGACACATAGTTGAATTTAAGGATCAAAGAAATCCAGAATGATCTCAAGATCCTTAACGATATGTGCAAAGAATCTTTCTCAAAAAAAGGTCAGATTCACAGGTTTCAGGGATTAGAATTTTCACATATACTTTTAAGAGGCCATAATTCAACTTACTACTCTGCCTATATAGAAAAGAAAATTCCAGGCAAATTAATAGCTTAAAGGCAAAAAAAAAAAGTATATACTTAAAAAGTGATATTACAAAAGATTGTATTTAAAACTTCAAGATAGGATTTCCTAAAAAATATACAAAAAGTATAAATTATAAATAAAATATTGATAAATATGAGATAAGTATGTTTAAATTAATAATCACATTCATTAAAGAACAGTATAAAAAGGTGAAAAAGTTGATCTCTGTATCCATAATATATTGAGAAATATAGCACATCCATTAGAAAAAGTTAAGCTACTAAAACAATTGATACATACAATTTGTGAAAGGATTTCTGACAGAGGAGGATATACAAATAAACCATAAAAATATTAGATGTATTCAAATTTATTAGTTTGCAGCAAGCAAAGTAAAAGTAATAGTGGCTCAGTTCTGTCCAGTTATTTATGACTTCAATAGCCTGCCAGGCTCCTCTATCCATGGAATTCTCCAAGGAGGAAAATGGAGTGGGTAACCATTTCCTTCTCAAGGTGATCTTCCTGACTCAGGGATCGAACCTGCATCTCCCACGTTGCAGACAGACTCTTTACTGCCTGAGCCACCAGGGAAGTCCAAGAATACTGGAGTGGGTAGCCTATCCCTTCTCCAGTGGACCTTTACAACCCAGGAATCAAACCGGGGTCTCCTACATTGCAGGTGGATTCTTTACTAGCTGAGCTACCAGGGAAGCCCCAAAAACCAGCTAAGTACACATTAATTCCACAATATGGTATCACTGAACACACACAGATTTGTAAAACAAAAATTCTGAAAATGCTGAGTGTTGTTAAAATAAGGAGAAGGTAAATTCTCATATATTTTTAGTGAGAGTAGAAATTATACAATCTCTTAGGAGAACAGTTTGTCATCACTTAAAAATGTGATAGGGTATCCTTACGTCTATTTTTTCTTTTTCCTTTCTGATCTAGCAGTAGCAAAAATTGACATGTGGAAGAAGACATAGTTTAAGAAAAAATACAAAATTGACAACCTGGTAGAAAAAATAATCTAAAGACCCTGTTTCTGCACACTGAAGAGGTAATTCAAAATCCAGAGACATCTCATTGTGGGAACAGTATTCATACACTAGTTGAACAAAACCTAAGTATGATATATGTAACATTTCAGAAGAGAGTAGAGACATTACTTTCCCAACAAAGGTCCATCTAGTCAAGGCTATGGTTTTTCCAGTGGTCATGTATGGATGTGAGAGTTGGACTATAATGAAAGCTGAGCACCGAAGAATTGGTTCTTTTGAACTGTGGTGATGGAGAAAAGTCTTGAGAGTCCCTTGGACTACAAGGAGATCCAACCAGTCCATTCTAAAGGAGATCAGTCCTGGGTCATCATTGGAGTGACTGATGTTGAAGCTGAAACTCCAACACTTTGGCCACCTGATGCAAAGAGCTGACTCATTTGAAAATACCCTGATGCTGGGAAAGATTAAGGGCAGGAGGAGAAGGGGACAACAGTGGATGAGATGGTTAGATGGCATCACCGACACAATGGACATGGGTTTGGGTGAACTCCGGGAGTTGGTGATGGACAGGGAGGCCTGGCGTGCTGCAGCTCGCTTTGGGGTCACAAAGAGTCAGACATGACTGAACTGAACTGACTGATTATGAAATTTTGATCCTTCCCCTCCTCTTGTCCTTCCTCTACTTCCATCATTAGTTTTGATTAGAAGCAAAGTGAATAAAGTGACTGCTTATAACCTTTATGACTAGGTTGAAGGGAAGAGAAAAAACTGAAATCTTATTCAGTGAAAATAAAATCAAATCCTACACATATTAGAATAGATATAATGTCAAGATGAAGCCATTGAGAATGAAAAAAATTCAAAGACCTATTTATACAACTCTGAAAACATACTAGATTAAATACACATTCACAATTAGTATGCAAAAGACAAAGTTCAAAATCTGTAAAACTGTTTCTCTTGGAATAATAGAAACTTTGTCATAATTTGTTCATGTTGCAGAATAAATTAATGAATATTAAATTCAATATAGCAAGAAGCATAAAAACTGAAAGAGAATTAAAGGCCAAATAATATAAACTGAAAAAGTCATTTGTGTGCATGCTAAGTCACTTCATTCATGTCTGACTCTGAGATTCTATGGACTGTAGTCTGCTAGTCTCCTCTGTCCATGGCATTCTCCAGGCAAGAGTATTGGAGCGTGTTGCCATGCCTTCCTCCATCTTCCTGACCCAGGGATTGAACCTGTGTCTCTTATGTCTCCTACATCGGCAGGCAGGTGTGGGTAGTGTTCCCTTCTCCAGGAAATCTTCCCAACCGAGGGATCAAACCCAGGTATTCTTTGGCTATGACAGCATAACTCCAACCTCTGTCTCTATTTCCCATGGCATTCTCCTCTGTGTGTCTCCTATATTGTAGGCAGATTCTTTACAGCTGAGCCACCAGGGAAGCCCCTTTACCATTAGCACCACTATTAACTAAAAAATCAGGAACAAACAGAATAGGCACCACTGAAAATCAAGTTATTTTAAGATATTAAAAAAAAAAAAAAAGACTTAGGTATTCCTAATCAAAATGCTAGGAAAAGATGAAAAGGTTAGAGCAACGAGAAAGGTACAAAAGATGTGAAATTAAAAGTCATGTAACATGAATATGGCAACCCACTCCAGTGTTCTTGCCTGGAGAATCCCAGGGACGGGGGAGCCTGGTGGGCTGCCGTCTATGGGGTCGCACAGTGTCGGACACGACTGAAGCGACTTAGCAGCAACACTTTAGAATAAAGAGAAGTACTAGAATCCAGCAGATTGGAAATATACAAATTCACTGTTGCAATTCTAGAAGTTTTCTCTTGCTGGAAAAAAATAAATACTTCAGGGAATTTTGATTTAGAAAATTCTGAAACAGTTATATTTCATTAATCTATTCAACTTTAAAGAAATAATTCTTCAGTCATAGTTGCAGAAAAAAATCAGTGCCTTAATAAGGAAAAGGTTGGGACAATAGGGAAAAAGTTAACTTCAAAATTATCTAAATCATTATTAATGCCAGAAGACAGTGGAGCAATCTACAAACTTCAAAGGGAAATCATGATTCAAGTACATTACAACAAGCCAAGGTTTTGGCAAATATCAAGTCAACATACAGACACTCTAACTTGAGAAAGCTGGTATAACAAAAACCTTTTGACATAATGGAATATTTTCAAGTATACATTTCAAAATCTATATATTATCTGATAACTTAAAATTAAAAAATGAGGAATGGAAGTTATGATAATAAGGCCAATAGTGACTGTTAATTCATTTAAAATATGGTATAAATATTAAACATCTAAAAGAATTATAGAGGACAGAATGCAAATATCAAAAAAGCCTGGATAATATATATAAATAATAACCTAACGAGCAAGAAAATAATTGAGGATAAGGTCATAGGAGAAAAAGAACTGACTTTAAAGCACTCAGATTTCATAGCAGAGAGTGTTTTGATTCTCCCTCAAAATATTTACTGTTTTAATATCTCTATGTTTTTTATTCATATTTTCGTCTTTTCTCTCCCTCCATGCATTTTATAATAGATGCATCTTATATGTGCAAATAAAGATTTCTGCTCACATGCTTACCCAATATTGATGATGCTCAAGTGTGAATGGCAGGATTTGTATTGTTTCTTTATATGCTTTTCTGCCTTGTTTGAGAACTTCATTACTTGTATGAATTTTTAAAAACAAAGAGAGTGTTATAAAAAATAAAGACTGAAGGCAAAGATATTTTTAAAAAATTGGTAATGATTAAGTTTGTCTAGAGGAGATGGATAATTATTTCCTTCTCTCCTTTTCCTGAATTTGCTTCTCTGTGAATAAAAATAATAAAATATTATAAGAAGAAAGCTGAACAATGTCACTGAACTGAGTAGTATGTTCTACCTTCTTTTAAAACTGTGCTTTTTGCAAATCTCAGGTAGGTACATTAAAATCATTTGTCAGTGTCCCATGTGTGACCCATACACTTTAACAGGAGACAGAAAATGATTTTTTTTTTTTTTTCCCAGTGGCAATGAGGCTGTCTAGGGAAGCAGTCATTTGGGAGCAAGCATACCTTTTTAGAGCAGCCGTGGTGGCTCAGAAGTTTAAGAATCTGCCTGCAAAGCAGGATACCCAGAATCAGTCCCTGGGTTGAGAAGATAGCCTGAAAAAGGGAATTGCAACCTGCTCCAGTATTCTTGCCTGCAGAATCCCATGGACAGAGGAGCCTAAGGGGCTGCAGTCCAGGGGTCAAAAAGAGTCAGACGTGATTGAGTGACTAATACATACATACCTTTTTGTAATCCTTAAGCCAGGCTTCCCTGATAGCACAGTTGGAAAGAATCTGCCTGCAATGCAGGAGACTTGGGTTCAGTTCCTGGGTCGGGAAAATCCCCTGCAGAAGGGATAGACTACCCACTCCAGTATTCTTGGGCTTCCCTTGTGGCTCAGCTGGTAAAGAATCCACCTGCAATGAGGGAGGCCTGGGTTCCATCTCTGGGTTGGGAAGATCCCCTAGAGAAAGGGACTCCAGTATTCTGGCCTGGAGAATTCCATGGGCTCTATAGTCCACGGGGTCAAAGAGTAGTCAAACCTCACTGGTGACTATTTAAACAGAAGGATGAGTTTTATCTCTCAAGTCCTATATACAGCACCATTTTTTTTAATATGAAGAAAACAATCTCCTATTATGCAAATATACATATTTGATCCCTTTATAAATTTCCCAGGAATCAAATTTGTTTTCACTTTATATCTTAAAATGTTTAAATATTTGACTACATTATTTTCAATTATTACAATTGCATCAATTTGAACAATTGAATTCAGAGTGAAGAGAAGAATTCTCATTAATATCTTTTCATTAATTATTTGTTGACTCTTTTTTTTTTTTTTTTTCAAATAAAGGCACTATGCAGGGATAAAAACACTGGAATGGTATATTTCCATGCCAGACATGAAAAACATTGTGAATTAGAAATTTAGAAAGATTTAAAGTGTATTTTTAAACAGTGAACATTGATATTCTGAACTATTTCCACTCTTTTAAAATCTAGATTCTTAACAGCCTGTAGCAGCATTTCAGAAGCACTACAATTTCTGCCAATAACATTTCACCAAAAAATAATTTCAGTCAGCATTATCAGTCAATGGAACCAACAAAACCAGAAATCCACTCGAAATGTCCTTTAAATAGCTAAAGATGAATTTAAGGGGATACAACATGTAAAACCAGAAGATGAGGCCTGACTTTGATATTTACTTGGTCTGATAGAGTAATTTTGTCTCTATATAGATCTCACTATATAAGAAAAAGGAGGGGGAAAGGAAGCTGCAGTGTGTCACCTTATCTAAATAAGGTACCTGTCATTTCTGGAATTTTGTTTAAACTATGATAGATGTTCTTATTCAACAAAAGAATCTCTTTTCTTCCTAGAAAACTGATCTTTTAAAGAGAAAATAGTACAACTAAACCACATTTCCTTCCCGGAAATGCTATGAAAAATGGAAAACTTACACCTTGATTAAAGATAGCCCAGAATTTAGAGGAAAAAAGTACAAACCATCTACAAGTGACCAAGGAGGTTGTTTCCTTTAATGAGAGTATTGTATTTACTTATTACTGCTATTTTTTTCTTACATATTGGATTAGCTTTAATGTTTTTTATTACATTTTTACACATTTTATCTATGTGCTATTGTAATTTAAAATAATATATTGATATATTTCATCTTTGTCCACCTTTGTGACACTGAGTTTCTAAAACCCTTGGAGTTTCCTAAGTGATAAGAGCAATGAAGCTGTCTTTTGTTATGTTGAATGAGATGACTTTGGGGAAGCACTTGAGGACTGAGGTCCAGTTGACAGGATAACCAATTGTGTGGTCAGAGGATTAGAACCTCCATTTCCATTGCCCTGAGCTCAAGGGAGGGAAGAGCGGCCTGAGACTGAGTTCAATCACTAATGACCAGTGATTTAATCAATTGCACCTGTGTAATGAAGCCTCAATAAAAACTCAAAAGTGTAAGGTTTGGGGAGCTCCCAAGTGGGTAAACATGTGGAGGTACTGAGAAAGTGGCAGGCTCAGAGAGGGCATGGAAGTTCTTCTCCCTTTCCACATATCTTGTCCTATGCATCTCTTCCATCCAGATTTTTATCCTTTTATAATAAACCAGTGATCCAGTAAGTAAGATGTTTCCTGAATTCTGTGAGCTTCTCTAGCAAATTAATCAAATGTCAAGGAAGGTGGTGTGGTGGGGGAGGTGATTGTGGGAACTTCTGATTTAGAGCCAGTTGGTTAGAAGTATAGGTAACAACCTGGAATTGTGACTGTTGTCTAAAGTGGAGCATTGGGGGCCAGGTGGCAGTCTTGTAGGACTGAACTATAAACCTATGAAATTTGATGCTAATTTCAACAGAGTGTTAGATTGAGTTGAATTCTGAGATAACCTGCTGATGTCTTATGGGAAGATCTACACATACACACTGAGTTGGAATTGGGTCCAGGAACCCCCAAAAATCTACTTCTTTTGTCTTCATGAAATTTGGAGAGTTTATTTTTTTACAGAAAAATATGCCAAGCAAGTTATACAGTATAATTTTTCACCTGGCTAGAGCTGGAAAGAAATGCAGGAATTTTTGTTAAACAGCAGATGAATAAAATGGGGAGATCTGTTTTATTCATTTTATTTATTCTCCGTCTACTATTCTTATTTCTGGAAACAGCCTCCTATCCAAAGTGTGAGTTAATTAGGGATGCATTTCCTCAACCACATTTGTTTGTAGTGAAAATCAACGTATAGACCAGTGATCAACAATTTCCAATCTTAATTCACCTTCCTTCCTCTGTCATGGTTGAAAGTTTATGTACAAGCTACTGTGCTCAGTCACTTGGTCATGTCTGATTCTTTGTGAATCTATGCTGTAGCCCTACAGCCTCCTCTGTCTCTGGGATGTTCCAGGCAAGAATACTAAAGTGGGTTGCCATTTCCTTCTTCAGGGGATCTTCCCAAACCAGGAATCCAGCCTGTGGCTCCTGCCCCATTTCCTGCATTGCAGGTGAGTTCTTTACTGCTGAGCCACTGGGAAAGCAAAATGAAAGTGTTAGTCACTCAGTTATGTTCAACTCTTTGGGACCCCCAGGCTTCTCTGTCCATGGAATTCTCCAGGCAAGAATACTGGAGTGGGTATCTATTCCCTTCTCCAGATCTTGCCCAACCAGGGATTGAACCCAGATCTCCTAGCTTGCAGGCAGACTCTTCACTTTCTGAGCAATTAGAGAAGCACTGGGGTTCCCTTCAATGAAAGAGACCCAAGTTCAATCCTGCCTTGGGAAGATCCCCTGGAGAAGGGAATGGCAACCCATTCCAGTATGCTTGCCTGAAGAATTCCATGGAAAGAGGAGCCTAAGGGACTATAGTCTGTGGGGTCGCAGAGTCAGACCCAACTGAGTGACTAACTAAATAATTAATCTAAAATCTAGCCAGACTAATCACTTAAAAAGAAAGCAGACACAAACTATCAATATCAAGAATGAGGAAACGAGGAATTTAATACCGCTGCAGATTCTAAGCTAAAGAGGATGAAAGCAGAATATAATGAAAACTTTTGTCAATTGATTCTTCAATTTAAATGGAAAGCACAAACTACCAAAGTTCACTCAGGAAATAGCTTACCTAAATAGCTCAAATTGAATGCATAATTATTTAAATTACAAAGTTCTTTCGATAAAGAAAACTCAGTGGTGAATTTTACAAAATATTTAAGGGTAAAAAGACACCAGTGCTACACAAGTTATTTCAGGAAATTGAAGGCTAGTGACTACTTCCAAATTCATTCTATGAGGCCAGCATTAACATGATACTAAAAGCAGACAAAGATACTATAAAATAAGAAAAGTACACTCCAGTTTTATTCATGAACAAAATCCCAAAGCTATATGTTTAGCTCTGCTACAAATATTTCAGAAAATGTAACTTTTTCAAGGTGTTTGAATTTTCCAAATAAATAGAATTCAACAATCTAGATTCTGTTCATAAGCACACTTATAATTGAATAGGAGTTTCAGCACAATTTAAAGTTTGATCATTCGAAAACTTAGTATCTTCTAATTTTGAGACACATATAATTTTTTCTTCAGAGTGGACTTTAAGGGCCGCTCCATTAGTTTTCTTAGAATTTTAATTAAATAATTACCTTTAGAAAAATCTTTTAAAATGTTTATGAATTTTTATTAGTTTTTATAATTGTCCCTTGGATTGCAAGGAGATCCAACCAGTCCATCTTCGAGGAGATCAGTCTTGAGTGTTCATTAGAAGGACTGATGTTGAAGCTGAAACTCCAATACTTTGGCCACCTGATTTGAAGAGCTGACTCGTTTGAAAAGACCCTGATGCTGGAAAAGAGTGAAAGCAGGAGAAGAAGGGGACAACAGAGGATGAGATGGTTGGATGGCATCACCGACTCAATGGACATGAATTTGAGTAAACTCTGGGAGTTGGTGATGGACAGAGAGGCCTGTTACATTGCAATCCATGGGGTCACAAAGAGTCTGACATGACTGAGTGACTGACCTGAACTGATAATTGAACAAATGATCCTTTTTCTTCAACACATTAAATTCTAATATTTCACAATCTAACTTATTGGGAATGAAACACATTGAAAATGAATAGCCATAGCATATTCTTACATCACCAAGTTGAGATGTTGTGAAGTGAAATCATATGTTTAAAAGGGTTGAAGAAATGATGTGTTGTTGTAAAGTTGTCTATAATGACATTGTTCAGTAGAAATTTAACGCAAGTAATATAATTTTTAAAAGTCAATTAAAATTAAAAGAAATGTCTGAAATTTAATTTAATAATGTATTTTATTACCTTAATATTTCTAAAATAATTTCATTTCAACATATCATCAGTGTAAAAATAAAGACATTTCTTTTGTACATGAGGAATGCTTCTAGTGAAAATAATTGTAAATAAAATACATATACTTATTTGTCATTTTGACTAATTACATACTGAGAAGCAGTACAGCCTGTTGTTTCTAATGGTTAAGGACCTGATATCTAAAACTAAATTACCTGGATTCAAATCTCACCTTTCAAGTTTACTAGGTGATACCCATAGGCCTCAGTTTTCTTTCTTTAAAATCAAGATTAATAATAGTATGTAACTCTTAGGTCATTGTATGATATATGGATTAAACAAGTCAAGTTAATATGTATATATATATGCCATAGACTCATTATTGACTCATAGTTTATGCCAGTAGTAGTTATTATTATATTTATTATAAACACAAAATACTTTTCCACTGAGGACTCATAATGCAAACAGTATTAATAACCAAAAAATCCTCAAAAACTAATTAAAAAACAGCAAAACTATCACTTCTTAAAATGTGACATATGAAGAAAATAAAATTGAAATACCTAGTACATTATGGAAACGTTAGTCGCTCAGTCATGTCTGACTCCTGGAACACCATGGATTATAGCCCACCAAGCTCCTCTGTCCATGGAATTCTCCAGGCAAGAATACTGGAATGGGTTGGCATTCCCTTGTCTAGGGGATTGTCTCCAACCAGGGATGGAACCTGCGTCTTCTGCATTGTAGGTAGATTCTTTACCACCTGAGCCACCAGGGAAGCCCCAAGTGTGTTATACATTTCTTTTATACATTTTTAGATTTTTCTAATCTTTCAAATAATTCCAAAGCATAATTTACCTATATGTTTTTAATATTTCTCTTTCTTCTCTTGGTTCCTCTTTCCTAAGACCACTAAGAATGTTACTGAAACAGTTTGTTTTTTCTGCCTTACAAAGCACAGAAAATTCTAACAAAACAGATCCTTGAAAATGCAAAGAATAATTAGTTATATCTTGTCTGGTCACTTTGGTTCTGGAAAAGAATGACATTTTCAGTCCTATGAAAGATTTGTTCAGCCATTTTCTGTGCTGGCCTAAGACATAACTAGTATTTGCATTGTCTGAGATGGTTTGCTTTATTTCAAAGCCCAGGTGTCTTACCTTTTAAAATATATCCAAAGTCTTCTTATACTAACAGATAGAAGAGATGGATAAAAGTGAGGGGAAAATTTTCCTTATCTCTTTTCTTGACATTTCAAGTATTCTGAGTTAGTGGTTTTTAGAATATGATGTTTTGATGTTCACTTAGCTATTTGAGGAGTCTTTGTTAGTGCCTCAGATGGTAAAGAATCTGCCCACAGTGCAGAAGACTGGGTTTGATCCCCAGGTTGAGAGGATCCCCTAGAGAAGGGAATNAGTTAGTGGTTTTTAGAATATGATGTTTTGATGTTCACTTAGCTATTTGAGGAGTCTTTGTTAGTGCCTCAGATGGTAAAGAATCTGCCCACAGTGCAGAAGACTGGGTTTGATCCCCGGGTTGAGAGGATCCCCTAGAGAAGGGAATGGCTACCCATTCCAGGTGGACATGAGTTTGGGTAAACTCCGGAAGTTGGTGATGGACAGGGAGGCCTGGCCTGCTACAGTTCATAGGGTCACAAAGAGTCAGACACGACTGAGCAACTGAACTGACTGAATAGAACTGACTGAATGACTCACTCCAGTATTCTTCTCTGGAGAATCCCACGGACCAGAGGAGCCTGGTGGGCTACAGTTCATAGCGTTGCAAAGAGTAAGATACAACTAAGTGATTAACACTTTCACTTTAGCTATTTAAAATGGTAATTAGGACATTAAAAATTGTAGTAGATTATGTTATTTAACTTTACTAATAATACTCAGGCTCAACTGTTAACTTATTAGACTGAAATATTCCTTAAAATATAAAGAGGGAAATACATATTATTCTGCTCTTCATATTCCCAACTTAGTCTTTGGGAAGTGGAATTATTTGTAAAAGTGTCAACTGAGTGAGGGACAGAAAAAAGCACTAGGAAAATTAAACTTTGAAAATATGATGATAACTAAGATGAGCAGAGCTTGAAGAATCATTTCATTTATTTCTTGCAAAGTAATTGTGTAAGTAAATCATTGCCTGTCAACAGAAAGATTAATTTTGTACTTAGTTATAATTCAGATTTATTCTCAAATATAAGGGTAATTGCCACCAATCAGGACTAAAATTAGAGATAAAAATGCTCAGAGTGGTGTTACTAGTTACTCCAGAAACAGTTTTTAAAAGTAATGTGTTCTGCAAAAACTGAAAAGAAGAGCAAAGTTTACTCTGCTAAAATTTCGCTGGACTCTCTCCAACATCCTTTCCTCTGGCACTAAAGTCTAATCGAATCCATAGAATTTCAGGACATATTTAAGAAACTGATAACCAACTTCTTAAGCAACAATGAATCTTGGATTGATAAAAGGCATTTTGAAAGGTTGCTGCTGAACAACAAAAAGACGCCAGGATTCTTGGCCTCCAGAGGAGAAGAATTCAATCTGGGGCCAGAGACAAGGCTTGATAGCTCAGAGCTTTTGTGTAATAAAGTTTTATTAAAGTATAAAGGTGATAGATAAAGCTCCTGACATAGGCATCAGAAGGGGGCAGAAAGAGTACCCCCTTGCTAGTCTTCAGCTGGATGTTATATAGTCACTAGCAGTCTGTTACTGAAAGAACGAAATGTCTTAAAACTCAGAATGGCACCAGGCCCCTCATCCATAAGATGTATTTTGGGATACTCTTGGCACCAGATGATTCATCCCCGGCCATAAAATGATTGACTTGAATCGTGTAGAAGGGTAGATTACCATACAAATAGTTTCATTTACATAGATTAGGGGGACAATGTCTGAATATAACATAATGGCTTGTCAAGTAGGTTCTGAGCCATTAAGCTTTTTGAGAATCTTGTAATGCTTGTTGAGTAAAATCAGTCAAAGCATAACATAACATCTGTAACATAGCATAACATCTTTAGTTCCCAAAGAGGGAACAAACACTTGCAGCCTATTTCCTCCCTTTGGAGACCCCTGGCCTTCCTGCCTGTTATCCTATCAATTTCATCACTAGAAAATAAATCCAGTTCATAATGAATAAAAACTGATTATATTCATTTAGTTATTCTCTAGAGAACATATAACAAATGCAGATTATTTTTAATCCTATTTTTAAAAATAGTTTGTTAGTAGCTCTTAGTATGTGGGATACTATTTACTCTTTGTTATAAAAGTGATAGTATCTATCAATATAAAAGAAAAGTCAATGGAAAGAAAATCTACCAATTAAATAAATGAGAAGCCAAATAAATTAGAACTATTCCCATGCAATTTTTATATACAGAGTCATTCTAATTCTTTTAAAAATTATGGCCCACTTTTGATTCTCTCCCAAGAAAAACTCACTTGAGCTTATGAATTCAAATTCTTGCATTCATGAATTCAAAAATTTCAAGGGATTAACAATCCATCCATGAACTCTAGGGTAAAATACTTGTTCTATTAAAATGAGGTGAGAACGTGTTTGTACATTTAAAGGGGAAAGTGAATGAGCCCTAATCTCTTCAGAGAGAGAATGCATAAAGTTAAATTCACAGAAATCTGCAGTTTGTTATTTTCAGTTAAAATATAATACAGCAGTTAATATGTCAAACTTCTAAGACCTTTCCTTTTTGTGAGGGAGAAAATATTTAGACTTATCATAGAACTGCAGTGGTTAACAGTTGCTATAATTTGCCACAGTTTAGTTGGTGTCTAGAAAAAACAGCTATATGATAGATTTTTAGGAGACTGATTCCTTTTAGACTGATATATACAGTTTTTTACTTTCAGTTCAGTCCAGACACTCAGTCGTGTCTGACTCTTTGTGACCCCATGAATCGCAGCACACCAGGCCTCCCTGTCCATCACCAATTCCCGGAGTTCACTCAAACTCACGTCCATCAAGTCAGTCATTTCATCCTCTGTCGTCCCCTTCTCCTCAATCCCTCCCAGCATCAGAGTCTTTTCCAATGAGTCAACTCTTCGCATGAGGTGGCCAAAGTACTGGACTTTCAGCTTCAGCATCATTCCTTCCAAAGAAATCCCAGGCCTGATCTCCTTCAGAATGGACTGGTTGGATCTCCTTGCAGTCCAAGGGACTCTCAAGAGTCTTCTCCAACACCACAGTTCAAAAGCATCAATTCTTCGGCACTCAGTATATCATTCAAAGGCAATGCTGTTGCTACTATAAGGTTAGCTGCCTAGAAATTATATAAATAGAAATAAATGTGTGCTAATAGTAATACATTTTCTAGGTCTGCAGTCCGTGGGGTTGCAAAGAGTCAGACACAACTAGGCAACTGAACAAGTTCTTCTATAGTCATCAGAAATTTTATTGTGTCATAATAATAAAAAAAAAGCCTGAAGATTAAAATCAATTATGATAATTTTGCATCCAGTCTAGTCAGATAGTTTAACGTCTGATATAGACTTTCTCCTCTAGACTCAGGGTTCCAGCCATATAATACTCTTTATTATGTGTCCTAACAAGTTAATAGAGATTATACCTGTGACACAAAGTTGGACCAGAGATAAATGGTATAATTTTCAATGTTTGTCCTCAAGATCCTCATAATCTTTCACATCTTTTGTAACACCTTATTCTCTGTTGGTTTTCTTGCCTGGAGAATCCCAGGGACGGCGGAGCCTGATGGGCTGCTGTTTATGGGGTCACACAGAGTCGGACACGACTGAAGTGACTTAGCAGCAGTAGCGGCAGCATTCTCTGTTTCTCAATTCCATGGCTTCCTCATCCCTCTTGCTACTTCCTTTCTATGCAGTAGGCAAGGACCCCACTGACCAATCACTGTCGTTTTCTACCTGGATGAATGTGGATATCTTACTTCAACTCTGAGACTCATCCTGTTCTGTTACAAAAAGGGTAAAATAATTCCAAGTTGTCATTAAGATAAAATGAGACATTTGGAAGAGAGTGCCTTGCCATGTTCAGTTAGGACTATGTTTCTGTTGGAAGAAATTATCAGTTAATAAAACATGTGAGTTAGACCTCATATTGGGTAATTAACTTCTGTAGGTTTTCTTGTTTTTTTTTTTTTTTTTTGTTTTGTTTTTTTTTTAATTGTAACACTCAATATTTATTAACTACTTTTTTATTTTAAGATTTCTTTCTTTCTTTCTTTCTTTCTTTTTTTTTTTTTTTGCCACATTGTGCAGGCATGCAAGATCTTAAGTTTCTGGACCAGTGGGGCCACCAGGGAAGTCCCTGGGTAATTGACTTTTGAACAGAAGGCTTTTAAGACCAAAAGGATGAGGGTTCAGGAAGAAATAACTGAACTGCAGTCTACAAGGTTTGCTGAAAGGGACTTTTTCAGTGTACCTCAGGCTATATCTGTGTGATTCACTCTTCTAAAGGCCTTTTCCAGAGATGAGTCTGACTAAATAATAAATGAAGCATTCATTTAAATAGCTTAATAAAATATATTAAATTCTGAAACTTTTTCTCAGGTTCAATTTTTTTTTTTTGTCCTATTTGTTGACAACATTCAAAATTTTATCCTTTGAAAACTGAAAGAACGAAATGTCTTAAAACTCAGAATGGCACCAGGCCCCTCATCCATAAGATGTATTTTGGGATACTCTTGGCACCAGATGATTCATCCCCGGCCATAAAATGATTGACTTGAATCGTGTAGAAGGGTAGATTACCATACAAATAGTTTCATTTACATAGATTAGGGGGACAATGTCTGAATATAACATAATGGCTTGTCAAGTAGGTTCTGAGCCATTAAGCTTTTTGAGAATCTTGTAATGCTTGTTGAGTAAAATCAGTCAAAGCATAACATAACATCTGTAACATAGCATAACATCTTTAGTTCCCAAAGAGGGAACAAACACTTGCAGCCTATTTCCTCCCTTTGGAGACCCCTGGCCTTCCTGCCTGTTATCCTATCAATTTCATCACTAGAAAATAAATCCAGTTCATAATGAATAAAAACTGATTATATTCATTTAGTTATTCTCTAGAGAACATATAACAAATGCAGATTATTTTTAATCCTATTTTTAAAAATAGTTTGTTAGTAGCTCTTAGTATGTGGGATACTATTTACTCTTTGTTATAAAAGTGATAGTATCTATCAATATAAAAGAAAAGTCAATGGAAAGAAAATCTACCAATTAAATAAATGAGAAGCCAAATAAATTAGAACTATTCCCATGCAATTTTTATATACAGAGTCATTCTAATTCTTTTAAAAATTATGGCCCACTTTTGATTCTCTCCCAAGAAAAACTCACTTGAGCTTATGAATTCAAATTCTTGCATTCATGAATTCAAAAATTTCAAGGGATTAACAATCCATCCATGAACTCTAGGGTAAAATACTTGTTCTATTAAAATGAGGTGAGGACATGTTTGTACATTTAAAGGGGAAAGTGAATGAGCCCTAATCTCTTCAGAGAGAGAATGCATAAAGTTAAATTCACAGAAATCTGCAGTTTGTTATTTTCAGTTAAAATATAATACAGCAGTTAATATGTCAAACTTCTAAGACCTTTCCTTTTTGTGAGGGAGAAAATATTTAGACTTATCATAGAACTGCAGTGGTTAACAGTTGCTATAATTTGCCACAGTTTAGTTGGTGTCTAGAAAAAACAGCTATATGATAGATTTTTAGGAGACTGATTCCTTTTAGACTGATATATACAGTTTTTTACTTTCAGTTCAGTCCAGACACTCAGTCGTGTCTGACTCTTTGTGACCCCATGAATCGCAGCACACCAGGCCTCCCTGTCCATCACCAATTCCCGGAGTTCACTCAAACTCACGTCCATCAAGTCAGTCATTTCATCCTCTGTCGTCCCCTTCTCCTCAATCCCTCCCAGCATCAGAGTCTTTTCCAATGAGTCAACTCTTCGCATGAGGTGGCCAAAGTACTGGACTTTCAGCTTCAGCATCATTCCTTCCAAAGAAATCCCAGGCCTGATCTCCTTCAGAATGGACTGGTTGGATCTCCTTGCAGTCCAAGGGACTCTCAAGAGTCTTCTCCAACACCACAGTTCAAAAGCATCAATTCTTCGGCACTCAGTATATCATTCAAAGGCAATGCTGTTGCTACTATAAGGTTAGCTGCCTAGAAATTATATAAATAGAAATAAATGTGTGCTAATAGTAATACATTTTCTAGGTCTGCAGTCCGTGGGGTTGCAAAGAGTCAGACACAACTAGGCAACTGAACAAGTTCTTCTATAGTCATCAGAAATTTTATTGTGTCATAATAATAAAAAAAAAGCCTGAAGATTAAAATCAATTATGATAATTTTGCATCCAGTCTAGTCAGATAGTTTAACGTCTGATATAGACTTTCTCCTCTAGACTCAGGGTTCCAGCCATATAATACTCTTTATTATGTGTCCTAACAAGTTAATAGAGATTATACCTGTGACACAAAGTTGGACCAGAGATAAATGGTATAATTTTCAATGTTTGTCCTCAAGATCCTCATAATCTTTCACATCTTTTGTAACACCTTATTCTCTGTTGGTTTTCTTGCCTGGAGAATCCCAGGGACGGCGGAGCCTGATGGGCTGCTGTTTATGGGGTCACACAGAGTCGGACACGACTGAAGTGACTTAGCAGCAGTAGCGGCAGCATTCTCTGTTTCTCAATTCCATGGCTTCCTCATCCCTCTTGCTACTTCCTTTCTATGCAGTAGGCAAGGACCCCACTGACCAATCACTGTCGTTTTCTACCTGGATGAATGTGGATATCTTACTTCAACTCTGAGACTCATCCTGTTCTGTTACAAAAAGGGTAAAATAATTCCAAGTTGTCATTAAGATAAAATGAGACATTTGGAAGAGAGTGCCTTGCCATGTTCAGTTAGGACTATGTTTCTGTTGGAAGAAATTATCAGTTAATAAAACATGTGAGTTAGACCTCATATTGGGTAATTAACTTCTGTAGGTTTTCTTGTTTTTTTTTTTTTTTTTTGTTTTGTTTTTTTTTTAATTGTAACACTCAATATTTATTAACTACTTTTTTATTTTAAGATTTCTTTCTTTCTTTCTTTCTTTCTTTTTTTTTTTTTTTGCCACATTGTGCAGGCATGCAAGATCTTAAGTTTCTGGACCAGTGGGGCCACCAGGGAAGTCCCTGGGTAATTGACTTTTGAACAGAAGGCTTTTAAGACCAAACGGATGAGGGTTCAGGAAGAAATAACTGAACTGCAGTCTACAAGGTTTGCTGAAAGGGACTTTTTCAGTGTACCTCAGGCTATATCTGTGTGATTCACTCTTCTAAAGGCCTTTTCCAGAGATGAGTCTGACTAAATAATAAATGAAGCATTCATTTAAATAGCTTAATAAAATATATTAAATTCTGAAACTTTTTCTCAGGTTCAATTTTTTTTTTTTGTCCTATTTGTTGACAACATTCAAAATTTTATCCTTTGAAAAATTGAGGGAAATCATATTTTGCCAGAAACTCAACTTATAATAAGCATGAGAATGGAATTCCCTGGTGATCCAATGGTTAGGATTCAGCACTTTCTCTGCCAGAGAAAGCTGCAGAGAACCTGAGTCCAGGTTCAATCCCTGCTCAGTGAGCTAAGATCCCACAAGCCACATGGCACAGCCAAAAATAAAAAACAAAAAAACAAACAAACACCAGAAAATGGAATATATATAACATATTGCATTAGGCTTGCAAAACAAAGTTTTCAAAGAAGAAAGAGAGAGGTAGCTTAATAGAGGTAGCTTAATAGTATATTACTATTGACAAAGTTCAACTACTGTAACAATGGTCAACAACTATGTTCACTGGCCATAGCTAGATAAACTTTGTTTTTCAAAATGTAAGTTCTTACTTGTTTTATCTTAACAAAATTACCTAAGTAGCTCTAAGAGATATATATGTTCATGTAATACATGGGAAAATGCATGTGAAGTTAGTTACCATCATAAATAAGCAATTAAAGGATCTCAGCAAACCATAAAAATGTACATGAATTTTTGGTGGAATGTTAAATATAAAACTTCAACTAAGTGCCTGAGCATTTTAAATCTGTCATGGTATCAAAATCTGTAATACTATGTCATAGATGGTATTTATTTCAAGCTTTACTATAATGAGGATGATATAAAGACATTAAAGAATGGTACACTGAAACAGAAAAATCATACAATATATATATATTTACCTGTGAAATCTCATTTCTAATACCTTTTCAGTAACTCTGACTGTGAAATAGAAAAGGTAACAGCTCATGAGGCATATTTTCAATCATCTTGAAATGCCCTTTACCCTAGTAATTTACTTTCTAGCTCTGCATGCATTTTAAATGACTACTTTGCTAAAATGTGAAAGATGTTAAAAAGTAAAATGAACATATCATGCAATGAAGAAAAATGTGGAGAGAAATTGAGGTCATTCAAATTATTGGTAAGGCTTATAACTCATAATGATGATCATGAAGATGAAAAGATGGCAAGGAAACTGGCAAGCAACTATGAGTAAGTTGATTGTATAAGAATGATGTAATTTCCTTCATTGGGCAGCATAGACCCTGTGGAAGCACTTATCACTGCCCTAAATGACATTTCCCAATGTCAAGTCAGAACACAAAGCAATCATAAATCCTCATAACAAGTGGTCAACAATGGCAAATTGAGCAATATTAATAAGGTTTTTATTGTTCCAAGATTTTGATCTTTTTTGGCTTCATATTTACTCTCAAGTCACATTTTCAGTGTATTGTAATTGCTTAAATGTGTTTTCTTGTACCTATTCAGATAAATTTATTATCTCTGTTCTAAATTATACTGGAATGACTACTTTCTCCCTCCTTAATTCTACCTTTTCCCCAGTACACTGACATGGTTTAATACTTATCACAGTGGTATTTGAGCTTAAAATTTCCCTCTGCTGTTATTGTGGAAAATAAATAAAAAGTATTTCACAGCACATTGCAAATAAGGATATTTTATTAACTTGGGTTAGAACAATTCTCACTGGAATTCAAGTTACAGCATCAAAGAACTACCCCAAAACATCTGTCTCAGATAAAATAACTCCAATAACTGTCATTGTATAGGCCAGTAAAATGAGGCTGAGAATGTTAAGTAGTTTTCCTAAGGTGTTAGAATAAAGCACCAATACAAAATCAGAAACAGAAATGTAGGAAAGGCACAAGGAACTTTCTGAATTTCTGACTTCATCATTATTTTATTTATCTCTTCTGATGAGTAGACTTGCTTCATCTAAGTACAAAATTTATAACCTGGCATTTCTGAAATATTGTTTTAGATAACAAATCTCAGAGGTAAATTTAATGCTTAATCACAACAATCATATGTATCATGCTTTGATATTATATTTATAATTTATCAATTTATCTGGTTTTAATTTATATGAGTGCTATAACATCTAATTACAAATCTTTTAAGAAGCAAACTGTGAAAATTAATACAGACAACAGCAGCATCTATATAACTTATTTTTTGATTTAATCAAAATAATAAGCAATAGATGTGTATAAGAGACAGATTCCAAAGCTGCTTTTTCTTTTTAACTTACAAAATTCAAGGATATATCTGCCACCTCTCAGCCAAGGCTGCCAAGTCTATCCTGAAAACTATCTCATGTTTTAGTCTACCATCTCTACAGAATTCTTTTTTATTTTTCAATTTTATTTATTTATTCCACTGTAGGAGGCAACATGTGGGATCTTAGTTTCTCCATCAGGGCTGGAAACTTTGTCTT
>SJYT01048878.1:2021-16170 GCA_006410635.1 Cephalophus harveyi
CCCTGGGATTTCTTTGGAAGGAATGATGCTAAAGCTGAAACTCCAGTACTTTGGCCACCTCATGCGAAGAGTTGACTCATTGGAAAAGACTCTGATGCTGGGAGGGATTGTGGGCAGGAGGAGAAGGGGATGACCGAGGATGAGATGGCTGGACGGCATCACCTCCCTGTGATGGACAGGGAGGCCTGGCGTGCTGCAATTCATGGGGTCGCAAAGAGTCGGATACGACTGAGCGACTGAACTGAACTGAACTGAACTGAACAACTGAATGGACAGGGAAGCCTGGCGTGCTGCAGTCCAGAGGGTTGCAAAGAGTCAGACACGACCGAGCGACTGAGCTGAACTGAACTGAATGCAGCCTTGGGTAAGCCTTGTAAGTTGTCGGTGCCGTGCTTTTGCTGACTGTAAATGTGAATAATAGTAGTTCCTGCCTCATTTGGTTGTTGTAATAATGCGATGAAATAACACAAGGAAGCCACATCCCTGGGCCTAACATGTCCTGTCTACTAACGTGGCACGTCCCAGGCTTGTAAATGCACCGCAAGACATTTCACTCGGGGTGTTGCATCTTTCAAAACTTTTATCATCTTACTTCCCACAGACTGGGTGGCTCAAAACAACAGAGACCAGAAGTCCAAGATTAAGGTGCTGGCAGGAGCACATTCCCCCAGAAATCCGTGGGAGGGTTCTCGCCTTTGCTTCCAGGGGTTTCCTGTCGGTCCCCTGCAGCTGCGGCCTTCAGCCTCTGCCTCCATCGTCACAGGCTGTTCTTGTGAGACAATCTCTCCTTTTTCTACAAGGACATCAGTCATTGTGGGTTAAGGGCCCATTGCACTCCAGTGTGACCTCAACTTAACTGATTACACCTCTAGCTAATTGCATCTTATTTATAAGGTCACATTATGAAACACCAGAAGTTAGGACTCCAACATATCTTTTGGGTGATACAATGCAAAACATAACATTATTAATACTTCATTTTATGCTCATTAAAAGTATGACTATATATGATCATCAACCATTTAGTTCACAATCAAATCATTTGAGAAAGGGGAGGTCATTCGACTTGCCCATTATTATGGCAGACTAGAAGTCAACCTCTCTGCTTCATAGCTCTTTCTTAATACAAAATCTTACCTGCAGTTACAGACTGTAGATCAATGAATAGCAAATGGAACATTCGTTTCTTTGGTTTATCTATACTTACACGTATTGTATTGATTTTAATCATGAATCAGCTATGATGGTGTTTTCATTCCAAGCTTTGTTGTCACATTACCCAGTGCAATCGCAAAGCAAACAGCCTCGAGACAGAGCAGACGGTATTATGAACACTCCCTCGTGCAGATGAGGGGGACAAACGTGAAGCTGAAGGCCTTTGCTGCTTCACTGTGGCTTTTGGTCCATCTGTTTGTTCAGTCAAAAGGGAAAGGTAGGAACTTCTCTGGCAGTCCAGTGGTTAAGACTTGGTCTTCCAATGCAGAGGATGGAGGTTCGATCCCTAGTCGAGCAGCTAAGATCCTACATGCCTCATGGCCAAAAAACCAGAAAATAAACGAACAAAAAAAACCCAGTAATGTAACAGATTCAATAAAGACTTTAAAAATGGTCCACACACACACACAAATCTAAAACAAAAGGGAAAGATATTTTTCTAAGAAAAGGCTTACAGAAGAGATGCAACAAGAAGAGAAATTTTGAGAATTTTTTTTGGATACAGTAGATTTAAGAAGTTGGCTTATGCAGTCCTGGGGACTGGCAAGCCCTGAATCTGTCGGGCAGGCCAGGGGCGAGAGCTGATTTTCAGTCTTGAGAATGGAGTGTGTGGGCTGGCTGACGGGGAGGAGTCCTCTGCCTCAGTCTTGAGGCAGAATTCCTTCTTCTCAGGGAAATCGCAGATTTTGCTCTAAAGCCTTCACGTGACTGGATGAGGGCAATTGCCCGTTAGCAAGGGCAATCTCTTGGAGAAGGAAATGGCAACCCACTCCAGTGTTCTTGCCTGGAGAATCCCAGGGACGGGAGAGCCGGGTGGGCTTCCGTCTATGGGGTCGCACAGAGTCGGACACGACTGAAGCGACTTAGCAGCAGCAGCAGCAGCAAGGGCAATCTCTCCTCTCTTTTTCACTCTTTGTGATCTTGATGAAGTCAGAATTAAGTGGCCCTGTTTGTCCAAATTTGCAAGAGCACACATTGAGAAGAGTGGAAAAGTTTTATTTGCAAATGACTGAAGCGGTTCAAATGACTAAAAGGGTGAGGAGACAGAAGTGCAGGAAGTGACTCTCGCGGGGATACCGGGTGGGGCACCGCTAGAAAGCTCCAGACCCCTTGCCCAGCGTCTAGTCCCGGCCCGGGCAGCGCTTCCTGCCGGCCTTCCGCTCCTGTACTTGACAAGTGTCTGAAGCATCTGTTTCAGGGCTACGTGCGGGCCTCTCAGATCCCAGCTGCTCAGAGAGAATGTCATCCTTAACGATTCTTCTCATCACTTCACTCTTGCTTTATGTTGTCATTGAAGGATGTCTAATTTTGATAGATTATACTTTCTAGGAATAAGCCTGATTATTTGTAACCCAGTTCAAAAATCTATAGAATAGCAAGAAAATCCATGGAACATCGATTGAAAAATGTTTAGCTATGAGTCATCAACCTCACCTATCACTTTGACCCTGAGAACTCCCAGAAACAGAGGCGCTGTGACATCCTGTTCAGAGATTAGAAAACACACTTGCAAAGCTGATGCTTGGTCCACAGCCTTTCAGGAGGAAACAAGCCCGTCCAAAGTGACCTTAGGATCATCTTGGTGTGTTTTTTTTTCCTCTTTCTTATTGAGGCATAGTTGATTTACAATATTATGGAAGTTTCAGGTATACAAGGGATCATCTTGGTTCTTAAACGTCTCTATTTCCTTCTGAAAGCTGGCTGGGACTAAGGCTCCTGTTAGTCCTGTTTTTGTCTGCTGAATCTATCACGTGGCCATCATTCTGCAGTGCCCATTAGCTAAAATATTCTAAAACACGTCTCGGGGGCGTTGAAAGTGCTGGTGGCTCTCACCTTAGAGTGCTGGAGGCTGATCTCGAGGAAGCTCCCATTTGCAGTCGTCAGCTCTGCCGTGGACCATGCTGGCTTGTCTGGCTATCTGCATTTTCTAGCTGCTTACATACAGAAACGTGCCAAGAAAATGTACACAGACTATTTGAGAAGAGCAAAAATTTATGAAAAAACAACAACGACGATGCTTTTCAGTTTTTTTTCTGTGTGCCTGACTGCTTTCTTTAGAAGATAATTCTTATACTGAGTGATGGTTAGCACAGAACACCAAAGGTCTCATGATCACAATTCATCCCTCAGTCAGCATTTCTGTTGAGTTCTAAATATTGCCTGCACATTCCCAAACCATTTGTGTCTTTCTGGCATTTGCTTGAAAGAGTAAGTTCCATTGCTCTTTTCAATCATTTCTTTCTTTGACAGATTATCATCCAGATCTTCCTTTACACAGAACGATGAGTAGTCCTTCCTGTGAAGAGCTGGTCACTGCTGCTTCTGAGGTTGCAGGAAGCGGATAGCATGCAGAGATGAAGTGTGTGAGCTCTCAGCTCTGCTTCTTACTCAAAATTGCTCAGCCTCTTTAGTCTGTGTACCGATCAGTTAAATAAAGGTCATAGCAATTGTACCTGTTCTTAGGGGTTTGGAGAAGATTATAGGTGAAAGGACATACAAACAAAATCTAGAAAATATATTAGCTCAAATTATTTTCCCAATCATTCCTATCAATTCAGAAGCCAGAGGACTTGCACATATACATATGTCTTGAGAGATCTTTTTATTTTAATTTTATTATTTTTGGCTGCACTGGGTTTTTGTTGCTTTCTTTTTTTTGGAGGGGGGAATACTTTCTCTAGTTGCGGGCGAGGCTGGGCCACTCCTCACTGAGGTGTGAGGCTTCCCATTGCGGGGACTTTCTGTGCTGCTACCCACAGGCTCTAGGCACGGCGCTCCAGCAGTTACCCTACGCAGATTCAGCGGTTGCGTCTCGTGGGCCCTGGCGCTCAGCAGTTGCGGTGCACAACCTTAGCTGCTCCCGGGCAGGTGGAATCTTCCCCGACGGGGGATGGAACACTCGTCCCTTGCATTAGCATGCGAGCTGAGTCACTTCAGTTGTGTCTGACTCTTTGCTACCAAACGGACTGTAGCCAACCCCCTCACCTCACCTCCCTCCAGCCCCCTCGCCTCCCCTCCCCCCTCCCCCTGCCACACCCCACCCCAAGGCTCCTCTGTCCATGTGGACCCTCCAGGCAAGAACACTGGAGCGGGTTACTATTTCCTCCTCCAGGGATCTTCCCCGCCCAGGCTTCAGCCGGCATCTCTGACCTCTCCTGCACTGGCAGGGGTGGGTTCTTTACCACTAGTGCCATCTGGGGGCGGACTCTTATCCACTGTGCCACCGGGGAAGTCCTTCAGTTCAGTTCAGTCGCTCAGTCGTGTCCGACTCTGCGACCCCATGAATCGCAGCACGCCAGGCCTCCCTGTCCATCACCATCTCCCCCTCAAGTGAGTTTGAGTGCAGGGAGCTCACTACGGTAGGTCGGTAGAGTAGGAGTCAGCAGGGGAAGAGGAGGACGGGGGTTAGGGAGGGTCGTAGTCTCAGAAAAGGTTACTCAGTTGAGTTCGCATGAGGTGGCCAAAGTACTGGAGTTTCAGCTTCAGCATCATTCCTTCCAAAGAAATCCCAGGGCTGATCTCCTTCAGAATGGACTGGTTGGATCTCCTTGCAGTCCAAGGGACTCTCAAGAGTCTTCTCCAACACCACAGTTCAAAGGCATCAATTCTTCGGCACTCAGCCTTCTTCACAGTCCAACTCTCACATCCATATATGACCACAGGAAAAACCGTAGCCTTGACTAGACGGACCTTAGTCAGCAAAGTAATGAATATGCTGTCTACGCTGGTCATAACTTTTCTTCCAAGGAGTAAGCGTCTTTAAATCAGTCTTATGAATTAATGTCTAATCAGTCAGTGAACCCCTGGACAGCGGGACGCTAGGCTGGGTGCTGAGTGTGCAGGGGGCGAAGCAGGAACCCTGTTTGCAGGAAGCTCACAGCCCAAAGGGGAAGTCATCCTAGAGACTCCGGGTTGCACAGCGCACCTGCAATGACACAGGGGCAGGGGGAGGTGGAGGGGCGGCCCCCGGCAGGGAGCCCTGAGCGGAGGTCGCCCATGGTGAGGACGCCCGGGCAGCAGGCGGCTCTTCGTGCCCTCCCTTGTCCAGAGCATCGTCAGGGCCTACAAAGTCACCCTAGCAAGAGGTTCCTGCCGCTCACACCGCTGCACACGCCCGTCAGCTCGGGCCTGGACGATTGCAGCGGTTCCGTGTGGTCTCCAGACTTGCTCCTGCCCTGCTGGAAGGGAAAAAAAAATTTTTTGGGGGGGAGTGGAATTTTCTGTTGGAATCTGTTGGGGGAAAAAAAAACAACAACAGGTCCAGACTCTGTAAGGGAAGACTTTATTCCAAAGGATGATTGCGGAGAGACAAAGGAAGAGCATGAGATGAACGGTAGCAATGGGGAGAACGCTCTGACCGCGAATCTGCAAGAGCTTCTCTGTGTGGAGTGAACAAGGCTAGAAAGAAGCGGGCTGTGGACTTGGGTGGAATGGGCGTGGCCTACAGGGCCCGGTCAGCAGAGTGTTCTCAGGACACGGCCGGCTTTCAGGAGGGGCTGTTGAGGAGGGGCGGCTTGCTGGCTCAGACTGATGGGGCCAAAGTTCATCTCAACCCCAATCTGAAGAACAAACCCTTTGTTCTGACTGAGGAGTGAGGACAAAGCAGTTCTATTTATGAAGCAAAAATGGAGATCTGGCGGGTCTGTGTCTGGCCTTGTCAGAGATAAATGCAAAGTGTCCTGGAGTCTTATCTGAGTCATACGGGAACTTACTTCTTTGCTAAGGGCTTCCAGAACACATAAGAGATTTCTGAAGCTTTACCTTTCTGCAGCCATAAAATTAATAGATGCTCCTTGGAAGGAAAGCTTTGACAAACTTAGGTAGTGTATTAAAAAAGCAAAGATATCACTTTTCTGACAAAGATCCGTCTGGTCAAGGCTATGGTTTTTCCAGTAGTCAGGTATGGGTGTGAGAGTTGGACCATAAAGAAAGCTGAGCACTGAAGAATTGATGCTTTTGAACTGTGGTGTTGGAGAAGAGTCTTGAGAGTCCCTTGGACTGCAGGGAGATCCAACCAGTCCATTCCGAAGGAGATCAGTCCTGGGTGTTCATTGGAAGAACTGATGCTGAAGCTGAAACTCCAATACTTTGGCCACCTGATGTGAAGAGCTGACTCACTGGAAAAGAGCCTGATGCTGGGAGAGATTGAAGGTGGGAGGAGAAGCGGGTAGCTGAGGATAAGATGGTTAGATAGCATTACCTGTTCAATGGACTTCCCTGGTGGCTCAGACGGTAAAGCATCTGCCTACAATGCGGGAGACCTGGGTTCAATTCCCAGGTCAGGAAGATCTCCTGGAGAAGGAAATGGCAACCCACTCCAGTATTCTTGCCTGGAGAATCCCATGGACGGAGAAGCCCGAGAGGCTACAGTCCATGGGGTTGCAAAGTCGGACACGACTGAGCGACTTCACCTTCGCTTTTCATTTTCACTCAATGGATGTGAATCTGAGCGAACTGTGGGAGATGGTGAAGGTCAAGAAAGCCTGGTATGTTGCAGTCCATGGGGATGCAAAGAGTCAGATATGACTCAGCGACTGAATAACAATAACAAAGGGTGGGGCCCTGATTCAATGGCCTTATAAGATGAGGAGGAGAAAGAGATGTCTGTCTTTCTGCGTGTGATGAGAGGAAGGGCCGTATGACACCATAGTGAGGAGGCGGCCAGTCGCAAGTTGGGAAGAGAATTCCCACCAGAAACCAAACCCTGCCTCCTGGACCTCGCTCTGGAACTTCCAGCCTCCAGAACCATGAAAAACAAATTTCTAAGCCACCCAGTCTGTGGTATTATTATTATGGCAGCCGGAGGAGACTAATGCAGAAGAAAAGGGAGAGGAAGGAAGGAAAAGTAAACAGTTTTCTGTAGACTCAGATCCCATATAAAGACAAAACAAGAGATTAGGTGGGCTCAGTTTGACATGTTCACTGAAAGCTTGCTTTTAAAATATCACTTCATGCATTGGAATACTCAGCAGTTGGAACAGAATTTGGGAAGGGGATGACTTTTTTTATATTACCAAACCAGGTTCATTTTGCCCCATGAGCATCAAGCCAAAAGTCTGAGACACTGACATTTGCAATATTGGGAGGGTTATTCGCAAGACATCCAAGAGAGGAAAGAACACATCTTTGATCCTGCCTCCCAAAAGGCAAGGGGCTCAGGGTATTTATGGAGTGAAGAGTAAAGAATTGGGGCAGTCTGAGGAATGGGGAGTGTGGGGAAAAAGTGAATGGAAAAAGGTCCAGTTCTGCCCAGAGATAACTGAGCTACAGGCCTGTGCCTGTTAAAAAATGGAGATGCGCAACATGATCTGAGGGTGGAGTTTTTGTCTCTGATATCAAATGGGCACCAAGCGGACCTTTGCTCATGCGCAGTCGGAGGGTCAGTAGTCCTATCCAGTCTCCAGAGCTCAGCTTGGACTAGACACCACAGTCTCCAAGCTCCTGGAAGACGGCTGGAGCAAACATCGTACTGTTGAGGTGCTGCTTGGAGCGAGGCTGTCGTCGGCAGGCAGGTGCAGTGGGTGTGACTGATGACTCCTTGTTCCGGTTCTCTCTTCTTTGATCCCTTCTCACTCTTGGAGGAAGAGGGACAGGACAGCTCTGGCCACTTCCTGCTGATAGAGGGCTCCGGGAATGAAAGGATTTAGCACTCCTTTGAAAATATTCTCTGGTTCTCAGCTCTCAGTTAACGTTTTGATCCCAATTAACAAACGCCACCATTTTTTGTCAGCTGTTAAGGCATTCATATGCTCAAGATAGGTAAACCACCGACAAAGATGTCCCCTGAGGGGACACACAGAAATGCCAGATATATGAAGATTTAGGCTCTTATTTTTAGGGATTCTATCTAGGCCGCAGTCAAGTCTGTGGTCAGCATCTTACCGTTTACATATTGGAGGGTCTTCAGCATTGTCAGTTTGGAATGAGCATCGTCGGCAGCATTTACCGTCTGCTGCTTCTAGCCCGCGTGCTGTGCGTCCCATCAGACAGCTGCTGCCACATGCCCAGGGGCCCCCCAGTCAGGGCCGCCGCGTGCTGTCTCTGAAGCCAGTAACCCCACCAGAGTCTGGGGGGATGGCCTAGACAGGATCCTGTTCATTATCACTTTCTCTTCTAGAGGAAGCGAAAGCTGAAATGATCTCTGAAAAGAGGTCAAGAGTAAGCTGGAGAGAAGTACCATCTTATCAGCACAGGTAGGTCTTGTGCACCCTGGTGGAAGGCAAGCTTGGTTCTTCCTAAGGGGATTTATGTGGCAAGAACCTGAGCCCACTGATTCAACTCTGCAATAATTCATTCAGTCTACAGATATTTTTGATTGCCATGTTTAGAGGAATACCCTGACTGCTCATTTTAAAAGCTTCCATTAAAATCTGTCTACCTTCATTTTCTTGCTTAGATGGCAGGCTAGCTTTGGAAAACTTAGTATGTATTTTAATGTACATGATTCTGGCTCTAGACTCCATGAAATCTCACTTGTTCCCTTACTCCAAATATTTAAAGAGCATTTTAATAAGCCAGCAAGAGCTGAGCTTCTTATTTATATTCAAGGTTGTTTCCAAGTATGTCTGTGTAATAATAGGCTTTGTAATCACATGGAAATGCAGAGGCTGACCCAATCAGCAGGACCTTTTCCTGAGACTTGCCAGTGAAGAAGAGTTTATGCTGAGTCATTCGTATATCCAGTTTCTATTTTACACATTTTGCTAGAGACCTGGGCCAGCTGCCAGGGTAGTGAGGGGTGGGGAGACAGTGAGGGAGAGATTCCTCTTGAGAAAAGCCAAGTGATCTAAAATGGATAGAATTTCTGCTTCAGTAGCTCCAGACTGTCCTCAATAGAACTCTCCAGGTTGGCCCTTGCCCTGCTGAACTGGCTTGTGTATGAAGAGTTAGTTCTGGCTCTGTTGAACGGGAAGCTTGATTGGCCACAATGTACCACTTTCTAAGTCATGAGGTGACGGCTCTTCTGTTTAAATTAAATCATAGTATCACATGCTCCTACAGTTGCCTGTTTTTACCCTCTTGTAACTTTCAGTAGTCCCATGATTACCTACTTAATATATTTTCCACTATGAACTGCAACTTCCAAGAAAGCAAAGACCCCCACACTTGCATCGCAATCCCAGTGTTCAGCACCAGCACTCAATAAAACTGTATGGAATTTAGTTAAATACATTTTAGTTTTTTTAATAGAAATGGATGATTCAAAATGATCAATAATAATAATTTAAATACTCTGAGCTTTTTCCACTATTGCATATTTATAAAAATGGGTTTAGGTCATCAGAATTTTAACTATTACACAGAAAATTAAGAGAAGAATGGTCTATGGAGTATCTTCAGAAATGAGCCTTTTATATAAATTCTTGATATAAAGGCAAATTATCTTTTGGATGGAGATGTGTTCTTATACAGAAAGAGATCAGTTCCATTTTCAGAGGTAATTCGAGGACACATTTGCTGGTGGCCTCCTGTTTTCTGTCATCGCTAGCTACAGAACACGAACTGCCTCGTGACAGTTTGTGACATTGATGATGCCTTTCAAGATGAAAAATCAAGACTTTATGAGTCTCAAATGATTATCTTATTATTCCATATAAAGACTAAGTAGCAAGTGATAATTAGGCTCTCAGATTCAGATTTTCAATGTCACACAGAGGGAAAACCATAATACTCATTTCTGTGTTGAATTACCTATAAACAAACCTGCATATTTACCCATTAATACATGGTCTGTAAAACATGAGAATATATGTAATGTATTACTTTGGCTGCTTAATATCCATCTCCAAAATGGAAATGATCTAGCAACAAAAGACACTGTGTGTTCTGAAGTACATGAACACCTTGAAGATTGTTCCAGAGAATTTTTCCTAAGGCCATCAACATTACATCAGCTTTTCACTTGTGCTCATTACTTCAGCGGTGATTAAAATGAGTCAAATATGTTCCAAGAGAGTTTTAACATAACTGTATTAATGCAATTGCCTGCAAGTTAATTAAAATTCTGAATGTTATAGTCCTAGCTGCTAATGACAATTTTCATTTTGATGCTGGATTGTGTACACACAGCGTCACTTACATTCCTTGTCCATTGGGTTTACAATCTAAACGCGACACAGGCAAGTCGCAGAGAAAGGACAGGGATCGCTCAGGAAGGCAATCTTCATGCATCAGAAAGCAAGAACGCTCAGCATTGTTCAGTGGACCCTGGAAATCTTACGGCGACTCAAGCTGGCTCCAAGGAAAGGTGGGGTTTGAGAAGGGATTAGTATGAAGGAAGAAAAGGAGACAAGCTAGTGAGCTCATTTATTTTGTTCATATGCATACAAAGAAGAAAAGAAAGTCCAGCTATGAGAAAAAATAAAGAACATATCTTGTTGTTCAGTTGCTAAGTCACGTCTGTTTGCGACCCCATGGACTGCAACTTGGCAGGCTTCCCGTCCTTCACTATCTCCCGGAGTTTGCTGAAATTCATGTCCGTTGAGTCAGTGATGCTATCTAACCATCTCATCCTCTGCCACCCCGTGCTCCTTTTGCCTTCAGTCTTTCCCAGCATCAGGGTCTTTTCCAGTGAGTCAGCTCTTTACATCAAGTTGGCCAAGTTTTGGAGCTTCAGCTTCAGTATCAATCCTTCCAATAAATACTCAAGGTTGATCTCCTTTAGGATTGACTGGTTTGCTCTCCTTGCTGTCCAAGGGACTTTCAACTGTGGTGTTGGGACTTTCTCCAACACCACAGTTCAAAAGGATCATTTCTTTGGCACTCAGCCTTCTTTATAGTCCAACTCTCACATCCATACATGACTACTGGAAAAACCATAGCTTTGACTCAATGGACCTTTGTTGACAAAGCGATGTATGAATATGCAGTATGAAAAGGCAAAAATTGGAAAGAACCTATTAAGAAGTTACATTTATCCAGGTTAAAGAAAATGTATGGAGTTAAACAAACAAAGAAAGTAAGTGGCCCAGAGAAGAGGTGAATGTCTTGAAAGCAGAAGGGCTGCTCATATCTGATCGAAATGTAACAGGGGATAAGCATGGTTCCTATAATAATAATCATAGTAATGTGATCATAGACTGTGCAATTATGGACACATTTTTGTTGTAGATAAATAAGTCAGGAGAATTGTGTCCTAGTTTTGATTTTATGGGACAAATNGAAAGCAGAAGGGCTGCTCACATCTGATCGAAATGTAACAGGGGATAAGCATGGTTCCTATAATAATAATCATAGTAATGTGATCATAGACTGTGCAATTATGGACACATTTTTCTTGTAGATAAACAAGTCAGGAGAATTGTGTCCTAGTTTTGATTTTATGGGACAAATTATGCAACAGTGGCTGACTTTATTTATTTTTTTTGGCGGGGGGGGAGGGCTCTAAAATCACTGCAGATGATGATTGCAGCCATGAAATTAAAAGATGCTTGGTCCTTGGAAGGAAAGTTATGACCAACCTAGACAGCATATTAAAAAGCAGAGACAAAGCTCCATCTAGTCAAAGCTATGGTTTTTCCAGTGGTCACGTATGGATGTGAGAGATGGACTATAAAGAAAGCTGTGGTGTTGGAGAAGACTCTTGAGAGTCCCTTGGACTGCAAGGAGATCCAACCAGTCCATCCTAAAGTCCTGGGTGTTCATTGGAAGGACTGATGTTGAAGCTGAAACTCCAGTACTTTGGCCACCTGATGTAAAGAGCTGACTCATTTGAAAAGACTCTGATGCTGGGAAAGATTGAGGGCAAGAGGAGAAGGAGATGACAGAGGATGAGATGGTTGGATGGCATCACCAACTCAATGGACATGAGTTTGGGTGGACTCTGGCAGTTGGTGACAGACAGGGAGGCCTGGCGTGCTGAGGTTCATGGGGTTGCAAAGAGTTGGACATGACTGAGTGACTGAACTGAACTGAACTGATGCAACTTTTATTTTAGTTAAACAATCTTTTTGATCATCAACTATTTGGCTTTCCCTTTGCAGGTACCAGAAACTCAGAGGTGAATATCTGTCCTAGAGGAACTGGGAGTGTTGGGGAGGGGAGAGGCTGTCTCATCTATGAAGTAAATTTCAAATTTCCTCAGCTGTAAAATGAAGATAATATGTGTAATTCTGGTTCAAATGAGTTTTCTGGAAGGTTAAATATAATGTTTTGCTTCAGTAAAAATAATGGCCCAATAAAATTAATATTTGAGATTAGTTTGAAGTGTATCTTATTTGTACAGTAATTCCAATTTACTGGTTTTGGTTTTGTTTATTGAAAGTCCTGAAAGAAATGTCGGAGAATGCTCCCCAGATATCACCTAATCTTCTTTTTTTTTTTTCGACAATTAATGCAATTTAAAAATTGAAGTATAGCTGAGTTATCAAACTCCAGGAGACAGCGAAGGACAGGGAAGCCTGGCATGCTGCAGTCCACGAGGTCGCAAAGAGCTGGACAAGTTAGTGACTGAACAGCAACAGGTGTGCAATCAGTATTTTGCAGAGTGTATTCCACTGTGGGCTTCCCAGGTGGCTCAGCGGCAAAGAATCTGTCTGCAGTGCAGGAGACATGAGTCTGATCCCTGGGTTAGGAAGAGCCCTTGCAGGAAGAAGTGACAATCCACTCTAGTGTCCTTGCCTGAGAAATCCCGTGGACAGAGAAGCTTGGCACGCTCCAGTCCACAGGGTCCCAAAAGAGCCAGACGCTACTGAGCGACTAAACAGCTACATGAATTCCACTATAGGTTATTATAAAACAATGGGTATAGTGCCCTGCGCTATATGGTGCTGTTATATATATGCTGTGCTCAGTCGCCTCAGTAGTGTCAGGCTCTTTTGTGACCCCATGGATTGTAGCTCGCCAGGATCCTCTATCCATGCGATTCTCCAGGCAAGAAGACCACAATGGGTTGCCGTGCTCTCCTACAGCGGATTTTTATATACAGTGCTTCTCTATATTATATATGTGGCAGTTTGTGTCTATTAATCGGATACCACTAATTGGTCCTTCCCCCTTCTCCCTCCCCTTTGGTAACCGTAATATTGTTTTCTATGTCTCTGAGTCTGTTCCTGTTTTGTATGTAGATTCATTTGTATTACCTTTTAGACTCCACATATAAGGAGTCTCAAATAATACTTGTCTTTCTCTGTCTGACTTCACTAAGCATAATAATATCTAGATTTATCCATGTTGCTGCAAATGACAATATTTCATTCTTTTTTGTGATTAATATTTCTTTATATATATATATATATATATGCAGTTGTGCGGTGCTGGAGCAACTTTGACAAGATACCCCACATCCAAGGGGAAAGGAGAAGCCCCAGCAAGATGGTAGGAGGGGCAAAATCGCATTTAGAATCAAACTCCAACCCCACCAGAGACGCTCAGAGGGCTCAAGCAAACCTTGTGTGCACCAAGACCCAGAGAACCCACAGAGACCGAGACAGAACTGTGTCGGAGCGGCTCCTGTGGGGTGCGGGTTGGGGGTGGCTTGCCTCAGGGACAGGGGCTATGGGTGCAGCAGACTTGGGTGTGGCATAAGCCTTCTTGGAGGAGGTCACTACTAACCCCACCATAGAGTTGCCAGAACTTACACAGAACTGGGAAATAGACTCATGGTGGGGGAAAAAAAAAAACAAAAAAACAGAACTTTGTGTGCATCAGAACCCAGAAGAAAAGAGCAGTGACTCAGACACACAAGAGACTGACCCAGACTTGCCCGGGAGTGTCCAGGAGTCTCCGCTGGAAGCATGGGTTGGTGGTGGCCTGTTGCAGGATTGGAGGCACTGAGTGTAGCAGTGAGTGCATGGGATCTTTCGAAGGAAGTCACCATTATCTTCATTCAGTTCAGTTCAGTCGCTCAGTCATGTCCAACTCTTTGCAACCCCATGAATCGCAGCACGCCAGGCCTCCCTGTCCATCACCAACTCCCGGAGTTCACTCACACTCA
>SJYT01048878.1:29532-76535 GCA_006410635.1 Cephalophus harveyi
GGTGTTGACCATCTGGTGATGTCCACGTGTAGAGTCTTCTCTTGTGTTGTTGGAAGAGGGTGTTTGCTATGACCAGTGCATTTTCTTGGCAAAACTCTATTAGTCTTTGCCCTGCTTCATTCCGCATTCCAAGGCCAAATTTGCCTGTTACTCCAGGTGTTTTTTGACTTCCTACTTTAGCATTCCAGTCCCCTATAATGAAAAGGACATCTTTTTTGGGTGTTAGTTCTAAAAGGTCTTGTAGGTCTTCATAAAACCGTTCAACTTCAGCTTCTTCAGCGTTACTAGTTGGGGCATAGACTTGGATAACTGTGATATTGAATGGTTTGCCTTGGAGATGAACAGAGATCATTCTGTCATTTTTGAGATTGCATCCAAGTACTGCATTTCGGACTCTTTTGTTGACCATGATGGCTACTCCATTGCTTCTGAGGGATTCCTGCCCACAGTAGTAGATATAATGGTCACCTGAGTTAAATTCATCCATTCCAGTCCATTTTAGTTCGCTGATTCCTAGAATGTCGACGTTCACTCTTGCCATCTTCTGTTTGACCACTTCTAATTTGCCTTGATTCATGGACCTGACATTCCAGATAACTATACAATATTGCTCTTTACAGCTTCGGACCTTGCTTCTATCACCAGTCACATCCACAGCTGGATATTGTTTTTGCTTTGGCTCCATCCCTTCATTCTTTCTGGAGTTATTTCTCCACTGATCTCCAGTAGCGTATTGGGCACCTACTGACCTGGGAAGTTCCTCTTTCAGTATCCTATCATTTTGCCTTTTCATACTGTTCATGGGTTTCTCAAGGCAAGAATACTGAAGTGGTTTGCCATTCCCTTCTCCAGTGGACCACATTCTGTCAGCTCTCTCCACCATGACCTGCCCGTCTTGGGTTGCCCTGCAGGCATGGCTTGGTTTCATTGAGTTAGACAAGGCTGTGGTTCTAGTGTAATTAGATTGACTAGTTTTTTGTGAGTATGGTTTCAGTGTGTCTGCCCTCTGATGCCTTCTTGCAACACCTACCATCTTACTTGGGTTTCTCTTACCTTGGGTGTGGGGTATCTCTTCACGGCTGCTCCAGCAAAGCACAACCACTGCTCCTTACCTTGGACGAGGGGTATCTCCTTACCATCGCCCTTCCTGACCTTCAACGTGGGATAGCTCCTCTAGGCCCTCCTACGCCTGCACAGCCACGCTGCTTGGGTTGCTCCTCCCAGCCGCCGGCCCTGGTCTCGGGTGCTGCCTCTGGCCTCCAGCGTGGGGTGGCTCCTCCCGGCCGCCACTGACCTTGGATGCGGGATAGCTCGTCCCGGCCACCGCCCCTGACCTTGGACGTGGGGTAGCTCCTCCTGGCCATTCCTGCACTGACACAGCCTGGCACTCTTGGCCACTGCCCCTGACCTTGGACATGGAGTAACTCCTCTCGGCCGCACTTAGTGCGCCGGGTCACAGCCGCCCACACCACAGTTCAAAAGCATCTTCGGCGCTCAGCTTTCTTAATAGTCCAACTCTCACATCCATACATGACCACTGGAAAAACCATAGCCTTGACTAGACGGACCTTTGTTGGCAAAGTAATGTTTCTGTTTTTAATACGCTGTCTAGGTTAGTCATAGGTTTTCTTCCAGGAGCAAGTGTCTTTTAATTTCATGGCTTCAGTAGGCTTCAGTTAATCTAGTGGTTGAGAGCTTCAGGCTAATCTTTACCATGGAAACAGAACCGGGAGTCTTGCCAACTGACATATTTTTGCTGTGGTTACTTTTCTTGCCTGATAACAGTTGTTTGTTTCTGCATTCTTCTGTTGCCTTAAGATTATTAATTATTGAGACCTGTTCAAGGATGAGCATTGTGGCCAAACTTAGATCACAAAATGGCTCAGACCAAAAATGGTTTCTCTTATGTCAAGAAAGCCATGCCTGGTTATCTTTCTCCAGGGATTTCCTTACATTACCTGCTTTCAAAGTCACTTTGCAAGTCACCTTGCATATTACTTTTCCTTGCAGGATATGAAGCCACTGGGCAAAATACGTGACTGGCAGGAGAACGCAGGGTTTGAGCGTCTTCCGTTGCATTCCTCATAAAGCCACAGTGCTGGGAGATACTCAGGGGTGAATCGCCTCTGAGGAGCAGGGGTACCAACCCGCCCCTCCTGTGGCTGTAGGAGTATCACTTAGCTGCAGTTAAGTAGCCAGTAGTGTTTCTGACTGAGAGTGTCAAGGGAACATACACGATCATTTAAGTCAGGGCGTTAGACTGAGCCCCTCTAGCTGCATTAGTAAGTCCTGTGATCTGCCATTCACTTTCCTTCTCTCTGTATTCTTTGTCTGAATTGCTTAATAAGCATTCCTAATTTAGCCTTGACAGAAAAGAGAATTTCCTACCCATCTGTGTGTGTGTGTGTGTGTGTGTGTGTGTGTGTATGTGTGTATTTAGGACCTTGTTTAAAAACTCTCAGTTCCTGCACAGATAGGAACCTTCTTTTAAGGTGTTTGGGGTTGTGGGGATGCCACTTAATTTTAAAATGTTTGGATAAAGCCCTTTAGCCACCCCAGCTCCTCTGGGTTCTCACACTGCCTCCCTCTTCCCCCTGCACCTCTGGAAATGGAGCCAGTCCCTGTGATGAAGGTCACAGCTGGCTGGAGAAGGTCCAGGCCCAGGAGAAGACCTTAGGCTGCCCGGTCTTTGCCCAGAGCCCTTCCTCAGAGCTGGCTTTCCTAAGTGATCTGTTAGTGTCCTCCACCATGACCCCCAAACTTTACCCCAGCCCCTCACAGCTTAGAGTTTACCTTATTCATAAGCAAATTCCCATTTCTGTTCTTCAGTATTTCAGTATCTTCCCCTAATTGAACATTCTCTCATTCCAAGTGTAAATTGTAAAATTGAGAGGCTTAGAATATTTTTCATTAACAATGTCTCAAGTAAGCATCCAGTGGTTACACATTCTCTTGTCTCTAAGGGATTAATTATTGAGTTCCTGAGCTGAAGTCACACAGAATATCAACCTCTCCCTAACAATGAGCTTAAAAGGTACAGTCTGTGTAAAAAGTATTTTATGGAAAAAGGATTTAAATTATTAAAATAAGCCTTTATAGTCTTTCCTTCCCAGAAGAGATTATGAGTCGTTTTTCTGCTCATCTTTGTAGGTCTGTCAAAAAAGACCAAAAAACCCCCAAAACAATGTGAAATGTCAAACTTCATCAGCATCTGAGACACCCCTATGGGTTTAAGCCCTTAAACAATCCCTTCCTCCCTCCCAGAAAATTAAACTAATCCATGCCTGGAAGCATAGCCCTGTTTCCTTTGCTCAGTTTTGTCCCTGAGCACGTCTGATCTCTCTCTGCCTGTGCCGCTCTAATCCTGCTTATAGACCTTAACTCCCCGAGGTCAGGCAAGGATGCAGCTCAGAAACTAATTTCAGTGTCCTGAGATAAAGCAACTCCCTAAGTTCTTAATATATTTTCAATATATTTTGAAGTATCTCCTCACCTTTGTTGATACATATATTTTGGATAAATGTCTTCTGGGAAGAGAGCAAAACCAACCATCAAGAAATCAATGAATAACTACCCAGAAGCCAGAGTTCCAGGGCTTGGGGAAGGGGGGACGGTCTCCAAGTGGAGGGCACAGCTGCTTTTCTGGCTCTGCCGCGTGAGGGAAGGTGGGCGCTGGTGAAGGATTATGCAGTCATGCTCCTGAAATGGGAGAAAGGGCATTATCTCAGTTTTGTGCAAGGGCAGCTAAGTTATCTTTGCTGCAGCCTCCAGAGAGAAGGAGGGGAAGAGGAGGATTAGGTCTGAGAGTGAGGGAAGGGGTATGGGATAGGAGATGATTCAGCCGACACATTCTATGAGCCTGGTCATCAGAGAGTCTTTTAAGTCCTTTTTCTCGTCTTTTTCATTGAGATCTGTAAGATCTCTGGTTTGATATTATTAGAGTAAATAGATCATTTTTCATCTACTCAGAGATACAAAGTTATGCTTGCTATTTATACTAAATATATCTTTCATGGATAAAGCGACTATCCTCTCTACGTTGTCTGACAATGGAAACAGTATTCTGACTGAGCAGTCAGCTGAACAGATTGCCTTTCACAGAGCTGATGACCAGCAAGTTCACTGTAGTGGTTCCAAAGCATAATGAACTTCACACCCCACCATCGGTATCCAAAGCAGTTCTAAATCTAGCACAATTCTATGTTTGGTAACATGGGCCCTTACAAAAGAGTTGCTTTACTGAGTATCCTAAAGAATAATAAAAAAATCACTTGAGAGTCAGAACAGCACAGAAAGCATTTCGTAAATGATTTTATTATTTTAAAAGGCAAGCACAAGAGAAGAAAAGTAAAGTTTCTTATTGTTCATGAAGTTCTTTCTAATAGTTTTTAGATTTTAGCAGGCTTTACAACTAAAATTTCACTGTATGGAAGAATTTCTATGAAATAAACTTCAAACATGGGCAAAACTGCTAAATACGTGAAGGTGGGTTATAGGGTTTCTTAACTCCACTTTTGATAATAAGCCTTTACAAATTTTGATTTCAATGACTTATACTCAGCATTCTATAAATTGACTTTTCCTAACATATACATGAAAATTATTTGCCCAGGAGGCTTTGTGGTATTAGACCTAGGAAGCTAGAAATTTTTTTTAATATCCAGAGGAATAAGTGCTGAAACTTCAGCAATCTTGTGAAGTTTGGCACCAAGGGCCATCCCATAGACAGTCACATAGGCATCAAAGAGGTGGACATGCTAGCCCAAATTTGATTGTCTTTTTATATATACTGTGCAAGAGACAAAGCAGAAGGCAGTGACAAGATCATCTAGATACCTTAAGGAAGGGAAGCCTGAACTAACAGCCAGGAAAGGTGTGTAAATATGAAAATGAGACTTGAAATTTAGACATTTCTCCAAACGAAGATGACAGACACTACTTTCAGAACTGGACTGCACTTTGAATGGAAACTTGACCAATTAGCTTAGAATTCAGCCTCTTGTCTAAGAAGGGCCCATGTGTTGTGTGTATTAGCTGCTCAGATGTGTCAACTCTTTGTGACCCCATGGACTGTAACGTGCCAGGCTCCTCTGTCCATGGGATTCTCCAGGCAAGAATACTGGAGTGGGTTGCCATGCCCTTCTCCAGGGGATCTTCCGTACCCAGGGATTAAACCCTGGTCTCCCACACTGTAGGCAGATTTTTTACCATCTGAGCCACCAGAGAATCCATCCAGATCCCATGTTTTTAGTTGCTCAGTCGTGTCCAACTCTTTACGACCCCATGGACTGCAGCCCACCAGGCTTCTCTGTCCATGGGGATTTTCTAAGCTAATACTGGAGTGGGTTGCCATGCCTTCCTCCAGGGGGACCTTTCCAACCCAGGGATTGAACCCAGGTCTCCCACATTGCAGGTGGATTCTTTAGTGTCTGAGCCACCAGGGAAGCCCAGGTCCCATAGACAGCTCTTAATTGCTAATGTAATCATGACTTTGTCAATAATAATCAACATGCGGGCCTATATTTTCATATTTGAAAATGTGGATGCAATGCAAGTTGACCTCTAACTCCTTTTTTCAGATCCTGCTTATCTATCTTGAGGACATTAGCTGTCAGAACAAGCTGTGTGCTAGAGCTGATGGCAGAGCTCTGCGTAGTCATGACTACTGCTCTTTCCGACTCCACTCTCAGTGAAGTCACTCTGGGAGCCTGACATCTTCCAGGGTGGGAGTAACAGAAACTGGAAGACTCTACAAATCAGTGCTTCAACCCTACTCAGAGGGGATTGTTTAACATTTACCAGCCTTCATTGAATAAGTTTATTGTCTTTCAGTAGCTCAACCACGTCCAACTCTTTATGACCCCAGGGGCTGCAGTACGCCAGTCTTCCCTGTCCTTTACTATCTACCAGACTTTGCTCAAACTTATGTTCACTGGATCAGTGATGCCATCCAACCAACTCATCCTCTGTCATGCCATCCAACCAACTCATCCTCTGTCGTCCCCTTCTCTGCTTGCCCTCAATCAGCACCAGGATCTTTTCCAACGAGTAACCTCCTCTTCACATCAGGTGACCAGAGTATTGGAGGTTTAGATTTAGCATCAGTTCTTCCAGTGAATATTTAGGGCTGATTTCCTTTAGGTTTGACTGGTTTGATGTCCTCACTGTCCAAAGGACTCTCAAGTCTTCTCCAGCATTACAATTCAAAAGAATCAATTCTTGGGCTCTCAGCCTTCTTTATGGTCCAACTCTCATATCTGAACATGACTATCAGGAAGACCATAGCCTTGACTATATGGACATTTGTTGGCAAAGTGATGCCTCTGCTTTTTAATACACTGTCTAGGTTGATCATAGCTTTTCTTCCAAGGAGCAAGCTTTAATTTCATGGCTGTGGTCACCATCTGCAGTGATTTTGGAGCCCCCCAAAATAAAGTCTGTCACTGTTTCCACTGTTTTCTTATCTATTTGGCATGAAGTGATGGGACCAGATGCCAAGATCTTAGTTTTCTGAATGTTGAGTTTGAAGCCAACTTTTTCACTCTCCTCTTTCACCTTTACCAAGAGGCTCTTTAGTTCCTCTTTTGCTTTCTTCCATAAGTGTAGTGTCATCTGTATATTTGAGGTTATTGATATTTCTCCCGGATCTTGATTCCGGATGTGCTTCATCCAGACCAATGTTTCTCATGGTGTACTCTGCATAAAAGTTAAATAGGCAGGATGACAATATGCAGCCTTGATGTACTCCTTTCCCAATTTTGAACCAGTCCATTGTTCCATGTCTGGTTCTAATTGTTGTTTCTTGACCTGCATACAGGTTTCTCTTTGAATAAGTTGATACATATGTAAAGTATTCAGGACAGTCCTGGTACACTGTAATTTCAACCCAACAGCTCATTTTGGAAATATACCTTCATGGGAAATTATTACTTTCAATAATTAAAAGGTACTTATTCAAAATTATAGAATGGGAAGATAAAAAATAGTTTCAGTAGAATCCTGTTTTAACATAAAATAACTATTAGAAGCCTCTTGCAAATCAGTCATTTCTGTATCCAAATTAGGCCTGGCTGTATGGAAAGCGCTGAGACAATCCTGTTTTCTGGAACCACAGAGCTCACTGTTGTGCTTTCTATGTTTACTATGGAGATTACGTTCTTAAAAATACCCAAGGTCATAGGACTATCACAAAACCCTGGGTTCACTGAGCCCACAGCCTAGGCAGTTCCCGGGGGCTCTGAGTCACGTGACTTCCACCATGCCTGCAGCCCCCTTCTCTGTACTGCGTGAGGCTCTTGAGTTCAAAGGAATTTAAAGAGTGATAGTAGGACAATCCTGGGAGAACTGGGCTTTGGTGGGATGCTTGGCTTGTGGCATTCATGCACTTATTCCTGTCTTTGTCAATTCACTAAGCATCTATTTAGCATCCAGTATTTCCCTAGGCACTGTATCAGTAGGCATTCAGAATAACTAGGGCTAATATTTAATCAGCAGAAAACTCTGACCACATTGGTGGTTTACAGTCAGCACTTGTTCTGATTGGTCAAAGTCTCTCCCTTACTGGTTGTAAAATATGTTGAGTAGTGTCCTTGAATATGAAGGAGGGTAAGATATAATTCTTGCCCTCAAGAAGCTTATAGTTTGGTAGAAGGGACAGAAACATGAGTGAAAACAACATGATCCAGCATGATCCAACATGATAGTTATTCTTTGCCTGATAATTTATTTTTCAGTTTGGTCTGTTTCAAGTTTCTGGACTAATCTTTTATTTTCATTGTAAAAATTATTATTATTATTTTTTTAAACAAAGTATTTATTGTGGTTTAAAATCAATCTCCTGCATGCATGCACCCAGAAACAAAATAAAAATATACTACATCAACAGTCAAGACATCACTGCAAGTTTCTGTTCTCCCCCAAGGCAAAGTCTCTCTCGCTCTAACAAATTCTTGGATGTGATTTATTTTCCCAGGGCTTGTACGATCATACAGGCATAACTAATTGTGTAGTGAGAGATCAAGGCAAAATACAGCAATGAGCAGCTGTATTCTTTATCTTTCCCAGTTATTGACTATAGCAGATTTCCCCCAAATCCTAAAAAACCAGTATGTACTAAGAACCTACTAAGTGCCAGGCAGTAGATGTGGGGGCTGGAAAAATATTTAACAGAAGTGGTCCCTTCAAGAAATTGAAAATAATTTAGTAGGGCTAAATGCAGAGTAAGTGTTTTGTGAAATTGGAGTCCTAGAGAAATTAAATAATTTCCCCAGGTTTGCTGATTCTCTACTTTTCCAATTAATTATTTAGTAATGAATTTTTAGAGTGTTATGAGTAAACCATAGTCAAGACAAACCAGTATCTTTATTTTTTTTTCCCCCCTGCATTTAATTTTATTGGAACCCTTATCACTCTGGATTTCTTTGTTAGGGGGCGGGGTAAGGATGGATTAAGTGCTACCCCATGTAAACTGATGTCTTTCAATGTGACCTTTGTTCAGTCAACAAGTGAAAGAAAAGGAAGAAAATGGCTACAGCGTCTTTTTATCTGACTTTGTTAGAGTGAGATGGTCATTAGGGCTTTGGCTTCTTATCTTTCCCTTTTTACTGGGAGTCTATTTCGTCCTGCGAGCATGCACGTTTGTTGTAGTCTACTGTTTAATTTTGTCTGTGTTTATTTTATAGATAGCTGGAGCCCATGGCCTCTGCGGGTTACTTCATGTGTGTATGACACACATTTTAAAGGCGCTGCTGGTACAGTGAGAACGGGTTAATACACCATGAGCAGCAGAAGATACTTCTATCTGTCCCAGTAGCAGCATGCTAATGTGAAGTTCTAAGTGGTGGTGTCTGCAAAGGAGGCTGGAAAGTGCACATCATGCCTCTCACACTCACGTGAAAAGCTGCTCTGCAAGCATGAGATTTCTAGTATTTTAAAGAAGCAGCAGCATCTGTCTTTAGCAGGTTGGTTGCTGAGAGGTAATGAGATGTTTGCAAATAAAATTCAAGTTAATATGTTAGATTTCAAATCCTTTGAGAATTAATTACTTCAGAATGCTTTCTTCTGTTTCATGTCTCAGCCTTTTAAGGTGAAATGGAATCTTCATATGAAGACAACCGGTGAGCTGTTGCTTGCTATGAAAAGACAATGAGGATGATTGAAAGCACACGTAGTTAATATTATTGAAACTCTACTTTCTCTTAAACATGGCAACTGATACCTAGTTAAATAAATTATTAAGCAGAAAATTTATATTTTAAAGTGAGAAAAAAAAAAAAACCTTTTAAAGTGTTTTAAAATTACCTCCATGTTTGTCACTGGAAGCTTTCTGGTCCTGTCTGTGTTTAACGCCGACCACTGGGTAGGATGTTGGAGAGGAACAGATGGAGGGAGGGGAGAGGAAGACTGGAGCTGCAGAGCCGGAGGTTGCGGCGCCCATTCTAGGTTCAGGCCTTCCCAGTTCAGACTCCAGCCCGGCCAACTTTCAGCTGTGCGATCCTGAAGCAGTTTTTCAATTTTCCTGCGCCTTCTGATATAAAACTGATTAATAATAATAATGTCATCGGGTTTTTGAATAATCGGTAAGTTAATATTTACCGAGCACTATGGTAGTGCCTGGCTTACAGTAAATGCTAAACAGGTGGTGAGTTGTAGGGGTTACAGTAAGAATAGCTCCCACTGCCGAGCCCATGGCACTGTGCTAAACATTTTGTGTAGATTCCCTCCTTGAGCCCTCACAAAACCCCTGTGAAGTTGGTATTATGGGTTTTCCTGGTGTCTCAGATGGTAACGAATCTGCCTGCAGTGCAGGACACCCAGGTTCAGTCCCTGGGTTGGGAAGATCCCCTGGAGGAGGAAATGGCAACCCTCTCCAGTATTCTTGACTGGGAAATGCTATGGACAGAGGAGCCTGGTGGCCTGTAGTCCAGGGGGTTGCAGAGTCAGACACAACTGAGCAGCTAACACCTACCAGTTTATAGACATGGAAACTGAGGATTAAGGTGATCAGGTAACGTGGTGACGGCCGCAGGGATATGAGTGAGCAACAATTCGGAATCAAAACGACTGGAATCTAAAGAGTTTGCCTTCTCACTCAGCTTAAAGTTTAGTATGAAGTATATAAAATAAAAAGTATGACTTCCAAGGTGGTCTAGTGGTTAAAAATCCGCCTGCCAATGCAGGGGAAGGGACACGGGGTCGATCCCTGGTCTGGGAAGATGCCACATGCCGTGGAGCATCTAAGCCCTCCCGCCCAGAGCCCCTGCTCTGCATCAAGGGCAGCCAGTGCCGTGACGAGCCCGAGCGCGGGAGTGAAGAGGAGCACCGAGGAGTAGGGTAGCCCACCCCCGCCACAGCCAGGGAAAGCCTCCACACAGCAGAGAAAACCGGTGCAGCCGAAAACGCAAGGAGGTTCTTTTAACAAAAGTAAACCAGTAGTAAGCATCTCTATGAGTAGAGGGAGCTGCACATACAACTGGGAAAAAAAAACCCACAATAGTTCAAACATATCGCATCTCAACCAAGAAGTCACTTAATACCTATATAATTTATGTAGGCTGGCTCTGCCTTTGCTTCTTGTTTTTCATTCTTAATTTTAGTGAAGAGAAACACAATGGTAGAACCTTTAACATGCTTAACGTCTTTGGAAGGAAAGTGGCCATTTCTTGTTTTTTTTACTTATAAACACTGTATTCAATAAACATTATTTGTGCTGGACACATAGAAAGTGGAACAAAGGTGTCATTCTATAGAAGTCCCAGGGGGACAGTCTCAGGAAGGAAAAGAATGACGTTTTCTGAACTTCCCTGTGCAGTTTTGCTAAAGTTGCTTTTATCAGTGGTGGAGTGAGAAGGCTGGTTCCAGAGGGCCAAAGACTGACTGAGAAATGGAAAAGCAGTGAGTAGCGGCGGCTGGCTGCGCCTCCTGACAACGGCGCTGCATTTAGCCTGGTGGTGAGTCCCTCCCAGAGCCTACAGGGTTCAAGTGGGGCTCAAGTCATTCCAGGACTAAGGCAGATTCCAGTTCTTCAGTGTGAACTAAGTGGAAGGGATGGAATTCCAGTTAAGCTATTTCAAATCCTAAAAGACAATGCTGTGAAAGTGCTGCACTCAATATGCCAGCAAATTTGGAAAACTCAGCAGTGGCCACAGGACTGGAAAAGGTCAGTTTTCATTCCAATCCCAAAGAAAGGCAATGCCAAAGAATGCTCAAACTACCACATAATTGCATATTTGCCAAAGATGGAAAAGCTCTTTATAGTCAGCAAAAACAAGACTGGGAGCATACTGTGGCTCAGATCATGAACTCCTTATTGCCAAATTCAGACTGAAATTGAAAAAAGTAGGGAAAACCACTAAACCATTCATGTATGACCTAAATCAAAACCCTTATGTTTATACAGTGGAAGTGAGAAATAGATTCAAGGGATTAGATCTGATAGACAGAGTGGCTGATGAACTATGGATGGAGGTTCGTGCCATTGTACAGCAGGCAGGGATCAAGGCCATCCCCAAGAAAAAGTAATGCAAAAAGGCAAAATGGTTGTCTGAGGAGGCCTTACAAATAGCTGAGAAAATGAGAAGCTAAAGGCAAAGGAGAAAAGGAAAGATATACCCATTTGAATGCAGAGTTCCAAAGAATAGCAAGGAGAGATAAGAAAGCCTTCCTCAGTGATAAATGCAAAGAAATAGAGGAAAACAATAGAATGGGAAAGACTAGAGATCTCTTCAAGAAAATTAGAGCTACCAAGGGAAATTTTCATGCAAAGATGGTCACAATAAAGGACAGAAATGATATGGACCTAACAGAAGCAGAAGGTATTAAAAAGAGGTCGCAAGAATACACAGAAGAACTGTACAAGAAAGATCTTAATGACCCAGATAATCATGATGGTGTGATCACTCACCTAGAGCCAGACATCCTGGAATGTGAAGTCAAGTGGGCCTTAGGAAGCATCACTACGAACAAAGCTAGTAGGGATGATGGAATTTCAGTTGAGCCATTTCAAATCCTAAAAGACAAACCTAGACAGCATATTAAAAAGCAAAGATTACTTTTCTGGCAGGGGTCCATCTAGTCAAAGCTATGGTTTTTCCAGTAGTCATGTATGGATGTGAGAGTTGGACCATAAAGAAAGCTGAGCGCCGAAAAACTGATGCGTTTGAACTGTGGTGCTGGAGAAGACTCTTGAGAGTCCCTTGGACTGCAAGGAGATCTAGCTAGTTTCTCCTAAAGGAAATCAGTCCTGAATATTCACTGGAAGGATTGATGCTGAAGCTGAAGCTCCAATACTTTGGCCACCTGATGTGAAGAACTGACTCACTGGAAAAGACCCTGATGCTGGGAAAGATAGAAGGCGGGAGGAGAGGGGGACGACAGAGGATGAGATGGTTGGATGGCATCACCGACTCAATGAATATGAGCTTGAGCAAGTTCTGGGAGTCAGTGATGGACGGGGAAACCTGGGATGCTGCAGTCCATGGGGTCACAAAGAATCGTACATGACTGAGTGACTGAACTGAACTGAAAGAACCCACCTGCCAATGCAGGAGACATAAGAGATGCAAGTTTGATCCCTGGGTCAGGAAGATCCTCTGGAGGAGGGTATGGCAACCCACTGCAGTATTCCTGCCTGGAGAATTCCATGAACAGAAGAGCCTGGCGGGCTACAGTCCATAGGATTGCAAAGAGTCAGACACAACTGAAGCGTCTTAGCACACATGCATAATGTGTAAGAAACTGACATATTACTAGAACTAATTTTAAGGAAATGTGAGACCTATATAAAACTATGTCTTCCTGATTAATTTTACTCATACTGATCAGCATGCATTTGATCCAAGACTTTTTTATTCTCTCTGCTTTTCTGTTAACAATGTATTGGAGGTGTAGAAAAGTCAGTTTGTGTACTTTCAGCTCCTTATCGATCCAATTCAGGGTGCAATTTCCTAATTGGATTTGAAAAGTTATGGGATCTTAAATCACCAGCATTTAGTACAGACCGGTCATTACAGCTTCGTTAGTATCTTTGTGCCTTAGAGAAAGCTTCTCTGTTCCTTTACATGAGGGAAACGTGACTGCCCTCTGAGGACCTCTCATCCCTCCAGATTCCTCCAGCTCTCTCTGCTCCTTAAGTGGGAGGAGGGCACACTGCCTGCCCCACCCAGCATCTCAGCCATCCACACTGTATTTTGGCAGCCTTTGACCACCTGTCTCAGCTTTAGGCAGATTTAAAAGCTTTTGCAAAGGTTCTAAATATACAGTAATAATACCTACCATATACTGAATATGTGCCAGGCTAATTGCTTCCAATGTATTATGTTAAAGCTTCAGGACTCCACAGGTGGATATGCTTATTATCTTTATTTTGTAGAGGAACAAACTGAGAGAGATTAAGCTACAGCTCAAGGCGTCTTGGCTGGTAAACGCCCATATCAAGTTTTTAATCTTCCATGTGATCGCAAAGCCCATTAGCTTCTATTAAAAATATTATACTTTAAAATTAAAGTTTGTTTTTATTGAAGTAAAATAGGCACATAATTTAAAAGCCAACTAAGACCAAAAGACTTACAAACAACTAAACAGCAATTCCCTGCTCACCTCTCTTCATGCCCATGTTGTACTTCCCTTTGGCCAACACTTTCAACCCTTATTAGTCTCCATGGGACTTAACCTCACACTTCAAAGTAATATGCTTATAGCACTGATTCTTTTAAATTTTAATCTAAAGTTAATTAGAAATTGCATGAAGAATACATATATTTGCATTCCTATTTAAAATATTCAAAGAGAATTGAAGTGCATTTACTAGAAAGTTCTCTTTTCTTCCTCCCAACCGTACATCCCAACATATTTCTTCTTTTAACAATGAAAAATCTCAAACACAAACAAATGTAGAGAGAACACTACATTGAACCCTGTACCCACCACCCAGTGATCCTCGATCGTGTCCTGGCTTTCAGCTGTGACAAGTTGCTCTGGGCTCACTTTGTGCATTTCTTACTCCAGATCTGAAACCAAGCATTTCTCCGAGAAACTCCCTTCCTGGGAGAATCCCGTGGACAGAGGAGCCTGGTGGGGTCACGAAGAGTCAGACATGCCTGAGCGTCTGAGCACCCTGTACTGTATTGAGAAACTGAGCAGTATCTCTTGCCTTCTTTTTCCATAGATGAGGGTTTTACCGTCTATCATCACTCCGTGTCCATCAATAACTATACCATGATTTAGGTTAAATCAACAGTCACTGATTATATAGTGTGCTGGGATTATGTTTCTATTCTTGCACAACTTTTTGCCTTCCTCTGGCCTTCCAGCGTAGCTCAGTCAGTAAAGCATCTGCCTGCAATGCAGGAGACCAGGGTTCAATTCCTTGGTCGGGAAGATCCCCTGGAAAAGGAAATGGCAACTCACTCCAGTATTCTTGCCTGGAGAATCCCACAGACAGAGGAGCTTGGCAGGCTATGGTTCATGGGATCACAAGAGTTGGACACGACTTAGCTCTTTTTTTTTTTAATGTAATTTTTTTCCCTTTTTAATTCATTTAGCTTTCTATTTACCTTATTGTATATGCTTGTTCTCCTCAAGTCCCTCAGCTGTTTTGTTAAATGAAAATTTCCTCATAAATACGTCAGAAAATCCATCACTTTCATTTTTTGAATTGTTTTCTCCTGGACATTTCTTTCATTCTGTTACAACCTATTCTGGTTGCTTACATGGCCTCCTGTGAAGTGTTTGCCCTGGAACTTTCTTTCTCTCACTAAGGGATCCTCTTTGACATTCTTCTGTGTGACACCTCATTTCCTCTTGGATCTTATGTCTTCTTCTTGTTGGTTTATTCCATTATTTTGAAGGAGAACGTCCTTCAGAAATTCCTGAGAAAATTCCAGAACTAGAGTTTCAAATACTTTAGCAACATTTCAAAGAACTTCAATGTTCAGAAAGGTCTATTTATTCTACCATTGCCCTAAATTAGTGGATTAGCTGGGTTTGGAATGCTAGACTGAAATTGCTTTTCACAAAGAATTTGATGATGTCCCTCTTTCTTTCTTTCTTTCTTTTTTTTTTTTAAGTTTCTAGTGTTGCCTTATAAATACAATGCTATCCTTAATAAGGGATCTTTTTATTCTCTGAGCATTTTGGGGTCTTCTCTTTATTTCAAGAGTTGTAAAATTTCATAATGATGACCTCTGGGTGCAGCATTTCTTGTTTTTGTTCATTGTATGGGGTACTCAATGGTTCTTTTAATCTAGATTTCAAGTCCTTCGGTTTTGCAAAATAGTTAGATTTATGGTTTTTATAATTTCTTCTCATCTGCCTTCGTTCATCTTTTGGGAACTTCAATTATTAGGTATTTGCCCTGTCAGTCAAATTTCTTTATCTTTAACCCCTTTGATGAATATTTTTTCTCTATAATGTTTTATTGCATTTTATTTTCCAAAACCTTCTACTTGTTGTGTTCTTTTATTAAAAAATAAAATAAAAACCTGTTTTTCCTTGATTCAGAATCCAGAATCTCTCTAAAGATATGAAAAGTATATAATTTACATGGTTTTTGTATATACATCCAAGAGCATATGTCTGCCGAATAAAGTACAAGCCAATTCAAGTATTAGCAATTGTTTAGAAAATATTATCAAGTGTTTTTGAGTTGGAGAAACAGAACTCTTCCAAAACTAACAGAACTGGTTAGTTCATACAAGAAAGCCTTTGCTATCCATAAAAGAAGGCTTCTTGTTTCAGTAAGTTGTGGTTCATAAGAGCAATTATAAAAATACGGTGTCAACACCCATTACATATTCCCCTTTGAAGGGGATGTTGTTGATGCAGAGCACAGGGCTGTGATCCATGCGTTCCTTGCCTGTTAACCCAGGACGGTAAAACCCTGCAGTGAGGCAGTGTGTATTGTGACCGACAGGCTTTAATCTGGAGATCTGTGCCTGCTAGCTCTCTGTAAATTTACCCACGGGCTCACATCAAAGGGGAAGTTGTGGCTATGATCATGTAAAAATGTCTATTAGTTTATATTTCACAAGTATCAGTAATGGAATATACTCTGTGCCATTCTATGATTTCTTTTTTTCTTTTAAACTTCTCTGGCTTTTGGGACTTCCCTGGTGGTCCTGTGGTTAAGAATCCGCCTTGCAATGCAGGGGACTTGGATTCCATCTTGGGTCTCAGAATTAAGATCCCACATGACTTGGAGCAACTAAGCTGGTGAGCAGCAACTACCGAGCCCACCTGCTGTGGAGCTTGCTTGACACAAAGAGAGAGTCCATGGGCCGCAGTGGAACATACCGCGTGACACCGCAAGGATCTCACACACCACAGTGAAGACCCAACACAGCCGAGGAAATAAAATAAATAATTTTTAAAAGTCTCTTCTTTTTGTCTCCTAGGAAATCTGGGTGCTCCATCTACTCAAAGAACCACTCTTAGGTCCACAATATACTTATATTCCAAGTCTAGTAGCGTTAAACATGGCCGATTAAACACTTTCACAAAATGTAGTTAAATGAATCATTCTATTGATGCTAAAGCTGAAACTCCAGTACTTTGGCTACCTCATGCGAAGAGTTGACTCATTGGAAAAGACTCTGATGCTGGGAGGGATTGGGGGCAGGAGGAGAAGGGGACGACCGCAGATGAGATGGCTGGATGGCATCACAGACTCGATGGACATGAGTCTGAGTGAACTCCAGGAGATGGTGATGAACAGGGAGACCTGGCATGCTGTGATTCATGGGGTTGCAAAGAGTCGGACACGACTGAGCGACTGAACTGAACTGAACTGATTGGTATATCAGTAAAATGAAAGTCACTGGGAGTGGCCATTGTTCGATGGCCTTGTTGATATTCTGGATTTTCTCAGCTTCCTCTTCTGACATGTAAATCTTGGTCCTCAGATAATTTTTTACATGACCCCAAACTGTTTATTATGCTTACTTTTTTCTCCATTATTTGAGAAGCTTCTGAAGACATCAGACTTAACTCTTTTTTAAAAAATAAAATTGCTATTTCCTACTAAACACTAAACTTAATTGGTAATTTTCTTTGCCCCTTTTGCACACTCTAAAGACTTCTTCCTCTTCTTTTTATACATTTTCCTTAACTTCTGAGTCCCTAATCTTCTATGCAAAAGAACTGTTTTCTATATAGCAATACCAGTATTCTACCAGTATTCCTCAGCGTAATGTTGGAATAGCAACAATTAGAAATAAGAAGAGTTTAGACAGCTAGAGTTCTTGCTCTCTCTCTCTTTCTGTCTGTGTGTGTGTGTGTGCTGGTAATGAGTGTATAGGTGGAGAGCCCTGCTTATCTCTTAAGTCACTTGCTTGGGATTCAGTGACTTAGCTCAGCTGGTAGAGAATCCACCTGCAATGCAGGAGACCCTGGTTCAATCTCTGGGTTGGGAAGATCCACTGGAGAAGAGATAGGCTATCCACTCCAGTATTCTTGGGCTTCCCTTATGTCTCAGCAGGTAAAGAATCTGCATGCATTGAGGGAGACCTGGGTTCAATCCCTGGGTTGGGAAGATCCCCTGGAGAAGGGAAAGGCTACCCAGTGTTTTGGCCTGGAGAATTCCATGGACTGTATAGTCCATGGGGCCACAAAGAGTCGGACACGACTGAGCAACTTTCACTTTCACATGGTATCCAGAGATGGAATTTTGCTTCTGAGTAGATCAATACCGCCCATGACTGTTTCCCTAGTTTTTAAAGAGGCCTCAGAGAAATCTGAGTTTGAATCTCAACATTGCCACTTAATAACTGTGTGCATTATTTACTTACATATAAAATAGAGATATATTTCCTCTCATCATAAAAGGGATATAAGGACTAAACAAGGTCATGCGTGCAGTGTCTAGAACAACAACTGGAATGCTAATAAACGCTCAACAATTTTTTATTGGAATATGATTGCTTTACAATGCTGTGTTAGTTTCTGCTGTACAGTCAAGTGAATCGACTGTATGTACACATACATCCCCTCCCTTTTGTTCCCCCCTCCCGTAACCCACCCCCATCACATACATCTAGGTCATCACAGAGCACCAGGCTGAGCTCCCTCTGCTTCAGAGCAGCCTCCCAGCAGCCATCTATTTCACACAGTAGTGTATATATGCCAACTCCAACCTCCCAGCTTCATCCCACCCTCCCTTTCCTCCACTGTGTTCACATGTCCCCATGAAGAAAGTCAGAAAGAGAAAAAAATACTGTGTATTAGCACACACATATGGAATCCAGAAAGATGGTACAGACGAACCTATTTCCAGGGCAGGAATAGAGGCCCATACAAGGAGAATGAACTCCCAACAATTGATTAAAGAAACTGTAAGCTTTTTTCTAGCCTGTTTTTAAGGGGTATAAAGTAATATTGAGAAAAGTTATACTTCATCCAACTCCTTTTAGTGATTTTTTTTTTTTTTTTGTAATTAGGCAGGAAATTACTTGAATTGCCAGAGACTACTATGTGCAAATAATCCCTTCTGATGGATAGCAGGTAGAGAATCCAAAAAGATAAATGGAGAAAATTTTCATCTGAGGAATACTGCCTCTTGAACATGCCAGTCTTGTTTCTTTTTCTCTGCCTCTTCCTCCTCCTGAAAGGATCTTTATAGGAATGATGTTTACAGGACTAACTGCTCTTGCTCAGATCTTAGATTAAATTTAAGTTTCTCAAAAAGAGTTCCTGACCAATCAACTCAAAGCACACCTTATCATGGTCTAGGTCTTGTTTGTTCTGGTATCAATTTACTGCCCTCTCCTGCAGTGAATGCTGGCACTATGTCCATCTAGGTCACTGAATCCAGTGGGTCACTGAATCCACATGCATTTAGTACACAGCAAGCTATAAAAAAAAAATACTTGTTGAATAAATGTTTAAATGAGTAGACCGTATTTCAACTTTAAGAATGAAAAGAATAATGATGAAATAAAGTTCATGTTTTATGGAAGACAAAATCTAAACAAGAATTTTCCATCTTTTGGGGGCGCATCCTTCCCCTTCTAGTGTGCACTTATATCTGCATTGATCAGACATCCTAGAAGAAGAGACATTTCTTCTTCTAGTCTCTAGTCTGGTGAGGGGTCATGATGACTTTGTACATGCAGGGCTGGATTGTGTTAACTGTCAGAATATCATTTCATGTGTGATTCTGTCTCAGAAGCAGATGCGATTGTGCTTCACCTCTAACAGAGAGAAGAGTCCTCAGAGTTTTCTGAAAGACTGTCTCCTAGGTTATAATCCTCAGTGAGATAAAATCTTCTATTTCTTTTTTAGGTTGATTATTAATTAATCTTTCATCAACAATAGAAAGTCAGTCATTGACTTATTGCGAGTAATCCTCTACTCTCTGTGTATAGACAAACTACTTAACAATGGTGGTGGAGCAGATACTCAATAAATATTTGTTGAATAAATAAAAAAGCAGGGAGCCAATTTTTTGTAGTTGATGATGGAACTATAGTCACCGAGAATGTGTTTCAAAAGTAAAGTGTCCATTGTTGGCCCCGCGATGAGTGAGATGCGGTGAATAGAGGATGTCAGTCTTTCACACCCAAGCAGTCTGTCTTCACATTTTGCTCCAACGCCGTCCAGGCACCTCCCTGCTGTGGGCCTCAATTTCTTGCAGCAGTACCTGCGTTCTGTTCCTTGAAACTCTCTGCCCCTCTAAGCTTCCAATAACCAGATCTCATATACCATATGCTCTCTCACAAAGCGCCGTGTTCAGCAGACAGAGCTTTCAATAGGTTTCCTCCTCTTGCACTTCTCATGCAATCAAATTAATCAATTAAATTAGAATGTGTTTTAATAGGGCTGTCCTTTGTCCATTGTTCGGTAGTGAATGGTTGACTGGCTCAAGCACCATCAGCAGAAAGCTGAAAGATAGTTTAGGAAACAGTTCAAGAATGAGCCAGTATCCGTCAAAAGGCTGAAAGAGGGGTTTGTTTTGGGCCCATGTCCATTGGGGCAGAAATTCCATTTTGCCACCACCCCTCCCCATCCATTGTCCAAATGATGCACTCTTGTTGATTAAGTGGGCCTAAGTGGCCCTGGTTGGGCCTTTGAAATTCCCATGGGAATTTGTAAATTCTATTTATTCTGGGAGCAGCCAGCCACAGCTAATGGCAAGCCTATGATGTTAGTGGGAAAAAACTTTGGTGTTTTATATTGACTTGATTGAAAAACTAGGTAAATAGGAAATTGTTGCACATTTTTTTATTGTTTCATGATAATTAACCTGACATTTAATGAGCAGTTGATATGCATCAAGAATTTTTATAACTGTTTAACATGCGCTTTCTTATTTTATCTCCTTTTTACAGGAAAGGTTTCCAGAAAGCCAGAGATCTTAGGTAATTTTGCCAAAGGTCATTCAGGTAACAGAAAGCAGAGCCAGAAATCTGATCCCAGCTAGTCTGATCCTTATTCAGAACACTTAATCCCTGACCCACTCTTGTTCTGGCAAGAGTGTGAATGAGCAGTGATTACAGGCTGATCTAAAACACAATAGCAATTGTCTCCAATGAATTTACATGTAAAATTCAAAAATACCCTTTTCCTTTTACTACAGATAATCCTCTAGATAAACACAACTCAAAGTTTATTAAAATAATTTCAAACTGTTTAATTATTCATAATAAGAAATGGTATATCTCATTAAGTGTTATTTCAATGATGAAGGACTATTTTGTCAACTGTTCTCTCTGAAAGGCTCTCTTGTTTTATTTTTCTGTGTGGACTTTTCTTGTATGTTACCACTAGATGGTGCATGGGTTATGCAAACACCTCAAACCTCTTAGGAGAAATTAGCCCTTAACAAGAAGAAAAAAAAAAATTCAGCAGTTAGATGTCGAATTTGGATTAAGTTGAAGATAGCAATACCCTACCTAATGGCTTTCTACAGTGGGATCCTGGGTCTCTAGTTCCATCCTTTTTCCTTTCAGAATAGACATTAGCATCTATTTCATTTGAGATAAAGATTTGAATAACAGTCAAATGCTTCAGGAGAGAGTTTTTCTCAGAAAACTAATGCCCGTAATTGCAGCCAGGGTTGGCATTTTGAAAAAGAAGAACAAATTCCAAGACACCAAACAAAGGCCTCCTCTAATTTTATGTTTTCTGGAACCTAGTAAAATCTACAAACAGTTATTTCCTCCTAATTTTCTTCAATTAGTCTATAATAAAAATGGTCATGAATAGCCAGTTACCACTTTTTAGCAATCATCTGATCAACAAAAATTCTGATAATCTACAATTCAGGGTAGTTCAATGAGTAAGACTGGAAAATTCTTGGAAAGCTCATGAGAAGGATTTTGAAAACTCACAAGAAGTCACTTATTTATTAATTTTTTTTAATATTTTTATTTTTATTTCTTTTCTTTTTTTTTTAATTTTTACTTTATTTTACTTTACAATACCGTATTGGTTTTGCAATACATTGACATGAATCCATCACGGGTGTATATTCCTCTACCAAGTAAAAACGTGGATCACCGCTCTATGCAGACAGCTCTATGCAGACAGCTCTATGACATTAAAGACGAGAACGGCATGGGTGATTATACCCGCCAACACATGCATATACAGATCCCCTCTGCTATATAGAGTTCTGTTCAGTTTCCATATTTAAAGGTACATTATATTTGCTGGAGAAATAAGGCGAACAAAACCTCATTTTCACATCAGGTGTTGTTCAAAGTGTGTGTTAGTCTCAGTCCTGTCCGCCCGTTTGTGACCCGTGGACGGAAGCCTGTAACCCACCAGGCTCCTCTGTTCATGACCAATTCCTTCAGGTTTTCACAAGGCCTGCAGACTCGTGAGGGAAATGATGGGGACGGGATAAGGGGTATTGACGTACATTTTATTTGGAGATCGTTCCTCTAAGTTTTCCCCTCACGTAAATATATTTGATCAGCTCTTAGCAGGTAAATTTTGAAAATACCCAGTTGTCATTTTTTACTCTGGACAAGGTCCAGGCTTTGGGATTAAAAACATAACTGGAAATGACCCAGTCACAAACACCTGGATGAAATACGGTGCACACAACCGTTCTTGCCATCGCGATGCTTATTTGCACACTTAGATGAAACCTGTTGGCCCAACAGCTGCCCTTTGGTGGAATTCAGAGTTGTAACAGCCAGAGCGCGTGGTTTGCTCACGTCTTCACCTGGACTGCCATTCCCAGTCCCGAGCGGGAAGGGGCGCCGATGCTGTGTGAACGAAGAGCGGCACGATCGCTGTGAGCAGGGTGTTTGCTTTCTCTCCGTGTGCACAGTTGCTTCAGTCAGGTCTGACTCTTTGCGACTCTATGGGCAATAGCCGTCTGCTCCTCTGTCCATGGGATTCTCCGGGCAAGAATACTGGAGTGGTGGCCATTCCTTCCTCCCGAGGATCTTCCCGACCCAGGGATGGAACCTGAGTCACCTGCACTCACTTGGATTCTTTCCCTCCGAGCCACCAGGGAAGCCCTTTCTTCCTCTATTGGGGTATTGAAGTGTAAGCTCCTCTCTAAAGATGCATACATCGTTGTTTTTTTTTTTTGATAATCTGTGAAAGCAAATTTGGCTTCATGTTAATTGCATTCACTGTTTTGAATTTTGGCAGCAATTGTTTTAAATTATTTTTAAATTTTAAAACGTTCATCACTTTATTAAATGTTGGTCATTTGTTCTTATGATGATCAGGCAGCTGCCAAAGTATCCAGGCACTCAGCAGGCATCTGGGGTGCCTTAAAAAAATCAGCTTTTTAAGAATACACACTAGGAGAGAACTATGAAACGTGGTGGATGGGAGAAAAGGATAGGAGATCAAAAGGCGTCTGTGTTTCTTCCCTCTGAAGACTTCTGACATCCACATCATCCTCATTCTGCAGTCGGTGTCTCTGAAGATCTGCTAGGGCCACCCCTATCTTTAGTCATCAGTCTGACCTCAGCCTGCTTATAAATGGGTCAGGACGTGCTCCAGGCCCAGGCGATGCTGGGTGATCTGTTTGGTACAGAGTGTAGAAAGGATTCAGTACACGTTTTCAGGATGTACTACTGAATGCATAAATGATTACTCATTTACCCGAAAAGAATTTTACTCCTAGAACCAATTCTTAATCGGAAATATAAAGAACATTTGATTACAGTATCATCGGTCACTGTATATCAGAAAACGATGCTTCATTTTCAACAAAAGTGAAAATAATAAGGTTCTGTGTGTCTCTTTAAAACTTGGATATAATTAATCTTATAGGAAAAAAAAAAAAAGTTACTGTATGGTTTCAGAGTTGGGAGTAGTTTGGCATCAGATCCCTGTGTTGTAGATGAAAGACCAGAAAAAAAAGAGATTCCAAATGCCATATGGAGCCACCCAGATATTTCAAATCTTCTAAGGACTAAGATTAACCTTAAAATGAAAACTAATGTTTCAAGAGCCTGTCATCCAGCCTAATCTGCTTGTGTTAAAAATGTCTTTTTCATGGAAAAGCATGTGCTGGTTTCCATGACCTGAGGGAAATGGCAAGATTTTCTTTTACTTAGAGGCTCTTTGGCATTTCCTGTTCCAGGGTCTTCCCAACCCAGGGATTGAACCCGCATCTCCCGCGTCGGCAGCCGAGTTCTTTACCACGGAGCCATCTGGGACGTCACTACTAACAGTCTCTTTTGGAACCACATGCTGAAACTTCAGGGGCCATTCACCAAGTGGCCACTCAGGGCCTCCAAAGTGCAAAGGACTGGGCTCTGCCGTGCTGGTAATCAGCCCGGAGACAGGCTGTGAATTGAGTACAGTTAATAAAAACCATGGCAATTCAAAAGTATTTCAATACGGAAAATGTCATGATAGTAAGACAGCAAAAAAAAAAAAAAAATGCAGTGGCTAATCAAGGAAACACCCAGCAAACAAATTCTTAAGAAAAGCCTCCAGGTACCGAGCGTGGGAAGGTAACCTCTAAAGGACTAAGGGCGCTCCTGTGAGCGTTTGTGAACTGCTCCTTAGGGAGTGCCAATATCGGATCACTTCCTCCCACCTATCTCATTGCCCACTATGGCATATTCTTATTTCGGGGGAAGTGGACAGCCCCCAGCTGGACGCCAGCTTAGGTGAGACAGCTGGCTCTCTTGCTTACTGGGTTAAAGGCAAGATGAGCAGCTGTGGAGTCTTCGAGCATAGAGATGGTAAATTGGTGGAATAAGCTCATAGGCTACCTTACTTCTAAGGTCTGGATAATACCTTTTTAATTTCTACTGCGTATTTCATTGACTTCCCAGGTAAAGAGCGGGCTGTAGACACATTATGTTGCCTGCCTCAGCACTAAACAAAGGTTGCTGGGACCACTGAGCCTCGGTCACTGATGCCCCCAGGCCCAATGGTGTACCCCAAGGGGATTCAGGACATAGAAAAGAGGACACTGGCCCTAGAGAGTCAAGATGCATATCAAAGAAATGATTTCAGTGACTCCAGTCTCTGCATCTTTCCTGATAGAGAAAAATACTGAATTCTTAAACTAGAGATGTCTGGTTTTCTTTAAATAATAATCTTTTGAAGTTTCAACAGCTTGGTGTGTGTGTGTGTGTGTGTGAAAACTCCTATACATCCTGGCTGCTTCCTTATCTCTTTGCAACAATCCCTCAGAGCCATCTGAGAGGCTGTCCCGAGTTCCTGCACACTCAGTCATGTCTGACTCTTGCGACCCCGTGGACTGTAGTCCGATGGGCTCTTCTGTCCGTGTGGTTTCCCCAGGCAATAATCCTGAAGTGCGTTGCCATTTCCTCTTCCAGGGAATGCTTCTGACTCTTGCACGCCTGCACTGGAAGGTCGGTTCTTTACTACTGTACCACCAGGGAAACCCCTAGAGGCTGAATCCCAGGCTGAAGTTCTCAGTTTTTCTGCCAAATAAAACATAATCCCTACCTTTTAGATTGTGCATTTTTGTCAGTCAGTAAGACCCATAGAGGAGATACTTCACACAACCTGAGCTGGCGAGGGGTTTTGGACTTAGCATCCCCAACTTGAAATTTTCAAAAACAGTATTCCTTATCTTTAATAGAATTTTGATCCTTCAAGTTAAAAAAAAAAAAAAGAGCGTAGCAATGAAATGCATAGAAACCAAATGAATATTCCAGGAGGAATGCAACATTTACAATTCCTATTTTCACTTCACTGATGTAATTTTTAAACACAGGAATTTATTTTGTAAGATGACCAACACCTTGAATATATTGATTGCATACTTTTCATTCTTTGAATCTTCTTAGTTTTTGGCAGTGAATACAACTATTTCCTGCATTTTTTTCTAATTAGAATAAACACACTTTAAATGGATTGTATTTAAAACATATTTTCTTGGTAAATATCATAGATATCCTCAGCACTATAATTTCTGGAGATAATTGATAGCATTGCCATTATCATAAAAAAGTAAGCTTGTTGCCACAGTACTGTACAAACCATGTAAAACAATTTTTTTTTCTCCTTTCAGAAATTCTTTTTCTAAGAAATTTGCCATCCATGGGGGAGGGGGGTGGAGTTACTTTCCTTAATCATCAATAGCAAGAAGATTATATTCATATAAGTGTAATGCTTGGTAATATATGCATTATTAATTGTTTTAGATTACATTTGTTTGGTAATTTTACTTAGGTCTCCAGAGCATTTCAAAAATTTGTTATCTAATTTAGTCCTCAAAAGATATTATTCTCTCTTTTTTCACATAAGTGAACTGAAGCTTGGAGAAGTGAAGGAAATTTGCTGAAGATATACAGATGGCACCCGGGTTCGATCCCTGGGTTGGGAAGATCCCCTGAGAAGGAATGGCAACCCGCTCCAGTGTTCCTGCTGGAGAATCCCATGGACAGAGGAGCCTGACAGGCGCTAGTCCATGGGGGCGCAAAGGGTCGGCCCCGACTGAGCGACTAACACACACACATGCACACACACACAGACACACACGCACAGGCACAGATGGCAGGCGGCACAGCCAAAGTAGAAGAATCCTGTCCACGTCACCAGTACGTGCAGCGCATCGGGGTTTGCAGAACAAACATAAGACATGGTTTCTGATTTTAAGAAACCTACAGTTCAGTTGGGAAAAAGATTGATGCCATGAAAACATCTTGCACAGATGGCAGATGCAGCGCAGTGCTGGGACCAGGGAGCCCTCGCAGCTGATAAGAGCGTGCTGCTCTGAGCTGAATCAAGTCGCGGGTCAAGGATAAGGCAGCAGAGCGTTCAGCTGATAACGGTGCGGTCACAGGCACCTGCTGTCTAAGGATCGCAGAGACAATCTGAGGTAATCAAGGCTAGGTTTACCTGCATGTAGACGACCTGAGTTCGATCCCTGGGTTGGGAAGATCCCCTGGAGAAGGGGAATTTGCTACCCACTCCAGTATTCTGACCTGGAGAATTTCATGGACTGTATAGTCCTTGGGGTCGCAAAGAGTCGGACACGACTTAGTGATTTTCACTTTCACTTTCTTTCAAACGCTTGCCAACCACATAATCATGTCTTCCCAACAAGCACGCAGCACACAAGACAGCCGCAAGCGAAGCCAGCTGTGCCCTTCAGCAGCCCAGCTTTCATTCCAGGCCCGCGGCAGGGGCAGGAGCAGGAGGCACGCCAGTCACGTTGGTTAACATGCTGCTCTAAGGCACCTCAGGCCCTGTCCTCTGTGAAACCAATTAGCAGTTAATATTCAGCTGGGCTGTTAACTGGAGCACAAAAGCAGGACAAGATTTGCAATCTGTTAATGTTTCCTTAAAACCTTGTTAAGTAAAAGCTAAATCCATCGTTAATGGGAGCAATATAAATTAGGTGCTGTATTAGCAGCCCAAATGTGTGTGTACTGTTGCAAAAGGTTATCTTTAATGCCTTTTTTAAAAAATTAATGTATCTGTGTTCTTTGGATAATCATAGTCACAGGGGAAAATTACAAACTGCAAAAGTATTGTTGCTTAGCCCAACGGAAGTGAAAAGGTAATGTCTGCCCATGCCTTGTGCATGAGAAAGGGAATGAATACTGGATAAGACATTCGTGTATCTAACAAGCTAGATTTAACACATATTACCATGTTTTCTTCAAATTGGTATTTTTTTAATGAAATAAAGTGTTTAATGTAGCCAAAAAAAATGAAGAAGAAAAAGAATTGAATGTAGTCCAAATGAGCCACCACGTAATTATAGAATACGGTGGGCTATTGGGGCTTCCCAGGTGGCACTAGGGGAAAAGGCCCTGCCTGCCAGTGCAGGAGACCTAAGAGACTTGGGTTCGATCCCTGGGTCAGGAAGATCCTCTGGAGGAGGGAATGGCTATCCACTCCAGCATTCTTGCCTGGAGAATCCCATGGACAGAGGAGCCTGGCGGGCCACAGTCCATGGGGTTGCAAAAGAGTCGGACACGGCTGAGCGACTAAACACAGGCTACAAATACAAGTGGACACACACACGAGTGTTAAAAACCGTGCTAGCTCTTACGAACTTGGTGTTTGTGATAATCAGAGAATGCAGGCCCTCCATCACTGTTTCCAGGGCCTTTCACGCTTCAGCATAGCCCTTGTCCTGTTGGATGCTAATGCTGCTGACTTGACTTGTCCCACTCCTCCGGCTTGGAGCTTTCTTAGGACAAGTACTTACCTTTTCCTCCCTGGCAACTGCCACATCATCTGGGGGACAATAGATGCTAAATCAGTATCTGTTATAGTCATGCCTTGCTGCTGCTAAGTTGCTTCAGTCGTGTCCGACTCTGTGCGACCCCATAGACAGCAGCCCACCAGGGCCCCCGTCCCTAGGATTCTCCAGGCAAGAACACTGGAGTGGGTTGCCATTTCAGGTCTAATTTTTCTCTGTTCATTATTTCATATTGATCATCAGCTAATCAGAGTCAAACCTGAATCTGTTTAGATCAGAACAATGTCATCTCTCACCTGTGTTATTCCAGCAGCTTGCCTTACTGTCTGTCCTCTGCTTTCCCTACCCTCTCATCCGCTATCATGAGCTCAGCCCTCAGGAAGCTGTCAGCAGGTGTCTATAAAACAGTATCTGATTCTATTATTCTTTTGCCGCTTTCTCATACCCCCTGGGGTGGATGTGTACCACTTCTGCATGAAATGCAAGGTCTTTCCGTGAGGAGGCTCATCTTCCTCCACTTTCTCAGCCCCTTTCCCCCTTTATTTTACGCTCATTTTGTTATAGGACCACCCGTGCTGCGTCCTCCCCTCTCCTAACTTCCCCCGCTGCCCGTAACACATCCTCCCCCCACAGCCTCCGCCCCGGCCGGCTTCCCTGCTCAGCGGTCTCTTGCTTATGCTCTGCCTTGCAGCCCAGTTCTCGCCTGTGCATGAAGCTCCCTTTACTTCTCGCTCCTTCCCTCTGCTCCTCCCCACCCTACCCCTATCTTCCCACTGCCTTGCCCAGGCCGACACTTGTCTTTAGGGAATCAAAGTTCTTGTACTGAAATTGTGTTTTCACGTCTATCTTCCTTCAAAGCCACAAGCTCCTTGAGATAGAGTGCTATTTGGCAGGTAACAGAAACTCGAGACATATTTGTTGAATAAATGAACAGATGAGTAAATGAATTTGATATATGCAACTGTAAAAATGTCTTCATGAAGTCAGGAAAAAAAAAAAAAAAAAAACAGCCCTGTGATCTGGAGATTCATTGAAATGACTGATTCTCCATGCTGTGGCGATAACAGCAGCAGTGAGAGGAATAAAAACTCACCCACTCAGGTCTCGCTCGTCACAGGCGCATAGACCAGCTGTCCTAATACGTTTCCCCTCTGCTTCTGGCTTTTTACAGACAGGACAACACAATTCAGAGGAAATTTTCCATGACATTAAAGAATATCATGAAAGCTGCTGTACAGCTGGTGCGAGGAGTGAAAATAAACTCAGTGATTTAATACAAACTGTCACTTACTTTTTCCAGAAAAGAAGCGTTGCGCAGGTGTTCACTGAGAACGGTGCAGCCTGCTGGGGACGGGATCGCGTCTGAGCCGCCTCGGCTTCCCAGACAGTGCCCACCGTGCGTGTGCATGCAGTAGGGGTTTGCTAAATGCACGAAGGAAGGACTCGGCGGACCCAAATATAAAATCGGGCTCTATTTTATAGAGGCATTAGGTAAATGATTTAAAGAGCAATAGACATTGTCCTGCTTTCTGGGTTATGGTACCAAAGCGATAAGGATGCTGCTGAGACATTTTTCACTCACATATATAAAATGTGGTCAATAAAAATGAAAAATGTCAGTGCCAGATCCATGAGAAAGGAGAATGAACCCAAGACTGCTGCTTCCTCTGTGGCCAAAGGTATTTTGCAACGAAGGTTCCTCGTGTGTTAGAAGCAGCCTGTTCCGGAATCATGGGTCTGCTGCTCTGCTGTGTCTTGCTGACTCTTCATAAAAAATGAAGCCTGGGACACAGGGTGGGAATCAGCGAGGCTTTCTAATGTGTTACAGCAAAAGCCTATCTGTTTTCAGTCCCTAAAGCATGGATTTTCTTTTTTTTTTTTTTTTGCACCTAAATCTTTCTCTCATCCAACTACCTATTTTTAATTTTGCTTGAAATCGAAATTGAAATTATTCAACAGATATTCAGTGAACACCTACTCTGTGCCAGGTTCTGATCCAGGCCCCGGGGACACAGCAGGGTTCCTCAACTCGGGAGTCTGCAGTCTAACCCTGCAAGACCAAAGATAAACTATTAGTACTTCGAGCGCCTGGGGGAGTGAGAATTTTGGAGGAGCAGAAGGCAGAGGCCCTGAGACTGAAGGAAGAAGAGCTCTCTGAGATGAGGTTACAGGGCTACCCTGGTGGCTCAGATGCTAAAGAATCTGACTGCAATGCGCGAGACCCAGGTTCAGTCTCTGGGTCAGGAAGATCCCCAACTCCAGTATTCTTACTTGGAGAATTCCATGGACAGAGGATCCTGGCAGGCTGAAGTCCATGGAGCTGCAAAAAGTTAGACACGACTGAGTGACTAATGCTTCACTAGGAAAGGCAACTACTAGGAGGTAACATTTTCCTTTGTTTGATCCCATTTTTCACTTCCATCCACACGATTGCCGTGAAGTCTAGCTGATATGAGTCTGATGTTGATAGCTATTTATTACTACCTCATAGACACCTGTAAAGGTCTTACTGAGTCTCAGACTTCCTATTCTCCAAGTGCTGTGGGAAGCAGTGGGGTCCTGGAGAAGACAGAGCTCCCCTGTCTTTGTTGCATGTAAGACAAAGGACATACCACCCATTAAAGTGTTGAAGAATATTTCTATTTACCAAGCAGCTTGATGAGAAAGCACAGCTTAATGCATCCAAATTAAAAAACCAACCCTCTAGGGAAGAACGAAAACATCAGCTCCTGACAATTTCCTGTTTTAATCAGTGCTCTCCTTTTCATGGAAGGACATAGCATTCCAGAAGCGCAGTAGGAGTCCACTCTGGTATTTACCACTTTGAAAACAGGGGGTGGGGGTGGAGGAGACCTTGTCCACTAGAGAGAGGAGTTGTGTTCAGGGAAAACATTTGGTTGATTCAAAATAACTCCAACCTACTTGCCATATAACTCCACTTTCTTTCTGGGTTTGACTCTTTTGCAATTTCACTTGGGTAGTTAGTTATAGATTGAAAAAAATAAGATTAACCTTTATGATTTAAATGTCTCAATCTCTACGCCAAGTATGATCTAGAGTTTGCAACATCCTCATGAGAAATAGTGGAACTTGCCAAGTAGAGTGTCTGTGTTTAAACAGACTTACTCCAGAAATTCTTCTGCCAATCAATTTCTGAAGCTGGGGTGCTACTCCAATTTGGAATTTACTTTCTTTTCAGTCCCCATGTTCTACTATTATTCAGTTCAGTTCAGTCGCTCAGTCATGTCCGACTCTTTGCGACACCATGAATCGCAGCACGCCAGGCCTCCCTGTCCAACACCAACTCCCGGAGTTCACTCAGACTCGCGTCCATCGAGTCCGTGATGCCGTCCAGCCATCTCATCCTCTGTCGTCCCCTTCTCCTCCTGCCCCCAATCCCTCCCAGCATCAGAATCTTTTTCAATGAGTCAGCTCTTCGCATGAGGTGGCCAAAGTACTTGGAGTTTCAGCTTTAGCATCATTCCTTCCATGTAACAAAACACTCCAAAACATAGTAGCTTAAAGCACACAACTATTTCCTTATCTCTACTGTTTCTAGGGGATGGCTCTCTGTGAACAGGGGCCCTGCAGCAAGGTTCTGGTTCAGGGTGCTCAGGTGGTTGCAGACAGTGTCTGAACTGGAGAAGCAGGGGCAGGAGCAGCTGGGGTTCTGGTCACGTCACCCTGAGTCTTCTTCAGAGCTTTCTCGTGGTGGGTGAGGCTGGGCTTCCTCACAGCGCGGCTGCTCTGGGGCAGTGGGCCTCTTGCAGGGGGGTTCAGGGCTCTGGCAGGAGTGCTCCAGCTCACAGGGAAAGCTGACCCAACCTCAGAAATCACCCAGTATCATTCTGCTTCATTCCAGGGCCTCCATGTTTGTCACATCCCTGCTCACGATCAGGACTGAAGGGGGAGTTGCAGGTCCCTAGGGGAGCATTTGGGACGGGACAGAGTAATCTGCCACAGCCTACTGATAGCAGGCTGCAGAAGCAAACCTATTTTAGGAGACGGGCAACTTATGATGGAATGCAACTGTGGCCGCTCGTGTTTGTAGTGGGAAACTAGAAATAAGCAGTCAAGAGGGCCCAGACACCAGGTCAACGAAACGCTCAAGGGCGAAAGGTAAAGCCGCTTCTGCTTTTCTTCACATGGGGATAAAATACCAGAGTTATTTTTAACAAAATAAAAACGTGATTTTTTTTTTCCTTTTAGTATTGCCATGTTTTATTCTGTGATGAAACATGATCCCACTCTTTCAAACGCTGACAGTAGATCTAAAAAAAACCCACAAAAGTTGATTTTGATAAGTTTTATCCTCTGCCTGAAAGAAGAAGAAAAAACTCAGACATCTTATCTCACAGTCACAAGAGGAATGTGAGAAAGCTGCATATATTATGCAGTGCTGAAACTGGGGCTTGGATTTCTGGTTTATACTTCTTACTTTGTTATTGTAAAAATGGTTTGGTTCTAGTGGGGACTGATGGGAAGTATAATGGAAGCCACATGTTCCTGAACTATAAATTAATGTGAGCTAGTTTTCAGATGTGGGATTCTGCCAGCTGAGAAATGAACTGTGATTCAGAATTATTCATTTCTTTTTCCTCCTATGTAAACATTTTAGCCCTATTCACAATTGTATTCAAGATGACTTATAATACACAATGCTGTGGTTTCAAATTTATTAATGGATGACGATTAATCTCTTGACCTCGACTTGTGGGGAACTGGTATTTATTGTCTCTTTCATTCCATTATGATTTTGAGCATGAGCTCTCATTCAGGGGTTCCCAGGAGAAAGCATACTCACCCACAACTAATGATACCCTTGGATTCATCTCAGGCCCCAATGTATTTTCAAAGTTAGCACAGTATTTACTTTCATCTTTTCAAACCATCTTTCCAATATGGCTTTAAAATCTGTGTTGTGTGTGTGTGTTATTTGAATGGAGGAGAATGTCTCCAGTGGGTGTGAAAACGTGTAGAAACAGTTGCCCCTCATTTCTCATTCTCCTTGCCGTATTTCAGCAATTCTGCTCTGCGTCTCTAGAAAGACGTTTGGAGCAGGGCTAAGGAAAGGAGGCACCCCACATGAGGGAAGGAAGCTGGTCCTTCCCTGTGATAAACGCCTTGGACTGAAAACTGCCTCGTGCGTTGCGATGGTGTTCAGAGCCTGTGCTCCTGTAGCAGATTACCCCAGCAGATCACCAGCCCCCAGCTGACACCAGAGCCCAGCGCACTGAGATGGTGCGCTGAGAACACAACGCCTCCGTCCCCCCAGCCTCTTGTAGACAGGACACCTGGGCAGTTTGTTCGGCAGCGGCGCTGCCTTTGAAAGGGGCTGCCTGGAATTCCACTCGGAGAGCTTGACTGAGATGGCTCTTAGCACAGATGGCTGTGGGATTTTTTTTCCTGATGCCAATACAGTCAGGCATTTTCTCAAAAAGAAAGTGAGAGCATCACCAGCAGTCATTTCTTCACTGTACCTTATTTAAGCTAAATTGTGTGCAGCCCAGGTAATTGTTTTCAGACGCGTCTTTGCTGTCAGTTAGGCTGTCAAGGCAGGCTGGAAAGCAGCTTGTTTGTTTGTCAAGGTAGGTAGATATATGCAGCTTACACAACTCTTCAGTCATTATCAAGTTATTAGATTATTCCGGGTTAGATTGACATTCACAACTGTCTTTAAGTAGAACTGAAAGATCATTTCTTATCAAGTACCGCCCACAATTCCAAAACCAGAAATTACTTGCAGGGGTCCACTTCCTACAAAGACCTTCATCTTCATGTCTCCAGGAAAGAACCTGGCTTTCAGTAACTGTTACATAAACTTCAAATACACAAAAAAATTAAGCAACTTGAAAAGAGAGGAAGAATGGCAAGTTTTATCTTCGGTGACCAGCCGGTGGGTGCTAACGCAGAGAGTCAGTGAACGGAGTTTGCAGAGAGGTAAGGGACAGACGGGAGGGTGAATACCGGGAAGTGAGGCAAGCGATGTTCCTGTCTGACTTCAGAAGCTTCGGTCACGAAAGCATTCAGGATGTTTGTTTATTTCTAAGGAGAACAAGCAAAATTAGGACACTTCAAAAAAACATCTAAAATCTGATGACTCACTTTCTCTTTCATTTGAATCAGAGCTCTGAGCCCAGATATGTGGCCTCAGTACATCTAAATATGGCACTGGGGAAAGAAAACAAGCTCTCAAATGAAGTAACAAAAAGGCGAGCGGTAATTAGCAACTTCTTAAAGATCTCCATGTCTAAGCAAAGATCCTGTTAATTTAGTCATTGAGAGTAACTGTTCAATCTGGGCTCAGGGATCAGACTGTGTGGTCAACATAGAGCCTGCCCCTTGGCTGTAGCCTGTTTTGGGACAGCTTACTTTTTTGTTCACTTCAATCTCTTCATCTGTAAAATGAGAATACTAGGAGTATCCATCTCCTGGGAAGTTACTCCTTGAAAGAGGAGATTAATTAAGTAATAGATACACAGCACTGAACAGAGGTCCAGGTGACTAGTCAGTAAATGCTGGCAGGAACGATGATGAGGGCTTCCCTGGTAGCTCAGCTGGTAAAGAATCCGCCTGCAACACAGGAGACCTCGGTTCGATTCCTGAGTCAGGAAGATCCCCTGGAGAAGGGATAGGCTACCCGCTCCAGTATTCTTGGGCTTCCCTGGTGGCTCAGATGGTAAAGAATCCACCTGCAATGCAGGGGACCTGAATTTGATCCCTGGGTTGGGAAGATCCCCTGAAGAAGGAAATGGCAGCCCACTCCAGTATTCTTGCCTGGAGAATCCCATGGACAGAGGAGCCTGGTGGGCTGTAGTTCATGGGGTCACAGAGTCAGACACGACTGAGTGGCTAAGCACAGCACAGCAAGGACGATGCTGAGTTTCTTTTGTTGAAAAACTAACGCTCTTGGGATCCTAGGACCCAGACTCCTGAAGGATTCCAAATATTCTGCATAATGAAATACATAGGTTTACCTCTGAGGTTTCTGTGACTGTAAAACAATAGCAGGGTTTATCCAAGCTTGTTTTCCCTTTTAAACGAGTTAGGTTATTGTATAACCAGATTAAAGTTAGTCAAAAGATTAACCATGTGTGAAAACCCCAGGCAATATTTCTCAAGGTCACAATCAGAAAATACCAGACTATAATCCTGCAAGGTTCCTGAACACGAATGAGGCCTATTAAAGATCCACGAATGAAGTGAAGAATAGGATTAACCACTTCTGGGCTTGAAGACTTTCTGTCCTGAGTGGAGACCCAAGGACAAAGAAGCCAAATATTTAGGCGTAATACCTCATATGCTTCAGTCGTGTTCGACTCTTTGTGACTCCATGGACTATAGAGTCCATGGAATTCTCCAGGCCAGAATACTGGAGTGGGCAGCCTTTCCCTTCTCCAGGGGATCTTCCCAACCCTAGGGATCGAACCCAGGTCTTCCAAATTGCAGGCGAATGCTTTACCAGCTGAGCCACAAGGGAAGCCCCAAAATACTGGAGTGGGTAACCTATCCCTTCTTTAGGGGATCTTCCCTACCCAGGTCTCCCACATTGCAGGTAGATTCTTTACCAGAAAGCTTCGTAAACAATTAGAAAAAGCTTTTGAAAAGCAAATCTTTCATCTCTCCTTCCAGTCTTTAAATTCCACATCACTTTATACATTCAGTAGAAAATGCAGTATGTGGTTATCAACATTGCAAAGGAATTTTCCTGTTTTCCTGAAGGCAACTCTGTCTTGTTGCTTTTGACATCTAGTTACAGAATTAGATATAATAAAAATGTGATAAGTATATATGAATTCAAAGTAATTTAAATAAAAATTCCAACAAGAAATATTGTGGAATTTGGCAAGTTAAGTATAAAGTTCATCTTGGAAAATAAAACACAAGAATGATTAAGATTTCTTTTTTTAAGTAAGAAGTAATTTTATTTTCGATAGTAAAGTGTACTCAAGTTATAGTAATTGAAACAGTCTGCTATTCATGGAAAAATGGAACAACAGAGCTGCTACTCCTAGTAGAGAGTTCAGAAACAGAACAATATTCATGGTGTTGCCATTCAGTTGCTAAGTCGTGGCCGACTCTTTGTGGCCCCATGGACTGCAGCACACCAGGCTTCCCTGTCCTTCACTATCTCCCAGAGTTTGCTCAAACTCATGTCCATTGAGTCAGGGATGCTGTCTAACCATCTCATCCTCTGCCATCCCCTTCTTCTTTTGCCTTTAATCTTTCCCAGCATCGGGGTCTTTTCCAATGAGTTGGTTCTTCACATCAGGTGGCAGAAGTATTAGAGCTTCAGCTTTAGCATCAGTCCATCCAATAAATATTCAGAGTTGATTTCCCTTAAGATTGACTGGTTTCATCTTGCAGTCCAAGGGACTCTCAAAAGTCTTCTCCAGCACCACAGTTCAAAAGCATTGGTTCTTCAGTCCTCAGCCTTCTTTATGGTCCAGCTCTCACAGTGGTACATGACTACAATATATGCACTGAAGTTTGCAAATGGTAAAAGCAGCATTTGATACAAGAGAGGAAAGCATTAACTATTCAGTAAATGATTTTGTGCCAATGGCAATTCATTTTGGGGAAAAGGTAAATTATTTAAATTATAATATACACAAAAATGAACTTGGGGTAGATTAAACAGTTAAATTTTAAAGCTGTTAAAAATTAGAAGAAAATAGGGATAAGTTTATAAATCTGAGGTGGGCAAAGTCTTTGAGTCAATATGCTAAATGCAAATGCAGTAAAGAAAAATATTCACAGTTTAACTCTGTACAGATTTCCTGGACCATAGCAATTGTCAAGGAACAGAAACAGAGGAAATATTCGTAACAAATATTTAAAAACAAACAAAAATTGGGGATTGTTACAAGAAGATGTGGAAAAATGAAGGGCATACTAACTAGTTAAATAGTTTTTAGAGAAATTTGGCAGTTTTTTATTAAAATAATTACCTATACTAGAAAAATTTTCCCACATATGTGCAAAGTGGTATTCAAGAGTGTTTCTTATAGCATTTGTTTTCTGGGAAGAGTGAGAATTGCTAAGCACCTCGGAACTGATGATTAAATTATGGTATATTCATAACTATGAAGCAGCTGAAAGAGTAAGGAAGATCTATGCTTAGAGATAGGAAAATATTTTCAAGACATATTAACTTAAAACATATTGCTAAACTAAATGAACAGTATAGTTTTTGTAAGCAAAACAAAATTTCACAAAATGAAACTGCATCATATAATTATTTAGTTATACCTATATCTTCTCCTCTATCTACCTAGAAAGTGGTCTGGGATGATACAAGCCAAATTGTCAGTGGTAGTTTTCCTGTAGTGTGTAAAAAAAAGGAAGGAAGATTAAAGAAAGCTGAGGAGAATTGAGCTTATCTGTATTTTCACAATTAAAATGTTTTCCAGTACAGCTTGTGAATTAACTTTTTGTGTGTGTGTTTTACTTTTTAATTTTCATTTTCTTATTGAAGTATAGTTGATGGACAATCTTATATAAGTTACATGCGTACAATATAGTAATTCACAAGTTTTAAAGGTTATGTTCCATTTGTAATTATTATGAAGCATTGGTTATGATCCCTGTGGTGTGCAGTGTATCCTTGCAGTTTATTTCATATGTAATAGACGGCGCCTCTCAATTCCCTGCCCCAGTGTTGCCCTCTCCGGTGGCTCAGAGGTTAAAGTGTCTGCCTCCAATGCGGGAGACCCAGGTTCGATCCCTGGGTCAGGAAGATCCCCTGGAGAAGGAAATGGCAATCCACTCCAGTATTCTTGCCCGGAAAATCCCATGGACGGAGAAGCCTAGTAGGTTACAGTCCACGGGGTCGCAAAGAGTCGGACACGACTGAGCGACTTCACCTTACCTTACCACTGGTAATCACTGCTTTGTTTCTCTATATCTGTGAGTCTGCTTCTTATTATTATACTCACTAGTTCGTTGCATTTTTTCTTAGATTTCATATAAAACTGATATCATACAGTACTGATCTTTCTCTGTCTGACTTATTTCACTTAACATAATGCCCTCTAAGTCTGTCCGTGTTGCTGCAGATGGCAAAATTTCATTCTTTTTTTTTTTTAATGGCTAAGTGTTCTGGTGTCTATACATACCACATCTTTATCCATTCCTTCTGTTGATGGACAGTTGTTTTCATATCTTGGCAACTGTAAATAATGCTGATATGAACATTGACATGTACATATCTTTTCAAATTAGTGGGGATTTGGGGGAGGATATATACTGAAGGCGATGGCACCCCACTCCAGTCCTCTTGCCTGGAAAATCCCATGGACGGAGGAGCCTGGTGGGCTGCAGTCCACGGGGTCGCGAAGAGTCGGACACGACTGAGCGACTTCCCTTTCACTTTTCACTTTCACACATTGGAGAAGGAAATGGCAACCCACCCCAGTGTTCTTGCCTGGAGAATCCCAGGGACAGAGAAGCCTGGTGGGCTGCCGTCTATGGGGTTGCACAGAGTTGGACACGACTGAAGCGACTTAGCAGCAGCAGCAGCAGCATATACTGAAGGGTGGAATCTTTAGGTCATATGTTAGCTCTATTTTTAGTTTTTTGAGGAACTTTCATACTGTTATCTACAGTGCTGCACCAATTTGCATTCCCACCAACAGTGTACAAGGGCTCCCTTTTCTCCACATCCTCACCAACGTGTGCTATGTTCTTTTTGGTGATAGTCCTTCTGACAAGTGTGAAGCGATATCTCACTGTGGTTTTGATTGTATCTCTCTGATGATTAGTGATGCTGAGTATCTTCATATTACTGTTGGCCATCTGCCTTTCCTCTTTGGAAAAATGCCCATTTATTCTTCTGCCCATTTTTAAATAGAGCTGTTTGTTTTTTGATGTTGTTGAGTTGTATGAGCTGTTTATATAGATTGGATATTAACCCCATTTCAGTCATATCATTTGTGAATATTTTCTCCCCTTCAGTGGGTTGCCTTTTCATTTTGTCAATGGGGCTGAAGGTTTCCTTCACTGTGCAAAAGCTCCTAAGTTTTATTCAGTCCCATTTTGGAGAAGGCACTGGCGACCCACTCCAGTACTCTTGCCTGGAAAATCCCATGGACAAAGGAGCCTGGTGGGCTGCAGTCCATGGGGTTGAGAAGAGTCGGACACAACTGTGTGTGAACGACTTCACTTTCACTTTTCACTTTCATGCATTGGAGAAGGAAATGGCAACCCACTCCAGTGTTCTTGCCTGGAGAATCCTAGGGACGGGGGAGCCTGGTGGGCTGCCGTCTCTGGGGTCACACAGAGCAGACACGACTGAAGCGACTTAGCAGCAGCAGCAGCAGTCCCATTTGTTTATTTTTGCCTTTTTCCCCCTTTGCTTTAAGATACAGATTAAAATAATATTGCATTTTATGTCAGAAAGTGTTCTGCCTATGTTTCCCTCTAGGAGGTTTCTGGTTTTACATTTAGGTCTTTAATCCAATTAGAACTTGTTTTTGTGTATGGTGTTACAGGATGTTCTAATTTTATTCTTTTATACAGAACTGTCCAGTTTTCCCAGCACCATTTATTGAAGAGACTGTCTTTTATCCCTTGTTTATTCTTGGCTCTTTAAAAAAAGCAGCAGAAATAACTATGACGAGCTAGCCCTAGGTAGAACATTTCCCTCTGCCTGAGGACCTGTTGGGTATCACCTCTCAGAGCAAGCAAAGTGATACATTGAGTCAGAGGCTTACAGAAGATGCTCTTCACCTTTCTCATGTTATTCCAGAGTCAGCCGTCTCTGCTAGATGTGATAGCTTACATCTTGTTGTTTGTTTATAGCTAAGAAAGTACTTTGCCCATTCTGTCTCATTAATTAACATTAACTAAGAGCTTGATGAGAGCCTCAGACAGGGAGAGGAAATTAATAAGTTGACTGAAGGGAAACAAAGGCTCTGTAAACAAAAAGAGAAGCAACTTGTTGAAGACATTAGAGGAGAATAAAACTTGTTGAAATAACAAGAATCAAGGAAGGAGGGTGATTAAAATAGGAGCCTTCTCGGGGAATGCAGTGACTTGGCTGGATGTCTGAACTCTGGATGTGGGCTCAGAGCCATGGGGTGATGACCACGTCTAGCCTGGATTTCTGATGATGAGAAGATGTATCTTACAAACGGAAAGGAACAGTGCAAGGGATAGTAGCAATGATGTGCATATATTCACTGATTTATGTCATCTTGAACAGAAATTTCGGCATAATGTTAAATACTTGGCCTCTCTTTGTATAGCAACTGGTGTGGAAGTAGTGACTTTCCACCTGCCCGAATCAAACAGGAGCACCCATGTACCAGGTGACGTGGGTGTGTTCTCAGTCCTCATTTGAGTTTGGTTAATACAACTTCTTTTTCTTTTAAATGGTTTTCTCACTCCTTGAAAGGAGAGTGTCAGACTGGGCCAAACTGGGCCTTGGATTCCAAGTAGGAAGTTGACTAGTAAAAGGGCAACTGAGTGAGGAGGGGAGGAAGCTTGGGACCTCAACTCCGTCCTTTGCCAACACTAGACCAGTCTAGTTAACAAGAATGGAGGGTGAAGTGTGTGATCTAAAGACCTTTGAATTCCCTCCCTCCAAGCTAAACCCTCCACACTTTCTCACACTTTATCTGCTTGAGATCCATCTGTGTTAATTAGTCAATGCTCCTGGGAATCAATTTGATCCTAACATCTGGCTGAGGACAGATACCATGCTGAAAGTTATTATGATTGAAGAATTTAGGAAGTCAGGGTAAATGTATTTTACGAGTCACTCCTTGAGACTAGAACCAAGGGTTGGCACAGCTGTTGCTACATAGCAAGCATTTAATAAGCACACGAATGAATGGACGAACTGAAGGGTTCTGAGATTCAAGACGTGGTTTTGAGGGTCCATGAGATATTTCAGGGTAGAAGATAAAACAGCCTCTGCAGACTCTGGGGACAAGAGGAGCAGATTATTCAGAGGTCTGAACTGATTCTATTTAAGGAAGTCCTCCTCCTCCTCGAATTTTTCCATTTCTCTCCTGCTGCAATAGAAACAGGTTCTAGGACCAAAGGGAGGTTTCCCAGGTTTAGCCATGCTCCCAGTAGGGCTTTGTGTGTTTTTAACACCCAAGAGTTTGCCTTAGAGAGATGGGAATACCAGACCACCTTACATGCCTCCTGAGAAATCTGTATGCAGGTCAAGAAGCAAAGGTTACAACTGGATATGGAACAACAGACTGGTTTTAATAAGGGAAAGGAATACATCAAGGCTGTATATTGTCACCCTGCTTATTTAACTTATATGCAGAGTATATCATGCAAAATGCCAGGCTAGATGAAGCACAAGCTGGAATCAAGATTGCTGGGAGAAATATCAATATCAACCTCAGGTACCTAGATGACACTACCCTTATGGATAAAGTGAAGAAGAACTAAAGAGCCCCTTGATGAAAGTGAAAGAGGAGAGTGAAAAAGCTGGCTTAAAACTCAACATTCAGAAAACTAAGTTCATGGCATCCAGTCCCATTACTTCATGGCAAATAGTTGGGGAAACAATACAAACAGTGAGAAACTTTATTTTTGGGGACTCCAAAATCACTGCAGATGGTGACTGCAGCCATGAAATTAAAAGACGCTTGCTCCTTGGAAGAAAAGCTATGACCAACCTAAACAGCATATTAAAAAGTAGAGACGTTACTTTGCCAACAAAGTTCCACCTAGTCAAAGCTATGGTTTTTCCAGTAGTCATGTATGGATGTGAGAGTTGGATTATAAAGAAAGCTGAGTGCTGAAGAATTGATGCTTTTGAGCTGTGGTGTTGGAGAAGACTCTTGAGAGTCCCCTGGACTGCAAGGAGATCCAACCAATTGATTCTAAAGGAAATCAGTCCTGAATATTCATTGGGAGGACTGATGCTGAAGCTGAGACTCTAATACTTTGGCCAGTTGATACAAAGAATTGACTCATTTGAAAAGACCCTGATGCTGGGAAAGATTGAAGGCAGGAGGAAAAGGGGATGACAGAGGATGAGATGGTTGGATGGCATCACCAACACAATAGACATGAGTTTGAGTAAGCTCCAGGAGTTGGTGATGGACAGGGAGGCCTGGTGTGCTGCATTTCATGGGACTGCAGAGTTGGACACGATTGAGTGACTGAACTTAACTGAAGCGTTCATTATGATAGTAACTTTGCCCTTCTCTTACAAAGGAACCTGGTCCAGGAATCCATGCATTGTCTTAAGACCTATTTAAACATAAGCACAAAAGGCATTTGAATGCTTGAGGTCTTAGAAAAAATTAAATTAAGGGTCTATTTCTATTTTTATTCAAAATTATTGAAATACAATTAACTGTATTAAACTTATCCATTGTAAGATTCTTTTTGGATGCCATGTTCTTGATTTGTCAACTGCTTTGAATGATGGATAAAATCTGGAAGATGAGGCAATGGAAAAAGGGATGAATTTCAGGCTGCTTGTGTGGAAGGAGGTCTGGAAAGGTGGAAGGAGGTCTGGAAAGTTGGAAGACTCAACTCCAGTGATGACATTTGAAAGGATACAATGAAGGTAAAAGAAGTTAGGTTGATTTGTAACTGGAAAGACAGAAAAAAGGAAAGACTAAGAAATAGATACTGCCTCAAGTCTCTATTTGATCTATGGATTAAAAGGGAGGCAAATAAATAAGCAGTTAGGGAAGAAAATGAACAGATGTATAGGAAAAAGTAGAGCTTTGATCAAGGAAATAATAAGAGAAGATTTGTGAGAGAAACTTGGTAGCGAAGTCAACGAGATGGAGTCTTCCACAAACACTAGCTGTTTTGAATCAGTGCTAGAATTCTTACCTCTCACTCGGTTTAATTCTTAATGGTGCACCTTTTAAAACTTTTTAAATTTTATATTGGAGTATAGTTGATTGACAACGTTGCGATAGTTTCAGGTACAGTACAGCAAAGTGATTCAGTATATCTATTCTTTTTCAAACTTTTTCCCCATGTAGGTTGTTGCATGATATTGAGCAGAGTTCTCTGTGCTACAGAGCAAGTCCTTGTTGGTTATCTGTTGTAAATAAAGCAGTTGTGTACATGTCAATCCTGAACTCCCTAACTAACCCTTCGCCCGACCCTTCCTGCCTAGTAGCCATGTGTTAATTCTCTAAATCTGTGAGTCTGTTTCTGTTTTGTAAGTAAATTCGTTTATGTAATTTATTTTTAGATTCACTGCATAGAAGTGATATGATATTTCTCTTCCTCTGTCTGACTTACTCTACCCACCAGTGTTCCAAATATGACTTAAAATGGTGCAGAGAGAGAGTTTCCTGGTGGCCTAGCGGTTAGGAAGTGGCACTTTCACTGCCGCGGTCCAGGTTCAATCCCTGGTTGGGGAACTAAGATCCCACAAGCCAAGTGGTGTGGCAAAAAAAAAAAAAAGTGCAGATAATAAGTTTTACTTTCCTTATATATGATCTAAGTGATATATTTTACATATTGACTTTCAATGGAGGTGTTTGGCCCAGAAATAATGAAATTAATAGATTTGGATTGGATACTTCCTAGAGCAACTATGCTAGAGGCAAATCAAAGATATTATGTTTAATTTTAGGAAAATATGCTGTTTAAAATCAATAATTTCATTTTTCTAATTTATTCAAGCCTTTATTATATAAGCTTTAGGTATATAGTGTTGAAGTTCAACATATGCAGAGTGATCATCACCCCAAATCTAGTTACCATCCACCCCCATGCAACTGGCCTTATTCACCTATTATATTTCATATTTCTTCCTTTAAAACTATAAGAAAAAGATAAATGCTAAAAAAACTGACTATTTTTAAATGAAATAAATTTAAATGTCTAGTTTCTTGAAAATTTTAATTCACAGTTTATGCAAAAATCATTTTCATTTGGCTGCTGACTTGGTAAATATTTGGAACATGAATTCAAAGTATGGATACAATGATTTTTTTTTTTAAACACATTCTGCTTAAAGGGCTTTCCAGGTGGCTCAGTGGCAAAGAATCTGCCTGACATGCAGGAGTTGCAGTTCTGATCCCTGGGTCCAGAAGATCCCCTGGAGAAGGAAATGGCAACCCTCTCCAGTATTCTTGCCTGGAAATTCCCATGGACCTCTGTCAACATATGCAGAGTGATCAAGTCTGTCAAGCCACAGTTCAAGGCATCATCACCAGAGTCTGACATGGCTTAACAACTGAGAACATGCACAGGCTTACTTCAATCCCTGGATTCCCTCTATCAGGTGACTTCTACAGGTTAGTGACGGTTCCAGATTGACTCAGAACCTCGATTTAGGTGACTTCATCTTGAGAGACTCCAGCATACCCCCACTTATTGGGCCTTTAGGAAACTTATGAATCGAATGCTGAAATGAGTAAAAGAGAGAAAACCTAGTTCAGTTGCAAAATAAACATCATCTTGAAGACAAACTGTTCTAGTCATGGATTTTTTTTTTTTTAAGATTAAAAATATTAATCTCATGAATCTGGCTATGATGGATCTGGGGCATCAGCATCAAATATAAATTAAAAATTTGGCTTGCATTGTCTGTATGAGGCTATTTGTTTATGTCAGGAATTTCAGTGTCTGCAAACAGCTCATTCAATTTCTTGGTTTTCGATTTAAAACATTTTCATTAGTTCTTGCTAATGAAAAACACCGTTCTGCCTATGTTAGCCAGTTTTGGCCCTCCAAGACGCTAAGTGAATGCTGAGACAGAATTAGAAAAGCAAGAGATTTATTAGGGTAAAGTCTTGTGAAAGTTGAAGTAGAGAGAGACCGGAGTAGTCAGGGAAAAACAAAAGTAAAAGTAGAGTGAAGTTGCTCAGTTGCATCTGACTCTTTGCAACCCTATGGAAGCCTGTAGCCCACCAGGCTCCTCCATCCAGGTAAGAATACTGGAGTGGTTGCCATTTCCTTCTCCAGGGGATCTTCCCAATCCAGGGATTGAACCCGGGTCTCCTGCACTGCAGGCAGACGCTTTACGATCTGAGCCACCAGGGCAGCCCGGAGTAGTCAGAGGGAGTGTCCAAACAGCATGCAGGTCTGACTTCAGAAGAAGAGGGGATGCGCAGGCTTTGGCAGGAAGCGCCTTTGAGCGCAGCCCAGCTCAGAGAGGGTCCTGGCTAGGCCTGGGGTGGCGCCTGGAACAAGGATTGCCTGCTGGGCAGGAAGGGCCCAGTCTAGTCCCCCTACTGCACTCAGATGCGGGGGGACAATGCTGTCGCGATCTGGATGCTGCAGCAGGTACCGAGGAAGTGGCCACTGGAGGTGTCCACCAACGCGCTCTTTCTAAAAGGTTGCTCTCTTGAAGGCCGATCTGAACGAGGAGACCCCCGTGGCTGCCAGTGAGAAAGAAGAGCCCACAAGCAGGAGAAGGAGCGGATTAACTGGAACCTTCTGGTTCAAGTCATTTTGTCTACTCCCCTGTGGTAGTTGCAATAATAATAATAATAATAATAATAATAATAATGATAATAGTATCTCCCTTGAGTATAGCATGGTGCAAATTACAAAGGGCTGTAATGCAGTTATCTGGTTTTATTATTCTGATTTCACAAATGAATGGGACTATGAGAGGTGAAGTAACACTGCCCAAGTTCATTCTTGGCAGTAACACTGCCCAACTATCATTCTTTCTTCACTAGACCACAACTGCTTCACTTGCATGACAGATATAATCTCAGATACTTCATCTTGATTTTTCTTCTCTGTACTTCCCTTGTGGCTCAGATGGTAAATCATCTGCCTGCAATATGGGAGACCTGAGGTTGATCCCTGGGTCAAGAAGACTCCCTGGAGAGGGAAATGGCAACCCATTCCAGTATTCTTGCCTGGAAAATTCCACGGACGGAGGAGCGTGGTGAGCTACAGTCTGTGGGGCAAAGAGTTGGACATGACTGAGCAACTTCACCCACTTATTTTTATAAAGTGTAACATTGAAAAAAAGTTAAATATAACCTGTATGCACATTCTGGTGAATAATTATTAGGCAAGTACCTGTTTTACCTTTTTTGGGTGTTACTTCTAAAAGGTCTTGTAGGTCTTCATAGAACTGTTAGGCTTCAGCTTCTTCAACATTACTGGTTGGGGCATAGACTTGGATTACTGTGATATTGAATGGTTTGCCTTGGAGACGAACAGAGATCATTCTGTTGTTTTTGAGACTGCATCCAAGTACTGCATTTCGGACTCTTCTGTTGACCATGATGGCTACTCCATTTCTTCTAAGGGATTCCTGCCCGCAGTAGTAGATATAATAGTCATCTGAGTTAAATTCACCCATTCCAGTCCATTTTAGTTCGTTGATTCCTAGAATGTCGACGTTCACCCTTGTCATCTCTTGTTTGACCACTTCCAATCTGCCTTGATTCATAGACCTGACATTCCAGGTTCCTATGCAATATTGCTCTTTACAGCATTGGACCTTGCTTCTATCACCAGTCACATGCACAACTGGGTATTGTTTTCACTTTGGCTCCATCCCTTCATTCTTTCTGGACTTATTTCTCCACTGACCTCCAGTAGCATATTGGGCACCTATTGACCTGGGGAGTTCCTCTTTTGGTATCCTATCATTTTGCCTTTTCATATTGTTGATGGGGTTCTCAAGGCAAGAATACTGAAGTGGCTTGCCATTCCCTTCTCCAGTGGACCACATTCTGTCAGACTTCTCCACCATGACCCACCCGTCTTGGGTGGCCCCACAGAGCATAGCTTAGTTTCATTGAGTTAGACAAGGCTGTGGTCCATGTGATTAGATTGACTAGTTTTCTGTGAGTATGGTTTCAGTGTGTCTGCCCCTCTGACGCCCTCTTGAAACACCCACCGTCTTACTTGGGTTTTCTTACCTTGGATGTGGACAAAAGTAGGAAGTCAAGAAACACCTGGAGGAACAGGCAAATTTGGCCTCAGAATACGGAATGAAGCAGGACAAAGGCTAATAGAGTTTCGCCGAGAGAACACACTGATCATAGCAAACACCCTCTTCCAACAACACAAGAGAAGACTCTACACATGAACATCACCAGACGGTCAACACCGAAATCAGATTGATTATATTCTTTGCAGCCAAAGATGGAGAAGTCAACAAAACAAGACCGGGAGCTGACTCTGGCTCAGATCATGAACTCCTTATTGCCAAATTCAGACTTAAATTGAAGAAAGTAGAGAAAACCGCTAGATCATTCAGGTATGACCTAAATCAAATCCTTTATGATTATACAGTGGAAGTGAGGAATAGATTTAACGGCCGAGATCTGATAGATAGAGTGTCTGATGAACTATGGAATGAGGTTCGTGACATTGTACGGGAGACAGGGATCAAGACCATCCCCATGGAAAAGAAATGCAAAAAAGCAAAATGGCTGTCTGGGGAGGCCTTACAAATAGCTGTGAAAAGAAGAGA
>SJYT01048878.1:87353-146012 GCA_006410635.1 Cephalophus harveyi
CGAGAGATGGTGATGAACAGGGAGGCCTGGCGTGCTGCGATTCATGGGGTCGCAAAGAGTCAGACACGACTGAGCGACTGAACTGAACTGATTGTACACATTCAAACATATGAAATATTAAACTCCAAATAAGAGGACTTTATATTAAAAGAAATAGCATTAATCACCTAATATAATGAATGTTAAAAATTCTATTTATGTGTTCCTGCCAAAATATGAAAGTTATTTTTAAATATTGAATTATTACTTTCTGTGTGTCTGTAGTTCAGATTTTATTCCTTATTATGTCATTCCATACAATTTTAAGTGAATAGACTTTGAGAAAACATACTGGGAGATTTTGTTGTTTTTTTGGCCATGTGACTTGTAGGATCTCAGTGCCATGATCTGGATTGAATCCAGGCCCCAGCAGTGAAGCACTGAGTCCTAACCACTGGACACCCAGGGAATTCCCTACTGGGAATATCAAACAGATGGTGGCAATATTGATGAGAATGTTTAAGCATCTTACATAGGGAAGTAAGAGGCACCACTGCCACCATTACCCCCCCAGAATGTGTATATTTCATATAAAAAGAGTTCATTGCCATTTAACTAGCATTATTCTTTGTAAACTTTGAACCACAATATGCTTGAACAACAGCAAAACCTTCAGAGCAAACCAAAGCATTTTCTTCCACTAGTAGAGGTAGCATTTTCAGTTTCTTTAGGAAAAAAAAAAAGTTGAGATTTGACAGAAAACAAAATTCTGTAAAGCAATTATCCTTCAATAAAAAAATAAATTAAAAAAAGGCAAACTAATCAACATAACAAGAACTAAACACACAATCCCAAAACAGAACTTGGCATATTTCAGTGGTCCTGAATTTTGAAGTTTCTATAGTATTAATCCAAGAAATAAAATGTGACTCAACATTTAAAAATGAGGCTGAGCTTCTTTACCATAATTATACTTACTTTATAATTCAAACATTGTTAACCCAGCCAAAACCGTGACTACAACTCAAACTTCCCTTTTCCTAAGATAACTTCTTTAAAAGTTAAATATTCTTTAAAAACTCAAATCCAAGCTATACAGGTTTAACTTGAGGAGGCAACAACTGACCCTTCCAGAAACCACAGCTGTAGTTCTAAGTGATTTTGAAGCTGGGGAGCACATATGAAATCACTGTAAATTGCACATTCACATCAGAAACTTCTTGATAAAACTTTTTTCTCTTCTAATGACTAAAAGAAAAAAGCAGGTACTACAGTTCAGCATTTTAAAGACATATATATTTTTACAAACATGCTTCAAACATATTATATATGTCTCATATTCAAAATGAGACATACATTTGAGTACTTGAAAACAAACAAGGCTTGAAATGGAGTTTATGTGAAAGAACTTAGAACTCAGTTACCAAATAACTAAAAATACACAACAGATAAAAGGAATTTATTAAACCCATTGTCTCTAACAATATAAAAATTAAATATTAAGGCATCTTTTACTCCCATTTGGGTATATGCAGAAAAGAGATATATGCTGGTTTTTAATAGGAACCAGCATTTCTATTCAAATGCTTTCTAATTAATTTGACAGATTTTTTCTCTTTTCCATATACCATTGAAAGCTCTCATGATCAAATATCATGTCCTAAACCAAGAGAAAAGCATAAACAAATACTGACTTATTAAAAACCAATTCACCCTTTAAAAATAAAAAGGAACTGCAAAGAATATTATGTATAAAGTTCAAATACTAGTATTTAAATTTCTCTGAGGTAATCTATGCTTCAGTGGTTAAGAGAATGAAAGGATGAAGACTTCAAGATGAGAAGCTTATTAATATGGCTATTTTTATTTGCCACCCCAAGCAACTTCTGGGATCTTAGTTCCGCCACCAGAGATAAATCTCTGCAGGGCAGTAAAAGCTCCACGTCCTAACCAATGGGCCTCCAGGGGATTTCATGAGTTAATTTTTAAAGCTCACAGATAGCTGGTCATTATTAGAATATGATAATGAATCAATTCATTTTGAAAACTAGGAAATAAAGGGAAACATTCACACATTTTATCCTTCCTTTTATATATAAACTGAATGATACAGTAACAAAATAGTTGAGGGCAAATTTTTTCTTTATACCATATTCTAGCTAATAAAGAAATGACAGAAATAAAGTATTGCTACTTCTCATTTCATAGTGGATCTAGGCAATAATCATCAATGGCTGCTAATATAAAAAAAGAGAAAACCAGACATTATGTTTGTAGAATAACAGATCATATAATGTAATCTTGCCAGCCTTCCCTCCCCCATCAAGTCTGAATCTGATCAAGCCTCTACACTCAGCTACCAATCTATGAAACTATAGACATTAGAGTAACATGTTAAATTATTTATATCTAAAGGATCCAATCAGCAAAATCCTGATTTTGCAAAACTGTACAGGACAGATGACTCAATTTCTTCAACAAATTGGAAAAAAAATAAAAAGTTGTAGAGGAACCTCTAGAGACTTAAAAGATTTATCAGCTAATGGCATTATCTGGACTTTATTTCGGTACCAATTCAAAGAAACAAATTAAATAGGGCTCCACACAAACACTTGTACATGAGTAATATTATTTGCAAATAGCCAAAAAATGGATAAACAAAGTGTAGTATCTCCATACAATGGAATACTATCCAGCCATAGCAAGGACTGAAGCACTTGGTCATGCTACAACATAAATCAACCTTAAAAACTTTATACTAAGTGAAGGTGTTACCACCAGGTTTGTTTTGCCAGATGCACAGGAAGTCAAAACAGTGAGATGCGAGGTTTGTAGCAAAACAAGGAGACAGGAAAACAAGTCTCCAATCTGCTTCCCTGAAGGCAGGAGTCTCAGGTATGGGATAAAGAACAAAGAAGCAGGGTGGTCTGAGGCCTGGGGAGAAAGGAAAGATGATTGGGAAAGGTGTGATAATTGTTCCCTGTAGACATAGCAAAGCTACAGGCCTTTGCACGTTCAATAAGGCACAAGCAGATGCTTGTGTGTGTCCAGGTGAAGGGCTGGTGGTCCCATTCTAACCTAAACAGCTCAGTTCAGAGCAGATACAGCTGACTTTGGCTCAACTTGAAGCAGATGCAGCTGACTCCAAGTTCCTGAAAAACAACTTGGGCAAACACGGTGTTTCGCTACATGCTGCTTGGGAGGACCTGAAAGTCTTAAAACCTTCGTTAGTAAAGGCAGGTGACATGGATTACATCCATGGTTTCAAAAGAAATCAGACATAAAATGCCACATACTGTAATTATTCCCTTTATATGAAATATCCAGAAAAAGCATATCCATAGAAAGCATATTAGTGGTTGTCAGAGACTGATTGGGAAATGGGAAGTAACTGCTGATGATACAGGGTTTCTTCTTGAGGTGATAAACTAGTGGTGATGATTGTACAACTCAAAATATATAAACCACTGGACTGAACACTTTAAGAGTGAACTTTGAGGCTTGTGAATTGTATCTCAATAAAAAGTACAGCATTCATGGGACACATGGAAATTTAAATACTGACTGCCTGACTGCTCAGTTGTATCCACTCTTTGTGACCCCATGGACTGTAGCCCGCCAGGCTCCTCTGTCCATGGGATTATCTAGGCATGAATACTGGAGTGGGTTGCCATTTCCTCCTCCAGGGGATCTGCTATTTGATATTATAATATATAACATTATAAGTTTATAATATTAAAAATACTCATTTTAAAGAAATACATTCCCAAAAATTTATAGATGAAATATGATGCTATAATTTGCTTTTAAAATAATACAGGATAGTTGGGAAATCATTATTTTGAGTAATGATTAAACCAGGCAAGAATCAAAGGATACTGTAACGGCCCTAACTGATGTCCACCAATTCTTTGATATTCTCTGTTCAAGAGTTGGAATTTTAGGGAATTCCCTGGAGGTTGAGTGGTTAGGACTCAGCACTTTCACTGTGGAAGGCATGGGTTCAATCCCTGGTCAGGAAAGTAAGATCCCACAAACCAATTGATGAGCCCACCAAAACAGAGAGAGAGAAAGAGTTGGAACTTAAAGTTGGAGCTAAATTTCCCTTCTCTGGAACGTAAGCTGGACTTGGTTCCTCACTTCTAACGAGCTGACTGTAACAGCTGGCTTCTGAGTCTAGGTCACAAGGCTTTGCCCTCTCCTTTCCCTTTTAGGGATCACTTGCTCTAGAGGAAACCAGGGCCATGCAAAGAGGATACACAAGTGACCCTCTGGAGAGGTCCATCTGGCAGGGAACCTGAAGCCTCCTCAGTTCCCCACTGACTTCCCAGGCATGTGAACAACCTATTCTGGAAGTGGATTCTCCAGCCACAGTCAAGCCTTCAGGTGCCAGCACCTCCTGGCCAACAGCTGGAATGTAACCTCATAAGGGGACCCTGAGCCAGGAACCATCCAGCCAATGCAGAGCCAACATGCTGACCCACAAAAACTGTGTGAGATCATAAATATTTATTGTTTTAATCTACTAAGTTTTGGCATAACCTATGATGCAGCAACAGGCAACTAAACACAAATGCTGAATGTAGGGGAAATTTTGATAAGCAGAACATTTCTGTGATCTTACAGTGTCTCCCCACAGGCTGTTTATTATTTATAAGAGAGGGGAAAAAAGCAGTAATTGTACAGTGATGAAGCTGGGCAACAGTCTTGACTGGTGAAGATTAACACCACCAGTAAGGAGAGATGGATATCATATAGCTCCCATGTGATGCTCTGAGAAGGTCATCTAGGTAATGTTCTGGCCAGGAACGCATTTCTTGAGTCTAATCATAAGGAAACAGCAAACAAACATCAAATGAGAAATGTCTTGTTAAAAAAAGGAAAAGAGGGACTTCCCTGGAGGTCCAGTGGTTGACTACGCTTCCACTGCAGGAAACACACGTTCAGTTCCTGGCTGGAGAACTAAGATCCTGAACAGTGCACAGCATGGCTCAAAAAAAAAAAAAAAACCACCAGTAAGGAGAGATGGATATCATATAGCTCCCATGTGATGCTCTGAGAAGGTCATCTAGGTAATGTTCTGGCCAGGAACGCATTTCTTGAGTCTAATCATAAGGAAACAGCAAACAAACATCAAATGAGAAATGTCTTGTTAAAAAAAGGAAAAGAGGGACTTCCCTGGAGGTCCAGTGGTTGACTACGCTTCCACTGCAGGAAACACACGTTCAGTTCCTGGCTGGAGAACTAAGATCCTGAACAGTGCACAGCATGGCTCAAAAAAAAAAAAAAGGAAAAAAGAAAGAAAGGGAAAGGGATTCATTTTCCCAAAATGTCAATGTCATGAAAGACAAAAGCTCTGGAAATGTTCCTGATCAAAAGAGACTAACAACTAAATGTAATACGTCACCCAAAACTGGATGCTATATTGCAGGGGAAACGCTCTAAGGAACACAACTGACAAAACTGAAATAAGAATAGCATAAAGTAATGAGTCAGTGTTCATCTTACTGGAGTTGATTATACTACGGTCTATAAAAGAATATCCTTATTCTTAGGAGATACACAATCAAGTATTCAGGGATAAAGCGTTGTGACGTATGTAACTTACCTTCAAATGGTTTCCCCTCACATGTCTAAGGACAGGGAAGCCTGGCGTGCTGCAGTACATCCGGTCGCAAGGAGTCCGACTTGGCAACTGAACACCACCAAAAAGTGTAGGGGGGGGCGGGCGGTGCGGTGAGAGAAAAAAAACGTACTGCTAGAGCAAATGAAATGTTAATAATAGACGGAGGTGAAGGGTAATGGGTTTTTAAAATATTTTCATTTTAGCAACTTGTATGTAGGTTTGAAATTATTTCCAGATAAGGACTAAAAAGATATTATGGCAAAAATATTCTATGGGATGGAGGAAAGTAAGTGAGGGTAAAGATTAAATAAGACTGACTATAAATTGATGACTACTGAAGCTGACTGGTTTATTATAAAGAGGTTTATTATACTTTTCAATGTATTTGAGTATTTTCATAATAAAGGAAGGTAAACAACGAGGAGTTTGAACTTGAAGACCCCCCCATGTCTCTTACAGTTCAGTGGTCTTTTTAAATGCACTGGATGATATATGATGTAAATTTGAGCTTCATCGATTCAAGTTTTTCCTCCAAAACTTGGGAAAAATAATTTCTACTAGTAAGATTATTTGCTACTGTTTAGTCATTAAGTCGTATGCAACTCCGTGGACTGTATCCTGCCAGGCTCCTCTGTCCATGGGATTTCTCAGGCAAGAATACTGGAGTGGGTTGGTTGCCATTTCCTTCTCCAGTGGAAATTCCTGGAGCTAATAATCCTATTGGGCTTCCCTTGTGGCTCCGTGGTAAAGAATCCCCTTCAGTGCAGGAGACATGGGTTCAATCCCTGGTCCAGGAAGATCCGCATGCTGAGGGGCAATTAAGCCCATGTACCACAACTATTAAGCCTGTGGTCTAGAGCATGGGAACCACAATTACTGAGCCCACGTGCCCTAGAGTCCATGCTCTGCAACTAGAGAGAAGCCCGAGCAGCAGTGAAGACCCAGTACAGCCAAAAATAAATAAGTAAAATTAAAAAAATAGGATTATTAACATTGTTTTACACGTTAAAGTTGTTAGCACGTTGTCTAGCACGTCCAGTTGTTCAATATGTGCCAGTAATAACTATGATTACTGGATGAATAAGTAAAATATAAAGATTAATTTCCACTTGATGGTTAAAAGATGGAGTATCGTCTCCCGAAGTTTGTTGGTAAGGAAATAGACCTGCATAACCACGATCATCATCAGCATGCGATAGTACTGGAACAGGTTCACTTCGGGTGCTGCAGAAAGATAACGTCCTTATGATTAATTAGGTTGTTGTTATTGTTGTTCAGTCGCTCATTTGTGTCCGACTCTTTGCGACCCCATGGACTACAGCACGCCAGTCTTCCCTGTCCTTCGTCATCTCCCAGAGTTTGCTGAAACTCATGTCCCTTGAGTCAGTGATGCCATCCAAACATCTGTCTTCTGTCATTCCCCTTCTCCTCCTTCCTTCAATCTTTCCCAGCAAGCAGGATCTTTAGTCACACCATGTGGGATCTAGTTCCCTGACCAGGGGTCTAACCCAGGCCCCCTGCACTGGGAGTGCAGAGTCTTAGCCACTGGACAACTAGGCAAGTCCCACTGGAGGGATCTGATAATAGAAATCTTGGTTTAGGCTTTGGATGCTGGGTGAGCATGGGCAAAACTGACGTTGTTCAAGTTCATGGGAAAGGGCCTGGTTTTTCTTCAGGAATAAAGTCTTCTTCTTAAGGTCTGAGAACTGTTACTTGCTCACGTTTGATTTTTCCTGTGCACCCCTTTACAATGGTATTTATTCCCACTTTGCTGAAGGGTTGCATAATTATGCAGATCAGCATCGTGGGCCTTTTTCCCTGGACAGTACTTTCTGGAACTGCTAGACTTCCAGATGAGAACTGTTTATTCTGGATCAGACTTAATTTGGTCAGCTGAAGTCTCTTGGGTATGGAGAGTTTTTCTTACCCTTGGCCTACTTTTTGTGGTGCTAAATATCCTCTTACAGTTTCACCAAGTACTTTGTAAGAGAAAACAGTTGACAGCCCTGCTTTCTTGGTTTCTCTGGCTATATCACTGCATCAGTTACATGGTGCTTCTTGGTAAGCCGCACCACAGAGGAAGGAAAGGAGGGTTTTGTTCATGTCACAAGTGCCTACTATGTGCCATGCTCCTGTCCTCATGGTCCATCACAATACTGGAACAGTAAGGATGGTGATGGAAATATATTCAGGTCCCAGTGGGGCGGAAAGGCACTGGAAGCCCAAGAGGCTCTAACTCCATTCAGTGAGTTCTTTGGGGCTTCCCTCGTGGCTCAGTGGTGAAGAATCCACATGCCAGTTAGGGGACGCAGGTTTTATTCCTGGGTTGGGAAGTTCCTCTGGAGAAGGAAACGGCAACCCACTCCTGTACTCTTGCCTGAGAAATCCCACGGACAGGGGAGCCTGGTGGGCTATAGTCCATGCAGTCGCAAAAGGGTCTGATGTGCCTTAGCTACTGAACAATGAGCTCTTTACCTCTCTTAGTGCTTGGGTTCTGTGGCCTCCTTCAAGACACAGTTCAGAAGCAGAAAATCACCACGGGGTTATTGACCTCACAAATCAACTCATTTTTCCATGTTCCAATAGCAATGTGGGAGAAACTGAGAAAAGACACAGGCAAGAGGAAGGAGAAATGCAGGGGAAGCAAACTGGGCTCCCACCTCCTTTACAGGCGTCGCTATTCTGCACTTTCCTCTTCTCCTTATCCCGCTTCCACAGTGATTGTTCTCATAGCTGTCTGATGTGACAGTGAGCAGTGAACTTGTTAGTATGGCACTGAACACCGTAACTCGTCCTTCCTGCTGTTGGCTGTTTCTAGTTTTGCATTTTTCATTACAATGAAAAATACAGTGACAAAGAACTCCATGCACATGGCTTTTTTTTTTCCCCCTTTTGGATTATCTCCTTGATATTAACTGTTAGGAATGGAATGCCAATCAGGCTTAGCTGGGATTAAGTCTGTTGACATTGAGTTAGATGCTTTCCTGATGCAGGGACAGGGTCATACAAAGGTTCACACTTGCATTTTTGACCGTCCTCCTTAAAAGCCCATCTCGCTTAAAGCAATGAAATAAGTGTTAGCTTAACATTCTGACACGCTCAAAAAAAGAACTCTGCTGGAGTGTGGGAACTCGATACAGTACAGGAAGCACTGAGTCACGGAGACCTAAATGAGGAACGAATAAGCAGTCAAGTGCCGGGGGAGGCGTCTTCTTCAGTCGGCACCCGGAGGGCTTTGTCTGAGCAGTTTCCCACCTAAGAGAAGATTGAAAACCACTAATCCTCCTCCTTTATTTTATTCAGAACACAGGCCCAGAGTTTTCCGTTGTTTTTTTTTTTAATGTGCCCAAGGTCACATAACAATCCAGGACTGTATTGTCTTCAGCTTTTGGGGTTCTCAGAACAGAAATCCTTTCCCAGTGAGGGAAACTCAAGTAGCGATTGGAACACAAGGCAGGAGGCCTGAGGGAAGCAGCCTGTGTGCTTCCCTGGGCCTTTCCCCCCTTCCCATCTTTTCCCCAGCTGAGAGTGATGAGAGACACCATCTCAAATCAAGTGATGGAATGCTCATTTTATTGTTATCCTGTATACCCTGGTGGCTCAGACAGTAAAGAATCCACCTGCGGTGCAGGAGACCTGGGTTGGATACCTAGAGAAGGGAATGGCTACCCACCCCAGTATTCTTGCCTGGAGAATTCCATGGGAAGAGCAGCCTGGTGGGCTACAGTCCATGGGGTGGCAACGAGTTGGCCATGATTGAGCGACTGAGCACACTCATATAACCACATAGATCAAGTGAAAATAGTCGATTTTAATCAACATTATGTTTGGACTTGAAATCTGTCACAGTTTGAAAGTGGGAAAGGCATCTTTTGGTTCCCATAGAAAACTTGATGTCTCTTTTCAAAATGCCTTGTTTTGTGATATTGATATAAAGCTAACTGCACTTTCCAAACTTTCCAGCTTACCTGATGGAGTAGTTTGTACTCTGGGAAGGTGACCACCTCATCCAGCAGAGGTTCTCAATATATAGATGAACCCTTACAGGTACTTCTTTTTCTTCCTGTATTGGCAGGGATTTCCCTCCTCCTCATTCTCTTTCCCTTAATCTTTGTCTTCTCACCAAGGCTAATCTCGGGTGGTTTCTGTACTTCTCAGGTTCCTTCTGGCTTTAGCATCACCAGAGACTGTTCACTTCTTTCTCCTCTGTCGTCACTCCTTATCTCTTCATAGGCCTGTAGCCACTGATCCCTTCTTCTCCTGCATCACAGCTCATAGGACCCCTGGTCAGACTAAAAGTCTGCTCTGATCTTTACTGTCTCTACTCAAGATCTTAACATCTTCACTCAAGGAGCCGTGTGAATGTCACAGGAAGCCTTCTCTGCTTGTTCCAGTCATGGCACTTTATTGGACCTCTGAAGATATTCATCACTCTTTTTAATATCAAATTTTTGAGCAGATCTCCTCTTGTTTCCTGGACCCCTGAACAGCACCTCACCCATAGTTAAGTAGTTTTGTGACTGAATCTTGACTTAGTCCCACTGGAGCTGCAGAGGGTAGCTATGTTTTCAGCTGTCAAGTTGTAAGTTATCACATTTTTCTGTCTGCTGTGTGGAGCATTTCAGTTCTCTAGCACCTTCTACTTATTTGGTACATACTCTGGCTCTCTGACATACAGGCTTTTATGAGCTCAGGCCCAGCTCCTGTAAACAACATTGTCCATTAGGAAACCCATTCCACATTCCCTGAGAATTGTATCAGAAACTTTGGAAATACAATCTGCTCTTACAGAATAGCCTGTAAGAACAGAATTCTGGGAGAATAGTCACTGAATTTAACCTGATAACTTAAAAGGAAACAGAAAACATGTTTTCCAACTAGAGAAGCAGCAACTAGCATCCTTCTTTTCCAAGGAGACCCGAGAGGAAAAATCCTAAGGATTCTTAAGTCCAGATGCTCAAAGGAGTAGAATTACATGGCACACAAAATAAAAATGTTTTAAACCTCGAGTCTCAAAATGCACAACCTATCACCAATGGAAAAACACACTTTAAAATATGATTGTTGTAAAATATGATTTAAAAATTTCAGTCATGCTGCCCTTGGTCTTTTAAATAACCAGAAAGTGGGTGACACACAAAAAAATACTCATTTATCTTCATCTGTTAAAACCTTACCTGAGAATTTCCATTTCTAAGGCATTTAGAGGGACTGAATGATCTTTTGAGGGCACTGAGGCTTTGGTGTCTAAGAGATGATCTTGTACAAAGAACCAATTCAGGATCCCTGCAGCCGAGGCCGGTGCCATGCAGCTTGTCTCGGTGGTTTCCAGAAAGTGCTGCTGGTGACCGTTTCCTAGGGCAGAGCCAAGGGGCAGCTGGGAAGGTTACTTCTCAGATTCTCTTCTGTCCTACTTTGGACTAATCATTCCTCAGAGAACATGGTTCATCTGGTAACGCTGATCAGAATAAAGATTCCATGGATTAGACTGAATATAATAAATCAAAGTCCAGATGTTAACCACAGATGGACTTTTNGCCAAGGGGCAGCTGGGAAGGCTACTTCTCAGATTCTCTTCTGTCCTACTTTGGACTAATCATTCCTCAGAGAACATGGTTCATCTGGTAACGCTGATCAGAATAAAGATTCCATGGATTAGACTGAATATAATAAATCAAAGTCCAGATGTTAACCACAGATGGACTTTTTGAATACATGAGGTATACCCTTCCTGCTGGTAAACTAAAAAGAGAGTTGAACCCAGGTTTAAATATATCCACATAGCAGTGATGGCAAGCGTCTCTTGGCTCTCCCCTTTGCCAAAAAGGAGTAACTTCAAAGGGGACTTCTCTGGGGGTTCAGTGGTTAAGACTGGGCACTTCCACTACAGAGGGTGCGGGTTCCAACTCTGGTTGGGGAACTAAGATCCATGGCCAAAAAAGCTAACGACTGATGCTGAAGAGTCCTCTGCGCTCTCCTGGCACTGCCCACAATCACTTTGGAGTTGCTTTTCATTCACAAGTCCCATCAGTCTAAATGCTGTGGTGCCCAAGCCAGAATGAACCTTTTCAAATGCAGCATCCTGCCACTTGCTCTTAGGAAGCCCTTTAAGCTTTTCCACTGGCCTTTTAGAGCAAGTCCACCCCCACCTTTGCCAGGCTGACAGGGATCTCTTTTTCCTGGTCTGGCCTTAGCCTATAGCCTCATCCCTTGCTCAGCTCTCCTTGCCACTTATGTTCCAGCCACACCAAAGAACATCTGCTGTTTCCCAGTCTTTGCCTATGCTGTTTTCCTAAGGCCCTGGAGCTCTTTGTATCTTACAGCTTCTTCCTCTAAACCCACCTCACTCCTAAAACCATCACAGTCTTCAAGGGAAGTAACATCTACAAGTGTGTGTGTGCTCAGTCGTGTCTGACCCTTTGCAATCCCATGGACTGTAGCCCACCAGGCTCCTCTGTCCATGGGATTTCCCAGGCAAGAATACTGGAGGAGTTGCCATCTCTTCCTCCAGGGGATCTTCCCAACCTGGGGATTGAACCAGTGTCTTTTGTGTCTCATGCATTAGTAGGCAAGTTCTTTACCAGCTGAGCCAACATCTACTCAATCTGTAAAAAAGCAGCTGGCCGCCATGCTGTGGTCAAACTGGGCTGGGCTTTGACCCTTGACTCGGCCTCTTTATCATCCATGGTAACCATCCATGGTAATTATCCATCTCCCCCTGCTATGTGTGGGGCATGTACTGTGTGTGTACACAGTAGGCACTTGAATACTTGATGGGAAGAAGGTGGTATTTAAAATGCAGTGTGAGGGACTTGCATTAGTTTTAAGAGTGACTTCCCAGGGCAAGTAGTCAAATATGTGTACATCTTGGATCTCTGGAGGCCAGTATGCATCTTTGCTACAATGTTAGAAGTCCTTATTGCTAGGGGCTGCTCTGGACAGTTATGGACACACAGGACATTTATGTGGTTGTTAGACTTGGAGAACATCTGCCTTTCAAAATTAAAAAAAAGAAAAAGGATTCCTTCCTCCATCTTCATAAACTTATACTTAGGCGAAGTTCTGCAAAGGACCTGTAACAAAATGAGAAAAATATGGACAGATTAAACAAGTATAACACAAAGAGTTAATTATCTGATTTAAAGGGTTCTCCTTTACTCTGACCTTATGCTCTTCTCATGTTTTGGTATCAAAATGTCTTGGTGAGAAGTGATAGTGATAAGAGAAAGACCAATATTATATGACATTGCTTATATATGGAACTTTAAAAAAATGATACAAATAATTTATTTATAAAACAGAAGTATTCACAGAAACATAGAAAACAAATCTATGGTAACCAAAGGGGAAGGGGAAGGGGGAAGGATAAATTAGGAGTTTGGGATTAAAATATAGACACTACTGTATATAAAATAGATAACCAACAAGGATCTACTGTATAGCACAAAGAGCTCTACTTTATATCTTGTAATAACCTATAATGGAAAAGAATCTAAAAAATATAACTGAATTGCTTTGCTGTACACCTGAAACTAACAAACACACTGTAAATCACTATATTTCAATAAAGATTTTTTTAAAAAACAAAAAATAAATAAATAAAAAGAGTTCTTACTCAGCAAAATAAGAAGTGCCAAAAGTTTCTAGTCATATTGGGTAAGGAAGAGAGGGTGGGGATTGGGAAAGAAATTTCGGGTAGAGAAATTCTTTAAGTATGAAAAGGAAAACTGAAACACTATAAGATTATAGAGAATATCCTTATGACCTTGAGGTGGAAAAAAAAATTGTTAAACGAAACACAAAAAGATAGGATTTCCACTAATCTTAAGAAGAAAGATAAAAGTTTGACTACATTAAGAACTTGATTCAGCAAGAGACCAAAAAGAATGAAGGTAAGCCACAGAACAAGAAATCTGCAACATAGCGAAGAAATAGTATCCAGAAATCCCTAACAATATATATCTATAGACAGACATATACACACATACACACTCAAGCAAATAAGAAACAGACTAATAGAAAAATGGGTAAAAAAACAAATAGGCATTTCCCCAAAGTGGAAATCTGAACAATCAATAAATAAAAAGGTGCTCAATTTTACTAGTACAACAGGGAAATGCAAATTAAAACCCACAATGAGATACCATTTTACACTCACCGAATCGGAGAAATTTAAATTCCTGATGATACCCAAGCATTGGGGACGATGTGGAACAATGCTGTTCTCATGCCCTGCTGGTGGGAGGGTAAGTAGCACCATCTCTTTGAAAACAAGTTAACATTAACAAAAAAGTTTAGTTTACATATTTCCATACCTCCAGTTTCATTCCCACATTTATCCCATACAGAGAATGAGCATTAGATGCATTGGAAATGTATTCTAGAAGGGTCAGAGCAGCACGGCTCCTCACGAAAACCTCAAACTGGAAATAGCCAATGCCTACCCACAGATGGCTGGATGGTATCACTGACTCGATGGACGCAAGTCTGAGTGAACTCCGGGAGTTGGTGATGGACAGGGAGGCCTGGCGTGCTGTGATTCATGGGGTCGCAAAGAGTCGGACACGACTGAGCGACTGAACTGAACCCACATAGAGGGGATAAACTGTGCAGCTGTACAGTGAGACAGCTTAGGAAGCAGTGAAAGAGAATGATTTCCTAAAACCAAAATTAGGCAGAAAAGGACAATACCAATGAGGTGATTCCATTTATATAAGTTCAAAGACCAAAACAATGCTTTGTGTATATATACATAGGAAGAAGGAGGTAGAACTATAAGGAAATAATTATCTCCAAAATCAGAGAACCAAATTATCTCCAGAGGAAGAATTATGCTCTGGGAAATACACAAAGGATGGGGCGTTTTAGGTGCTGGCAATACCCTATTTCCTCCTTTAGCATCAGTTGTATGACTGGTTAATCTTAATGTATATGTTTCTTTCCAGATGTATATCTCACACTGAATTTTGCCATCCCTTTCTTAAAGTTTTGCTAGCTGAAAATCTCCAAAACCGGGAAGCACCTATTTGTGTGGTGCTCAATAAAGGCATCACGGACTCGATGGGCACAAATTTGAGCAAGCTCTAGGATACAGTGGAGGACCGAGGAGCCTGGCGTGCTACAGTCTATGAGGTCGCAAAGAGCCAGACACAACTTTGCAACTGAACAACATCAACGATAAAAGCTGAGTCCAAGTATTTTAGAAAGAACTTAGGTTAGCCCCAGGGGAGACTTTGAGGAACAAGAGGGGCTGAAGGTAACATTCAGTTAGTGTCTACAGGGTTTCTCTCAATGCTCATCCAACAGCTAGCGGGAAGGAAAGTATCACCACAGCAAAGGTGTCAGTTAGCCGGGGGCTTGTGGAGGCCAGGGGGTCACTGGAGAAGCTCGGGACATTACTGTGTGGCAGACACCGAGTGCTTGATTTAGGAATCTGGATTTAATTCTGTAGACAGTTAAGCAGACTTGGATGATTACCATGTAGCAAGGGACAATTAAAAATACTCTAAAGTCTTAGGGAGATGAATCTGGGTGTGAGGGGTAGGGTGGACTGGAAGTAGGGAAACCAGTAAGGTGCAGACATAATGGACCAGGAATGATGGAAGTGAGGGCTTCCCCAGTGGCTCAGCGGTAAAAAATCTGCCACAATTCAGGAGACATAGGACATAAATTCAATGCCTGGATTGGGAAGATCCCTTGGAGGCGGCCATGGCAGCCCACTCGTGTTCTGGCCTGGAGAATCCCATGGACAGAGGAGCCTGCCGGGCTACAGTCCACGGGGTCGCAGACACCACTGAAGTGAGTAGCACACACGCACAACGCAAGTGAAGGTGGAATGAGACGGAACGGAGATGAGCTACTGAGGAACGCTGAGAACTCAGGGACTGAACAAACTTTTTCAACAACTTATTTTCTGTCCTTCCCAGCCCTTCCATTCCAAAGTTAACGAGAGAGATTCTGCTTTACAAGGGTGAGTGACCAGAACCACATAAGGTCGGAAGAGGACTACAGTCACTGAGCTGACGCTGAGAGCCTGACTGAAGGCTTCAGCATTCTCTGCAGCTCCCCGAGAGTGCTGCCAGGGAAGGGTGGCAGCAGCGGAGCCTTCTCAGCAGCACGAGAGTTGTTTCACTAGCAAGTTTTAAACTTTTCATTAGGAAAATTCTCAAACATATACACCACCAGAATAGTCTAACAAACTCCTGTGCACTCATCACCTGGCTTCAACAATGATCAGTATCTTATCAAGTGACTTTCATCATTTTTCCCCACAGTCCACAGCTCTGAGCCCCAGGAGTGAAGCTAGGTCTAGTGAAGGATAAAACCTACATTTAGAAATATATGAATCTTCGTTTTTGTGTTTTGTGGGGATGTCAGTGGTTCCAAAAATAGGTATATACATGGGATCAAGAGCAACGAGTATGACCATTCAGTTCTCCTACCCCAGAGGCTCCCAGCCTGACTCCATAGTCATACAAAGCATGTTACCTATGCTGATGACTAGACCTTAGCCGTCTTGACTGGAGTGGATCAGTCATGTGACGTGAAAGTCGAAGGCCAGCTGGGGGTTTGTCGATTGTAAACTTGGGACAGATCAGTTCTGTTACTGAGCAGTTCCCCGAGCTTGTGATTACTGCAGGAGGAGGGAAGCCCTTCACAGTGGGTGATTCCTTGCAAGAAACTGGCTCTATAATCATGCTCCTTCCAGATGTTGCCAGATTTGTTGATTATATCTCCCATCCTATGAGAATGAACACCAGGCAACGCTGATCAGGGAGATGAAGGGGGACCATCCTCTCACCATGGCAGAGCCTGAGTATAGGTCCTTGGGAAGGCAGGTCCTTGGGAAAGGGGAGATGCCAGTAGTGTCAAGCTCCACTGCCTGAGTCATCTTGTCAGATCCAGGCAGCAAGGGTCCACGTTGTAAGAACACTGGTACCTTAAACTTAATCCTGCACTCAAGGAAGTGCCCATTCCTGGGAGGGCAAAGAAACTTGTCTCCTTCTTTGAAGCTGTTTTGCAAAACAGCCGTAAGGAAAGAAACCATGGTACGTGGAAATACATATGAAAATGTGTTAGGAGTCCTCAGTGGCAATGTCAGGGCTATTTTGAAGCTCACCAGTCCAGATGGAAAAATGAGTTGCTTGCGACAATGCCCCTGTCCCCTGGGGATTTCTGTCAGTGAGCATGTGACAAGATGTTCTTGCATGACCAAGCTCTGTTTGGCTGTATGCTGTGTAGCCCCAGGTTCTGAACATTCTTGCTGCAAGGGTAACCACCTCACAGACTGAAGTACCACCATAAGTAATTTCAAAATGAGAGAGAAAAAACGAGCAACGAGTCCTCTAGTTCGGCTAGTTTCCTAATAAACGAAGCTGGCCCTTCTGCACTGGTGAAACAGGCCAGAAATCACACTGGCAACATGAAGGGCACTTCTAAGAAGACAGACCAAATACACTGTATGCAGGACAAACAGGATAATTTATTCTCATTTTTCCTTAAAAGAAAGATACAGTAGAAGTTTTATAATTCAGTATGATTAGACATGATTTACAATTTTAACATTAAAAAAAAAAACAAATGACAACAGAAACAAATAACTAGTACAAATTATAAAACTAATAGGGCAAAGAGAAACTACCTTTCTGATTGGAACATGTACCACAGCTATACTTCCTTAGAAAACTTTCTAAGATTTCTAAGCTAAAACTTAGAAAGGGATCGGAGGAAAGCCTTTAATCTCAAGTATTTAAACTATTCCTGTACCTACTAAATGCTTTCAACAACTTGTTAATCAAGTGCTTCCTAAATTTAGGAACCAGTGACCAAGTGGCCTGAAATAAGTCTTGATCTTATCTTCCCAGCTATAAATTATTACTATTTCAAGAAAACAAAATATTTTCTAAGCAACGTTAAGTTTTCTAAAAACTTCAATTACCTTTTCTGGCTCAGTACCTGACTGAAATGTTCAAATGTTTATATTGCACACAAAAAAATTTGAGCAGCATACTATGTGAGTGTGAGAAGCTGATGAATATTAAGATTGAGGAAACTCCCTAATGAGTCACATTTACATGATTTAAATATATACTTTCTATATCTTATAATTAATATAAGTAAAAAGGTAATCTTTAGAACAGCACAGAAATACAAATGCATTAGTTTTATAAAATATATTCAACCCCTTATACGTGCAACAATCGTTTAATTTTGGAGCTGCCACATAAGGGAGCTAGTTTCTTCTCCTTCATATGAAAGCAGGAAGTCATGTGTACAAAGTTATTTATGTGAGAAGAATAAAGAAACACATTCCTTTTCTTTGTCCTTGACAAATATTTGTGGAATGTTGGGAATTATGAAAAAACAATTCCAACGTTACGAAGCCCAAAGACTTGGAATGAAAAAACTCCTAGTGACACATTGCACTATGTGGAATGACAATCTTCTAGAAACCAGGGCTGCGTTCTCTATCTTGCTGAGAGGATACCACAGAACTGGGTGGACACACTGAATACTGTGCCACTCTGAATACTCGGATACTGGCCAGACTGAATACTCTGGCCACACAGTCAGAGCACACCAGCGTCAATGCCATCTCCAGAGTCCCAGCCAACTCCCCAGTAGAATAACAGGCCACATTCATCGGCTACCATCCTAACAGGCCACATTCATCGGCTACCATCCTAACAGGCCACATTCATCGGCTGCCATCCTAACAGGCTACTTTCCAAAACTGCTGCAGCAGGTAACAGTTCAAGGGTTCAGGGTTAGTCCACCGGCCCCTCCCAGAGCTGGGTGTTCCTAAACTCATCACCGCCCCTCAGGGAAAAGGACCACTGGCTTGAACTTCCACAAAACCAAACCAAAATTTGCCTGCCAGGGAGACAAAGCTTCACAACACCAGTGTCAATACCATCTCCAGAGTCCCAGCCAACTCCCCAGTAGAATAACAGGCCACATTCATCGGCTACCATCCTAACAGGCTACTTTCCAAAACTGCTGCAGCAGGTAACAGTTCAAGGGTTCAGCGTTAGTCCACCGGCCCCTCCCAGAGCTGGGTGTTCCTAAACTCATCACCACCCCTCAGGGAAAAGGACCACTGGCTTGAACTTCCACAAAACCAAACCAAAATTTGCCTGCCAGGGAGACAAAGCTTCACTTTACAGCTTGTAACTAGCAGATGAAAAATCTAACTTCTTCATTAAAGAACTCGTACATCCTTTAGCATATTAAATACTGCTCCCAAAATACTTTCATGCAGACTTTAAGAACCTGTGTCTCGGCTTTGCAACAATAAATGTCTCATCTCTCCCTTCAAAGTTTGTTTCCTCCTTGCCTGTCTGAGTAAATTATCCTTAAAAAAAAATTCAATGCTTAATATAGGACTCAGAAAGCAAGATAAGGTTGAGGAGATCAGGTTATATGCTGCCCAAGGATATTACTGCTGTGTTTCTTAAAGCAAAAAGTGGAAGAGAGTTGTCTTAGGGTCAGAGGGCTGGCAAATCACTAACGGATTTGGGGATAGACTATTCATCCTGGTTACAAGAGCCAATGCAAATGCAAAATAACCACAAGCCACACTTGACAGGCAACTTCTATTCATTAGCCTGGGACACTTGGGCCAGCTTTAGCCCTCTTTCCCTTACCTATGTCATTGTCATTACAGTGCCTAGTAGGAATTAAAGCCAGCCAGGGACTTTTTCCAAACACTATCTTTAAGTCACCTGGACAGCAGAGAAGTGTCCACCAAGCTGTGGATGCAGTCTGTGTGCCTGGCGCACTCTGAAAAAGCCTGGCTGACCCTAGCTCCCTCAGGCCTACTTAAACACACTCAGTTATCAGATGAAAGCACTGTGTGGCCAAGCAAAGCACACATCTTTACCAGTGAGATGTCCGCAGACGGCCACATCCGTGCTGGCTGGCTATGGCTCACAGGGCCAGAGACTGGAGCAAGCTACTGTTTCCAGGCTGCCACTGGGTGGAGCCCAGAATCCAAACCTGACGCGCATAGGCCCCCAGGACCAGGGGCCAGGCCTCCTGCCTCCCTGTGCTGGCTGCTCTGGGGTCCCGCCAACAACGTGACAGCCTGCACTCCCTGAAGACCCCCATACCTCCTAGAACCTGAAAGAATAAATATACTTATGGGCTTCTGACCATCTCTATGACAGAAGTTCCATCTTCTGAAATACTCATTTTATGTTGAAAGCCAGTTAAATGACCACTGTAAGGGTGGAACTCTTAACTGGAAACGTGAAGAGAAAGTTCCATTAAGGTATGCATTAAAATGGGGAGTGATAGCAAAGCAAAGTTAAATTTTATGTAACTATTTTTATTTCAGTGGGATTCCAAAGTGGATTGGGCTGCTTTGAATGATGAGAGATGAGAATTCACCCCAATCGTACAAATCATACAAACTGAAGGATGAACCAGCAGCGTGCTGGCTGACCCCTCACAGCACTGTGAATGCTATCTGATACACTTATCATACTCCATCCAACGAAGCGCCCGCACGAAACAACGAGATGCTCTTCTCAGTGCAACTTTAAAGTACCTTTTAAAACTTTTGTTTGGTACTACCTTCTTCTCTTCAAACAGTATTTTCCTGAGAAAGCTTTCCTAGAAGTAAAATTAATGTTTCCCACAATAAGCCCTTTATCAGCAATGAATTCTTAAATCATTATACTCAAAAGGAAGTATGCTTTTAGGTTTGTAGGACTTGTGTTAAAACACAAATTGGAAAATTCAGGGATATTTGGATTATGTCCCTATGCTTCATTTCACACACCCCAGTAGTGCTTCTTACACAAACATTTCTTAAAGGATAAATCAAATATAATCAAGAGTCCTCCCTAATTAGGCCCCCGATTTTCTCAATACTCATCACATCAAATGTAGGTAATATTCACAATGTATTTCCCAAGTATCTTTTGTTACTGAAAAAGCAGTCTGTTGCCTGTAAGTACTCCCTGAGAACGCCCAATCAAAGTCCCCTTGAAAAGCAAATGAGAGCTGAGCCTGGCAGTTACATGAGGTCTAGCTGTGTAAAAATCTTCAGTTGTGAGCACACCTGTGTCTAACATGAACCCAGATGTCCTTCACAAAACACGACTAATGTCATGGCTGAAGTTTTCTTCTCTTGCTTTTCTAAATGTGAGCCAAGATGAGAATTCTATTTAATATTTACAGATCATCTTTTCTTTTAAAAATGCTTTTGGAAGGGGGTAGACATTGATTACATGAGGATTTTCTATCAGGGAAGGAGGAAGGCCAAGTGCCTCGAAAAGCTTCATGAAGAGTAAGACTGAGAAAAAACCTGTTATATCTGTAAACACCAATGGAAAACTGTCCAAAAGAAGAAATAGAAGGCACAAACTTTGGGTTAAAAAACGCATGTAAAGATTGCAACGTTACTACAGTCAACAGAACCCACCTAGGTCTTTGAAAGTCTTGCCCTAAACACACAGTTAAACTGTTTCAACTCTGCTGTAACCATCACCATGCTCATTCTTTGCACATCTACTTGAACAATTAGGAAGAGGAAGAAAGCACAGTGACGCTCCTTGACACCTCAAAGCAAGTGTGTAGGTTGGGAAAAGGATAAATTAAAATCACAAGCACTCCATCCTCAACTATCACCTCTGACTTCTATGGTTTCCAGGAGGGAGTTAATGACAAATTTGTTTTGTAGGTAGAGAACCAACAAACAAAAAAATCCTCATATAACTCAGCAAAATAACAGCAAATGGTTGGACTGTATGGCCCCTCCACGCTATCAGAACATTTTAGGGCTCACTTTATAGAAATTAAAATAGTAATATAACTTAATCTTAGCAGGTATAAATATCCATCTGGATATTCAGACAGCAACAACAGAACAAAACTTACATCAAGGAGAAACTTTTCTAAAGTAAACAAATGTATAATGTCAGAACTCAAAATTCATTAGAAGGTTCACTGTGTGTTTTAATCAGGCTCAGACTGAAATAAACGTAGTCAATGTAAACCCCAACCTGGGAAGCCATCCCGGCTGCGGTTGTGGTTTTCATCTTTTCAGTGTCCCATGACATTCATTTAGACAGAGGGCAACCGTCCATGTAAACAGTTCGACCTATTGGTCCCCTGCTGTGGACCTGCAGCTGATGAAGAGGAACAGTCTGGGAGCAGTAGACAGACAGGGGACGCTTAAAACCTAAGAAAGTGACAGCAGCTTCTGGGTGGCTTGCTCGGTTCAGGGTTTCCCGTCAGGCAGCTCAGTGAGACTCTGTGGAGTGGAACTCGTGAAAGTAGAAAGCCATGAAGACATAGCTGTCTTCGCACTGGAAAAAGCTCCTCCAACCGACTGGCCTGAGTGGAAAGGAGGGGAAAAATAGAAGGAAAACGGTCTTCACTTCTGTTAAGAGGCACTGAAAAACCAATGTTACTTAACTGCAACACATTGATATGTTAATAGGTACTACAATAAAATTGACACTTCTAGTTTCAAAATAATCCTTTACCATGGGAATGTCTAAGAGGAACCTGACTAGTGTCTGGGTATAAGACACTGCTCTCCTAAGTACTTTGAAAGTCTTTGGGAAACTTTTCCCAGGCCAGTGGTTCTTAAACGACTTGGGAGAGCTAAAAAAAAAAAAAACACACACACAACAAAACAAAACTTCTATGTAACCCAAATCCAAGTTTATAACTGAAAACCATCTACAAGAAAGAGTTGTCAGGCTGCTTAGGGAAATTTGTTATTGTCATCTAAAATCATGTTGCATCACAGGACTTCCCTGGTGGTGAGTGGTTAGAAATCTGCCTTACAATGCAGGGGAAAACAGGTTTGATCCCCGGTTGGGAAATGGCATCACACAGGCCTCGGGGCAAGTAAGCCTATGCGCCACAACCAGAGAAAAGCCTGCAACGCTGCAAGACAGGCCCGAAGCACTCAAATAAATAAAATAAATAACCAAGGTTATTAATAATAACCTGGTTATAAACAACCAGGCTCTATCAAATTAAAACATACAGAGCTCTATCTGCCTGAGGTCTGTTTTGTTTTTAACAGCATTATCTCAAAAGCTGATGTTATAATGAAATTATTTAAGTTGAGTCATACACACTCACTCTTCTTGGAGAGGGGAGTGTGGAAGAAGGGAACAGGCCATAGAATTTAAATATCAGCAGCATCACTAAAAATTAACTGACATCAGATACCTTTGATTTAGTAGAATTTTTCTACCAAAAAGAATTCAAGATAAGTCAAAGATATAATATTGTATGGAAATAAAGGCTTATATATTTAATTCTGTTCCCTTGTACAGGGGTGATAGGACTGTGTGCCCCGTGTTTGTCTTTAAGTCTGTAGAATAGTTCTCTTACTCATCTCCAGATGTATAGGACATTAGAGCTAGGAGGGCCCTGGCACAGATATCCCCTAGTTCTGGGGCTTTAGAGCTGTGTTCAGTAAGGGTTAGTTAGCTAACTCTTAGCTCTCGGGAGCTGAGGAATGAGATGGGCCCTATTTTTAATACTGATATTACAAAACAAATGTAGCCAAGTGTAAATAACTGGGCACCTGAGACAACTGGGAGTTCCCTGTACACTGTTACATGATTTAAGTTTGAAATAGTATAAAAGTAAACAGTTAAAAACATAGGAAAGAAGGAACAAGAAATTTCTTTAGAAAGAGATGGAATAATCTTCAAAACAGCCAAAGTGAAAAAAGCTAGATACAGAAGGGTATACCTAACAGCCATTCGTCTGGTTTTGGTATCAGGGTAATACACCCTTATAAAACAAGTTGGGAGGTATTACCTCAACCATTACTTTCTGAAAGAGTTTGTATAAAATTAGTATTACTCCTTAAGTGTTTGATAAAAATGGTAAGTGAAGCCACTTGGGCTTAGATTACATTTAAATACTTGTAGCAAGCCTTTAAACTTTAACTCAATTTATTTAATATATTTAGGGCTATTCAGATTTCTATGTCTTTACTGCATTGGTTTTGGCAATTTGAGTCTTTCAAGGATTTTGTAGATTTCATCTAAGCAGTTGAAAAACTGGCACAAGATTATTCATAGCACTACCTAATTATCCTTTTAATTTCTGTAAGATCTATAGTGGTATCCCCTCTTTCATGCCCAATACTGGTCATGTGTATCTTCTTTTTCTCTTTACTAGTCTGTAGAAGTATCATTAATGTGATCTTTTCATAAAAAAATTGTTGGTTTTCACTGATCTTCTTTACTCTGTGATACTACCTTAAAGACAGCTGCTCCTAATGCCTACTTTATTATTATATAAATAGTACTCTACTATTTATAAAGAACTGTGGGCAGCTCAGGGAACAGAAAGAGAAATCCAGAGAAGTTTGACTGCTGGTAACAGAACAGATATGACAACATTTGCTAAACTTGGTTTGGCATTATCTAGTGTCACAAGAACTGTTTTAATGAATAAGACCAAAATTAAAAAGAAAAACCACTGTATATTCAACCATCTCACATTATTATGTGATATACACATTCTCTGCAACTTTATGTTTTTACCAGTGACATACTGAGGATAGAGAAGAGATGTTTTATGATTCCAATCTGTTCCTGCCTAAGACATCCTTACCAACAGCTTTTCCTGTTTGTACAACATTCCGACTTGTTGTAACCATGACGTTTCCAAGTTTTTTGCCACGCTCACTGTTTTGAACAGAACTGAGTAAAGGAGAGAAATGTTAAGTAAGTACAGTTAGAAAAAAAAAATCACTTACATATACATTAACCACTCTATAATCATCCCCCAAATCAGAATTATTGAGAAAAGATAAATAATTCATTATTTGTTATACATCAATTAATTTACTAGTATTTTAAGTACAGGAGTTTTCAGAAAATTTTAAAAGAATATACAGATGAGCCAGAAAGTGGTGTAAGGACATAAGGATGTATGGTTATACCTAATTCGTATGGTCATAATTTGCTAAAGTTACTTCACCAGAATAAAAATGGCAAATCCTGCCATTAGTTCACACCATTCTCCATGAAACAGCAGTGTTTTCATTTTGAAACATACACACTGCTGAGCTAGAGTACGTTATGCACATATTTGGATACTATTTGAAGCACAAGTCTATGAAGTGGAGAAAAACAATTCCCAATTAGCGATGAAACACATGGCATGAATTCAGACAGAAGAATGTTCCTAGTATTTTCCCTAAATACTCACTGTGAGAATCTTAACTTCATGTCTGACACTGAGTACTGTCCTTGGAAAGGATGGCTGTAAAACAAAGTTTGAGTTTAGACTCTGAGTATCTCGCCAGTGAAGCTGCAACAGAGTTATCACCAGCAAGTACCCGGAAACTGCACTGGGGTGACTCAGGCGGGCGGCGGTGCTCCAGGCGCCGTACCGGAATTAGGGCTCCGATCACAGCTCTCCACTCACAGTCACGGAGTCTCTCTCAGCTTATGCACTTTGCTTGTAAAATAGGTGCTTTTTTTTCCTTGGGTGGGGTTGGTTTGTGTTAGTGCCGCCCTAATGTTCTTCTTTGGCCTGAGGTGGGGCCCAAGCACCAACATTTTAAAAAAGGTCCTGGGACAGTCAGGGTAGAGGCCCTGACTTTGGCCATGGCTTGATTCTGGCCATCTTATAAACGGGTGCTATTGGTCACAGGAAGATTTAATCTGTGTTATCAGAAAAGCAACTCAAAAGTGCAGATCTTAGGGGAACAGTATATATAAAAATCAGGCAACCTGATCAACATTACACTATAAAACAAGGAATCAGTAAACATTCAGATTCTTATCTCATACACAGGCCAGGGGTCCTTCTGTCAATGTCTAACAAAGAAAGTGACCAAAAAAAAGGGCACACTGGTGAAATTTGCAGCCACTTATTAAAACATTAAAATGCTATTATGTGGCTGATTCATGTGAACGTATGGCAAAAACCACCACAATATTGTAAAGTAATTAGCCTCCAATTAAAATTTAAAAAATGCTATTATGGCTTTTCAAATGATAACAAATTTATTTATTGGTCACGTTAAGCATACATAACCACCTCTCTTTTATCTGGATTTCCAAATCACCAGTGGAAAGCATTGAGAGGACTTAATTTTCTAATCTTTAGGAGTGGAAGAAAGGGTTTCAAAGATCTCAAACCTTACATTTAGTTTTGAATATTTCTAAATTATATCCCCTGATGACAGCTGAAGACAATCATCATTTCTTGTTTTCAATTTGGTGAAAATACTGAAAATCTGCTATCATATCTGCATAAGTTCCCTATCTAATTTTCTGGTCTTTTGCTTCAGCTTTCTCTCTCCTCAACCTACATAACCTCAATTATTTACATAGTTTTAAAAGTACTGTTTTCACAATCCTATAAAACACATGTCAGCTCATCCTCATAAGGATCATGCATTAAAATCTGTAGCGCTGCTTCAGGTTAAAGGCACTACAGCAGATGCAGCAGCTGAGTAAAGATCTGTCCAGGCTAAGAGAGCCCAGGGGAGGCGACAGAACTGTGAACGGCCACTCCCCAGCCACCACTACCACCAGCGCCACTAGGCGAGCAAGCTCACATCTGCTTCTCTTCATTACTCTTTAGAACACAGACCTTGTGGTTAATGAGGGAGAAAACTTTGAACTTAGTCCTTTCATTTAATTCCATTACAGTGTTTTTGCCTTTAAATTCTCTATGTTTTTACCACATCCAAATGGCAATCTAGGTTTCTGCCATAGCCCAGTATGAGGACTAAATTCACCAAAATTGGTCCTGAACCTAGATGGGTAAGTTTAGCAGACATGCTCTCCCAAGCCCTGCTTCCTTGCAGATGCTTCTGCAAGTTACAATGACATAAAGCCTTGGATTTTGTGTGTGTAGCCCCACTAAAGCACATTCCCAAGTCAAGTTTACCCAAGCTCCTAAATAATATGGTAATCAGTACTAAGTTGATTTCTGTCATATTTTCATGAAGAAGTTTAAAATACAAGTGAAACATAATGCTGCAAAGTAATGATACTCCAATAAAAATTAAAAAACACATACACAAAAAAACCACAAATGAAAACAAAGTTCAACGTATACTTATATCATAAAGAAATTAAAATCCTTTAATTTAGAAGTTCCCAATATGTACACATTATATCAACTGATCTCCTTAGACTACACTCTCCCATTCACATGGTATTTTTTTCTTAATGGCCCAATTCTCTAGCACATATGTGGAATAAAGTCTTTGCCCAGTCAACAGTCAATATTATGACAGGTATTAAATTTTGTTGGATCTTAGAATCTGATATGGAAATGGCACCAGATTTTACCGATTATCTAGGAATTCAAATATTGACTTTAGTTGTTCACACTTCATATTTTACAATAACCTCTCAGCTTCTATCTCGCTTGACCATTCTGCTGTGGCAAAAATCCAGAGAAAGGGAGGAAAGATCGATATGACATACGAGCATCCCCACAGGCTAGGACTTTCATCTCCTAATTATACTGGAAGCTGGGAGAAATGTTAGTGCTTCCAAAATGCCTTGTGTGAGTAAGAAGTGTGAACAGGGATGCAGTTTTCAGCTGCTTCCCTGTACTTGGGAGCCTTTTTTAATAAAAAATCTATTTAAGGGATTCTTGAAGATATTTACAGTATCATCAGAGTTCAGACATTATTTTCTTTATTCGGAAACCCTTAATAAGTCAACCACCTCTATCACCCTGTAGAGGATGTGCTTACTTCGGATTTATTTCTGCAAGTGCTGGATGCTTGTTGCTGTTCCAGACCCTGTAGTTGTGAGTGTTCTTCCAAGCTGTAACAAAGGTCGTCCCATAGTCCGATAAGATCTTTTCATTATCTGTCAAGTAAATATTTGAAAGTTGGGCTGGACTGTAGCCAGTCAGGGTTATAAACATTAATAATAACAGCAAAGAAATGGCTTTAGCCTCCCTGTCCCCTGCTGCTTTCTTGGGGAGAAAGCCTACAAAATGTCAGGAAACTTGAGTCAAGTTCCAGAACCCTAGTAAGAAGTTATGTGGCCTTTGCTAAGTCACTTGATCACCTGGAATTTCATTTTTCTTACTAGAAAATAAGGGGGTTGAGCCAAATATTTTCTAAGGTTCCTAAAAACTCCAAACTATTTCCATGTTCTCCTCACCAAGGTAAGGAGGCATAGTACTATTTATTAAAAACTACAGACTAGAGTGAGTTAAACATACTGACATACATATATATATGGAGTAGGCAATTAGGGTATTTAAAAAAAATCTTTTCACAAATACCATTTTCTAAGAAAGGAAATTAGAATAATTGGTTCTTTTTAGCCATTCTTTTTTCTTTATCTTACTATTCGGTGAAACTTATTCTTGAGTGTCCATGCATTCATGGTCAAAATACTTAATAAGGGGATTTTCATATATTTAAAGAATATCAAGAGGAAGCTTCAATCTACAGTGCTTCTTCTAATTGGAAGAACAGAAAAGGTTTGGAGAACTGATTCAAATGGCTATTGCTTCATATATTAATTCCAAGTTGCTTGCTTTGAAGGTGAAACACGTGACTTTTGTTGCTGGGAGAGGAAGAAAAGAACATTCATGGTTCTATATACACCATAAGGAAGTGCTTTTAAGAACATATTCATCGATCAGCTTATTGGGCTAAATTTCCTTTAAAAGCTTGGGTGTGAACCAGACTGCTGCTGCTGCTACTGCTGAGTCACTTCAGTCGTGTCCGACTCTGTGTGACCCCATAGACGGCAGCCCACCAGGCTCCCCCGTCCCTGGGATTCTCCAGGCAAGAACACTGGAGTGGGTTGCCATTTTCTTCTCCAATGCAAGAAAGTGAAAAGTGAAAGTGAAGTCGCTCAGTCGTGTCCGATCATCAGCGACCCCACGGACTGCAGCCTACCAGGCTCCTCCATCCATGGGATTTTCCAGGGAAGAATACTGGAGTGGGGTGCCATTGCCTTCTCCGGTGAACCAGACTACTTGGGTTGAAGTCCAGCTCAGTCTCCTACCAGGGGGAAGAGCAAGTTATTTAACCTCTCTGTGCCTCACTTTCTCAAATCTGTAAAATGAGGATGACATGGTATCTACCCCTAAGATTGCTGGGACGATGAAATGAGTTAGAAGACGTTAAAGTGCTCAAAAAAAAAATAAGGGTGGGTCTCCACACATGTTAAATGTTCCCTCTGAAAATACATAGCTACTGTGTACTCAGGAAACTATTTTTAAGAAGTAAATTAATTACTCAGGAACATACATGACTGGTGGAGACTTGGGTTTTCTTACTAGATAAACTGTGATTCTGGGTTAGAGGATTTAATTTGGGGATCTCAGTTGCTACAATTGTAGAAGAGGCAGCCATTAAAAAAAAAAATCCCATTAACAAATAAGGAGTCACTCCATAGATTTCTTAATGAATGAAGAACATGCCTGAAGCCTGGATTTAAAACTCTACATATACTATTGGAAGAACTAACCTAGGAGGTGGCAGCAGTGGGGTTGATTTAAACATCTACTGATACCACAACGTGAAGGTACTTCAACACTGTGGAACTATACACTTATAAATGGTTAAGATGGTAAATTTTATATGGATTTCACCACATTTTTAAAAAAAGCAACCTGGAAACAGTTGGAGAGATCATTGAGAAGCAGGAAAAACAGAAGGTCCATATGCTTTTAACAACCTTACCACCATCACTACCAAATCTACTGATTTGCTAATGTGCAGTGTGGCAGGTATCCCAGGTGTGAAAGCTCAATGCAAAGCTTCATTTTCTCCTTGAATATATTCATTTCTATGGGGAATGACAATTTTAACACAGGAGTGATTTTATGTTTGCCTGATCCATTTTAAACATTTAATAGAGATACTATTAGAACAGATAAATTTGAAGGTTTAATCACTCAGAATGTGATCTCCAATGATTTCTATTTTAAAAAATATTTTTTTCCATCCCTCATATATCTTAAAAACATGTACGCAGTGTTTATAAGGAGCACTCAACTACCTATATATCCTTCCGTATGGTGGAATACTAAGTCATGTAAAAAATGAAGATCTGCATTTGCTCTCTTGATACATGTTATATTATAAAGAAAAACTAAGCTATAAAAAACATGAAAAATGGGATCCATGTTTGCAAAAGGACTACCACGAACACTGCTGCTGCTGCTGCTAAGTCGCTTCAGTCGTGTCCGACTCTGTGCAACCCCATAGACGGCAGCCCATGAGGCTCCCCCGTCCCTGGGATTCTCCAGGCAAGAACACTGGAGTGGGATGCCATTTCCTTCTCCAACCACGAACACTACAAAACTAAAATCCAAAACATGCACAGAAAAAGGTCCAGAAGGATATGAATTACTCAAACTGTGAAGAGTAGTTAATTCTATATGTGTGGAGTGACAGGTAATTTTTCTGATCACTTTATTTCTTATGCAATTCAAAGCATCCGGAGTTACAAAATGAGAAAGTGACTGTGAGCTCCTTACCTAGCTGCAGTGTGGCGGCCAACAGTGCGTGGATATAGACTGCAAACTGGGCTCGGATCCACTCGTCACCTCCCTCCCAGCCTGTGCCGTCCAGGAAGACGTCGTCCCGGTTCTCAGTCACATGCCTCACTAGGTAATCTGCGAACCTTAGGTCTGCAGTGGTTGGATTGAGCAGCTTCCTAAGTTCTGGATCATGGATCTGGATCAGAGCTTCTTCTACCTAGAGGGTACCCAGGTACAAGTCAGAGTCTGGGCATTCATGCAGACATCCATGCCACACTTTAAAGAGTAACTACTGGGAAGTTGGAGCTGGAAATAAAAAAATATGAATATAGCATTCTCAAAAGATGAGCCTAAGAAAGAGACAGGTTTTTTATTCTGAAGCTGTTTCTTATTTTCACTATTTAAAAAAATGCTCATTTTTTGTTCTTACATGCATAAATACTTAATTTTGAATTATAAAAGTGATTCATGTTGACAAATAGTTTGGAAAATATAGAAATGTACAGTAAAAATCACCTTTATCATACAAACAGAAATGAATACAATTAATTAAATACAATTACTAAAAATTTTTGCTTTGACTGCACAGATACTTTAGGGTATATTTATTATGTAATACTTGACACAGAAAGAACTATATGTAACTTACAAGTTAGTTTTAAAGTATAATAAAAAATACCCATCAGCTTGTCAACCCACTTCAGAACTAGAATGTAACAATAATGTTTAAGAAAACTCTGTGGTCCTTTCATCTATATCCTTCTGTCTTGGAAGGTATAATATATGTATTTTTCTCCCTCAATATCGGGATCCATATAGCTTTGAATCCCAGATTTTTAATTTACTGTATTATAAACATTTCCCCAGGAAGCACATTCTGGTACTTTCTGTTAGGAACTACAGAAACCTTAGGGTGGCTGAAATCCCCTCCACCCATTTGTAAAAATTATTTTAACTGTAAAAGTTAAATTATTTATACTTCTTCTATATTAATAAGATAGCAAATGTTTATCTCTAGCTCCTTCCACTTGATACTGGCGCATATTAAACAAGGTAGAGGTATTTAAACTATTTAAATGATAAACACACTTCTATTGTGAGACTCTAGTAAGACTAGATTGCCTTGGTAGCAATCCTGGCTCATCCACTTAGCAGGTGTGATACAGACAGTAACAATGTCTATCTCACAGGTTGTTATGAAAATTAGATAAGTTCATATACCTAAGGTGCTTAGGATGCCTGGCCAAGGAAGCAATTATGACCACTATTAGTGTTATTACTATGCCCCAAATTCCATTTAAAGAAGTAAAACAGGGACTAGCAGTCAAGGACCTGCACTCAGATGTCAACTTACTTCCACAATGGCATCACTGAGGTGTTTCTGTTGTCGAAAAAGGATGTTAGTAGCTCCAGCAACAAATCCTCGAATGGTGACATCAGAGAGAAGATGATGCTGCTGCAGTGCCATATAAGGCAAGCACAGGTATCCCTATGCATTACAAGAGCAGAAAGTGTTAGGAAAGTAATGGAACAGCCATGTCTCTCCTAACAGCTGGTGTTTTGGTGGTTCAGTCACTAAGTTGTGTCCAATTCTTTGTGACCGCATGGACTGGGCCATGGTAGCCCACAAGGCTCCTCTGTCCATGGGATTTTCCAGGCTAGAATACTAGAATAGGTTGCCATTTGGTTTTCCAGGGGATTTCCCCCACTCAGGGATGGAATCTGGGTCTCCTGCATCACAGGTGGATTCTTTACCAACTGAACCACCAGGGAAGCCCCTCGTCAAGCCTAGACAGCTAATAGTAGGAAAGGAAAGTTCCAATCTTCCCCCAGCCTCATGCTATTCCGAACACAGCTGATCTGTGAATCAACACAATAATATACCAATAACAACAACCACAGGTCCTGACTGTATTAAGGCCAGTTAATTGCTAACCTGGCTCCATGAATGGTCAAATCTTGGCAAGGTGGTCTAACACGAAGGTTTGTCTTGTGTGACCACTTGGCTTTCAGTTCAACTTAAAAGCTTCCACTATAACTAACAAGCTAGGTCTTTTTTTTTTTTTCCATTTAGGAATGAAGTACTAATATTAAGCCCATTTAAAGTATGCTGTTTAGTAGAAAGCTGTTCCTTCTTCCAGTAAAATTCTGAAACACAGGTATTTGCATATAACCACCAAAATACTCTTGTGAGAATAGCAAAGCACTGTATAGCAATTATTTTACTGTCCTATAATTTAAAATCATACAGTATTTCAAGATATTTGCTACTAAATGTTCAAAGCAAAAATGACCATGGCAGTTGTTGTGTATTTAAAATTTCCAGTTGAATTGCATTTGAAAATACCATTGCCCTGAAAATTAAATATTTCAACTGCCAAACCACAGCAGGGAGTTAAGTGTACAAAAAAAGCCTATATCCTGAGAAAAAAGTAATGCTAACACTGGAATGATGCGCTGAGGGAGGAAATGGAATTTCTGCTGAAAAATTCTAAATCAAGATAGATCTCAACAAGTGGCATAATGTGTGTGTATAAAGCCAGGAGGGAGGACTTGCTGAACTCCTGAATTTGTTTTCAATCAAGTTCGATGACAGTTTTATTTGTTATTCTAATCATCTTAAAAAAAAAAAAAAACAACAACACTGAACCACAGTTATCCAGATAATGTCTTGTTTCCACCATGAGAATTTCTCTGAGGGAAGGAGACACCACTTCTGCTACTTCATGTCCTTCCCTATGTCTAGGATGTACCATACAGCCAGCTATTAGGAGAAGACGTGAGAAAAGACTTCCAGAAGTTGGAATACATGTCTGGTAAACTGGTTTCATTCTCTTTCTTGACAATGTTTTCCTCTCCTCTATAAAATGTGAAATAGTAGAAGCAGCAAAAATAATCCCACATCTATGCCTTACACATATTCAGTATATAGTGCTTCTCAACCCACGCCCTCTTGTGACTAAAGGTGGAAGGGACCCATGCTCCTCATGCCAAATCACTCAAACGGCTGGTAGACTCATGGGTCATACTTTACCTTGGGTGCTACGTATTAAAAACTTGTTACCTGTTTCCGAACATAAATACTACAATGCTGAATGCTCTTTCAAACTTTATATGGACTCCCCTGAGTACTCCTACTCCCCCAGCCAGGGCTGAGAATCCTTGATAAGAGCACTTTCAGAACTACCAATATTTACAAAGATTGATTCAATTGCTCATAGTATTGCATTCCACAGCTGATACTGTCAAAGAAGAAAAGTCTGTTGTCAACAGTGGAATTCTTGGCTAAGTCGCATGAAAACTAAGAATGTAGTTCTTCTAAAAAGTCAATAGTTCAAAGTTTTGTTTTGTTTTTTTAATGAAGAAATACAGTCCTTAAAATATCACACATATTCATATTCTTTGAGCCAGTATTTTATTTCTTACAATTTATCCTACAGATACACCTGTTCATGTGTGAGATTTGTAAAAAGTTACTTATTGCAGCATTATCATTGCAAAAGACAGGAATTCTAACTATTCATGACTAGGGCAATGAATCGGAGAAGGCAATGGCAACCCACTCCAGTACTCTTGCCTGGAAAATCCCATGGACGGAGGAGCCTGGTGGGGTTTAGTCCACGGGGTCACTAATAGTCAGACATGACTGAGCGACTTCACTTTCACTTTTCACTTTCATGCACTGGAGAAGGAAATGGCAACCCACTCCTCTGTTCTTGCCTTGAGAATCTCAGGGACGGGGGAGCCTGGTGGGCTGCCGTCTATGGGGTCGCAGAGAGTTGGACACAACTGAAGTGACTTAGCAGCAGCAGCAGGGCAATGAATAAATGTTTTTCTATATGATGGAGTACCCTGCAGTAAGTGATGAAGTTCATCTCCAGGGAATATTTTGTTTAAAAAAAAGGACATAGATTAGGTAAGGTTGGTTGCCAGCGGAGAGGGGAACAAATTTCCTGCTATTCTCTGAGTAGCAGGGAATGGAATGAGAGAGATTTTTTATTATTATAGATGCTTTGGAACCTTCTGAATATTGAACCATGTGAAAGCATTGCAGATTTATAAAATTATTTTAAATAGTAGTTCAAAACAACCTTAAAATTTTAGCATCGTCACTTTTACTGATGGTCAATCTAGCCTAAATTTAAAGATCTCCAATGTACAGTGGCAGCAAGAGTCTGAGTACATTAAAATACAGCAGCCTCTACACCCAAACACACCACGACTTTCCACTTTTCTAGGGTGCTTTAATTTCTACATTTGGGCTGAGGTATATAATGGCCAAAAAACAAAGAAACTGCAGAGATATCTGCACACCTATGTTCACAGAAGCACTACTCACAATAGCCAAAATGTAGAAGCAACCCAAATGCCCATCGATGGATAAATGGATAAGGAAAATGTGGTATATACATACAATGGAATATGATTCAGCCTTAAGAAGGAAGGGAATTCTGTCATACGCTACAACATGGATGAACCTTGAGGATATCGTGTTAAGTCAAACAAGTCAGTCACAAAAAGATAAAAATGCTGTATGATTCCACTTATGTAAGTATTTACAAGTAGTTAAGTTCACAGAAACAATGATGGGTGCCAAGGGTTGGGGTGAGGGGAGAATGAGGAGTTGTGGTTTAAAGAATACAGACTTTCAGTTTTCCATGATGAGAAAGTTCTGGAGATCTGTAGTACAACCATGAGAATACACTTAATACCACGTAATTGTGCACTTAATGATAAAGTGGACGAATCTTCTATTTGTTTTTTGACCATGATTAAAACTAAGAAACAGCATCAAAAAACACACCTCAGCTTGGTAAATCTGGCAGACCTGCTGTGAGCTGATCTGTTACAGCACTTCAAAAGCATACTGCCTTCTCTGTTGTGACCTGGGAAGGGCTACAATGTCATTAGGACCAACTGCCACTTACTTATCTCTCAGGTCTGAGATGATAAGCATGTTTGTGAACTGCAAGCCTCCATACTGTAGGGATGTCAGTTCTCTCCAAACTTGATCTAGCACTTAAAGGTAACCCCTGGAGAAGGCAATGGCACCCCACTCCAGTACTTTTTCCTGGAAAATTCCATGGACGGAGGAGCCTGGTAGGCTGCAGTCCATGGGGTCACTAGAGTCTGACAGGACTAAGCGACTTCCCTTTCACTTTTCACTTTCATGCCCTGGAGAAAGAAATAGCAACCCACTCCAGTGTTCTTGCCTGGAGAATCCCAGGGATGGGGGAGTCTGGTGGGCTGCCGTCTACGGGGTTGCACAGAGTCAGACACAACTGAAGCGACTTAGCAGCAGCAGCAGTAGCAAAGGTAACCCCTATCTAAATCTTAAGCATAAGAAAAAACTTAAGTTGATCCTGAAATTGACATGGAAATGCAAAGGGCTAAGAAACTCTTGAAGAACAATAGCAAGAGGGGAAGCCTTTTCTCTGCCTGACACGACATAATGGTAATTAACACAGTGTGGGACTGACCCAAGGATAGACAGATACATGGATGAAGCAGCAACAAAGCACAGAGACAGATGCCCTTCCTCAACATACACAAAAATGAATTCCAGGCAGACAAAACCCAAAATCCTGAAGTCTCACAAACCATGAGAACGAGGGAGACAATCCAGAAGGTTTAAACAATTACTACACAAAAGGAAATTCAAAAGGTTACCAAGAATATGAAAAGATGGTCAGCCTCAACAGTGATTACGGAAAAAAAGTCAAGAGCCACGAGACTGGCTGAATATTAGGAGGTTTGACAATAACAACCACTGGTGAGAACGTGAAGCAAAGGGAACTCTTATCCACTGCTGTGGGAACAGAAATTGTCACAACCACTTTAGAAAACAGATTGGAATTATTCTAGTAACGCTAATCTACCCATTCCTTATAATCCAGCATTCCCACTTCTAAGCACTGACTCCTAAAGAAATGCTTGCACATATATAGCCAAGATTACTGAATAAGAATTTAATAGAAGCGTTATTTGTAGTAACCAGAAACTAGAAACAACGTAGATATCCATCCACAGAGTTTACATATTGCAGAATAGCCAAAACCAGAAAACCACAGAGGAATAATAAAATATAACTTCATGCAAAATTATGATGAAACTAAAAATCACATTGAGAGGAGGGGGAAAAATGGTGGTGCCACTTGAATAAAACTCAAAAACATGTATCTATTACTTTTCAGCTAGTCGTCAAGTTATTTGTAGGTCCCCTAAATTTGAATATGACACACTGTAAGCAAGCAAACTAAATATAAACTCAGAAGCAATATATAAAGTTTAATACATGAAGCAGAAAAAATTTTGGTTTCCAGCTACATTTACTATTAATTCTTTCATAAGTTTATTGTTTTATTAAAACAGTTACAGACTGAAACAAAAGAATTCTGAATTAAGTGATCTTCTAGTGGAGGCCATTATTACTAAATTTTAAAAAGTACCAGATACATGTAATTTAAAAAACTAAGAAGTAGGTGTTTATGTTTTTTTAAAAGTTAAAAACTTCACTTTGAAAAAAAAATTTTTTTAGTGAATACCTAAAATCACCCATAGATATCTATGAATACATGAGGACATTTTCTAAATTTTCATCTTTCTCCTTTGGTTCCCTCATTGCCCTCCCCTCATCCCACAGAATCCTGTCCTAAACTTGCCACCAGTCTCCTCTCCTCTCCCTCAGCAACCTAGTTTCTTCCTTACATCCCTAATTCAGCTCTCAGGAAAAGTTCATGCATATTTTAGAGTCTCGTATCTACAGTGTTTATGTAATAAGCCTCATCTCTAAGACTGAGAAGAAATGCACCATCAATTTCAAGTCCCAGAGAGAAGACTGGAAATTTGGAGCTTTGGAATCTCTCCAAGCATAACTTTCATATGCTAACACAGTCAGGGGACCAGTCAACTCACTATTCTCTTCAAAGCTTGCTATTTTACTTCAGCAGTACTGTGTGGGCATCCAAGCTTCTCTTTGGCTACATTTGAAATGATTTTTCAGGATGCTTTGCTAATCCAGGTCTTCTCTACAAGTATTTTTAAGATCTTCAAGAGAAGGAAAAAAGAAAAGCCTAAAGGCAACTCATTTAAAAATAAGTATATTTCATATTGCAAAGCTGCTGACATCAAAGAATCAGCAACTGTATCTGAAACTGTGATTAAACAAGTTAGATTTGAATCATTACATACTAACAGAAAACCTAAAAGGAAAATGTTTAATTTATCATAATGATTGTGGTAAGCCCATCATATATTCAGTACTGGTATAACATACACAAAGAGAATATTCTGCCAAACAGTTTATTAACAGCACATACAACACATTAACATTGCTTTGTTTAATTCAGCGACCTCGCAGACAAAACCAAAATCCCCCACCCCAGTTAATCTCCCCCCTGGTATCTCCACAATGATAAAAATTAGAGTGGGTGGGTGAAACTGCAAAAGTAAGGGCTCCAAAAAGTATAGGCAGTCATGACACCCACATGTGAGTTCAGAAAACCCACAATTTGTGGCTGTTGAGTATACTTAGTAGTCTGAGGGCCCAGAGTTTTCTACCCAGGCTCCTAAACTCCAGTTTTAAGCAAATATGCATTAGTTCAATCAAGAAACCAATTAAGATAATTTCAGCATCCCTTAACAGACCACAAAATGAACAAAAACAGCATTTTCTGCTAACTATTCAGCAGTACTGACTTGGGGCAAGTACTTATTTGTAAAACTGGATAAACCCAGAAAGAATTTATCACATAGTGGAGGACTGATGTCAAGTCAATGCTATCCATTTTCTTTTCCATATAAAGTTTTACTTCCAGCATAAAGGAAGGTATTTAGAGAAAAACATAAATTTTGTTCTAGTTACTGGACAGATGCATCTGTCTTTCATGGTTAAACTGAAAAGCCATGGATATAAGAATTTAGAACCTAGTACAGGGAGGGCCTGGCACATAGGAAGGTAATAAATACTTCTTTGACTGAAAAATGAAATGGGACTTTTCATCTTCTTCATTAAAAAAAAAAAAAAATTCATGAATGACAATAAAGTAGCTTCTCCTGTTAGGATAAAAAAAAAACCTTCAAATGTAGCTTCCAGAATCCTAATATAGTATTACTGACATAAAGAAATGATATCCTAGAAATAAGATACTGAATCAAAGATGCAATTTGCTTTACTATGGTGTGTTTAAATTATTTTAAAAAATTAGAAATACATTTTGTATGTTTTTCTGTAAAAAGATTAAAGATTAATTTTTAAGGCAAGTTAACCAAAACAGTGTATTGTATCTATGAAGGGTACTGATATTTATGTTAGCCATCTAAGTTTTTATTCTTTCTTATAAAATTGAAGCTTTTGGAATTATGGTATTTTAATATACATTCATTAAATGTAATCAAGGCTGTCTTGTTTTTTTCCCGAGGGTAAACCTGACTAATGAAAAACACACCAAACACAGTGATTGCTGACCTCAGTTTCCAAACTCTAATCAAAATCCCCTGCAGTCTTACATCATGGTTACAGATGTCAGAGTACTACACATCTGCTATGTTATTTTACAGTTTTCAATGAGAATTTTCAGACTTAAATGTGTTCAACACTGAAAGTTAAATTCTGAAAGGATTTTGTGCTATCCTTATGGGCATTAATAAAGGACGTTAACTTACCTTTGTGAAGATGGCCAGGGGCATGCCATACTGGTCCTCCTCCAAGCCAGAAATCAGCCCTGGTATTAGGACCACCTGGCCAGTATTAGCTTGAGGTTGAACAGTAATCGGAGGACTATCTGAGGGCAAAGAGTCCTTTGGAAATGAGTTTGTCTGTTCTGACCCCACCTGTTCTTGTTCTTTCAAGGAGGAATCCTCTAAGACACTAGGATCCAAGGTCTCCCAGTCACTTTCTGAAGACTCTGGAGATGGGCGAGAAGGTGGTTTCAGATACTGATTGCTATCACTGGCTTCCTGTTCACTGCTATCATCTTCTACCTGGAACAAAGGTTCTTCAGTCTTGATGGCTGCATCTCCTCCATGGTTTCCCAGGATTTTCTTGACAGTTCCCAAGTTGGTATTTGAAATGTCAGAAGCAGGCATAGAAACAAATTCATCTGCAGGGGGATTACTTTCCTGAAGCCCAGCATCTTCAGACATACTCTTTCGGGGTCTGTACTGTGAACTGTCACTGAGTCCATGTTCAATCATGCCTAAAACATACAATATTAGAGAACAGTTTGGCTTAGAAAAAGATATTAGAAGATAACAGCTGTGTATTCTGCTTTAAATAGTGGAACTTCTATAAAAAATTTTAATGAGCTATGCTTGCTCAAATTTTAACTGAAAGCCAGACAAAAGAGAAATCTATTGCTAAAGTGAAAATATCCTATTAAAATAGACAGTAACCCTAACCACTTTGCCCTTGAAAATTTTTATCATTCAAAGGTCCAGAATAAGTAAGAGAGTGGAAACTACTACCCTCTTACCTGGAAAAAGGGATAACACAGTCATCAGGGCACCCACCAATTTATTCACTGGAGAAATATAAAAGAGAACCTGAAATGGAGTCAATCAAAATTAAATTAGAAAATCCACAAGTCCACAACGACACTTTTAAAAAAAGAAAAAAGCAAAGAAGGGAGAGAAGAAAACTCTTCTTTATGGAAGTATAACAGCTAATAAATGCAGAACTTATGACAGAATCAGAAAATCATGGTTCAAGTAAAAATTACCAATGGATGCTGAAACTATTGTGCAAGGCTCTTGGGCAACAGGATATTCACATTAGCTTCAAATTTATCTTCCCACAGTTCACTTATTAATTGCAAAGGAAAATAACAAGTACTAATATGAAGAAACCTGGCAATCACCACCTTAGTCAAATGATCGAACTTCCTATCACCAGTAAGAGAACAAGCAGTTATGGGCCTCCAGTTATGATGCCCCAGAAGGACACATCACTACCTATACAATATTCTTGCCAAAAAAGTTTAATCTGAAATGAGCCAAAGGAAAATAGTCATCCAAATCTAATATTAAAATACAACTAATCTGGATTATTAAAAAAAAAAAAGATCCATGTCATAAAAACAGAGAAACAAAACAAGACATGAGGTGGTAGAACTGTTTGAGATTAAAGAGAGCTAACAATGCAATCACTACATGATCCATGGTCCCCAGATTAAGAAAAGCAGTTTATAGCACATTATTATGATACCTGAGGAAATCTGAAAAGGCACTGTATATTAGATATCATTTATTATCTCAATGTTAAATTTCTTGAATATGAAAATACTTTTGTTATGTAGGAATATACCCTATTCTTTTTTTAAAGGTTTTATTTATTTATTTTTGGCTGTGCTGGGTCTTCATTGCTGTGTGGGCTTTTTCTTTAGTTGCAGAGAGTTGGAGCTACTCTCCAGGTGTGGTGTGACAGCTCCTCATTGGGCTGGCGTCTCTTGTGGAGCATGGGTTTTAGGGCACACAGGCTTAGCTGTCCCACAGCATGTGGGATATTCTTGGATCACGGACTGAACCCGTGTCTTCTACATTGGCAGGTCGATTCTTTACCACTGAGCCACCAGAGAAGCCCCAGGAATATACCTTTATTCTTAAGAAATATATCTGAAAATGTTTAGGGATGAAGTACCATGGTTCTACAAATTAGTTGAAAATTATTATGATTCAGAGGGAAGAATGAACATATATAAAACAATGTAATGCAAAAGTGTCAAAATGCTAACAGATGAAGGATGTAAAGTGTCCATTATAAAATTATTCTATCAACTTTCTTGTAGGGTTTTTAGAATAAAAATTGAGGGACAGGGTTCAGTTAGATATAGAACTAAAACTAACACTAGTGATAATTAGATGAAAAAACAAGCATATAGTTGCTGAGGTGAGTTTTTTTTTGTTTTAACAATTAAATCATTTAGTAGCACTAAGTCATATCTAATAAAGCATGGTGCCCACAATCACCTGTGCTCTCCTTAAACACTGATGATTTAAGGAGTAGTGTGCAAATACAGAGAAACCAATACTTGCATTAAAGGATGTCTTTACCAAGTGAATATAAAAAGGGTATACCTATGACTTGCCATGTTAAATAAAGTCTACTTGATCATAAATGCCACTGCATGTGGCTAGACTAAGTATTATTTTGCAAAATTTTTTTTTCAGATATATGTAACCATGTGTGCTGTTTTGAAAAACTTTTTTTTTAAATTATAAGTTGCAATAAAAATTTGAAACTTACAAGAAAGTGAAGTAGCTCAGTCATGTCCGACTCTTTGCGACCCCATGGACTGTACCCTACCAGGCTCCTCCATCCATGGGATTTTCCAGGCAAGAATACTGGAGTGGGTTGCCATTTCCTTCTCCAGGAGATGTTCCTGACCCAGGGATTGAACCTGGATCTCCTGCATTGTAGGCAGACACTTTACTGTCTGAGCCACCAGGGGAAGATTTAAAACTTACAATTAAACAACAAAAAAACAAACCTGATTAAAAACAGGTACAGGATTAGGGAAGACGTTTCTCCAAGGAAGATATACAAGTGGCCAACAAAAACATGAAAAGGTGCCCACATAACTACTAGGAAAATGTGAATCAAAACCAGGAGATACTACCTCATACCTATTAGGATGGCTACTATCAAAAAACAAGCAAATAACAAATGCTGGATAGAATGTGGATAAATTGGAACCCTTGTGCACTGTTGGTAGGAATTTAAAATGGTGCTGCCACTATGGAAAATACATCAGTTCCTCAAAATATTAAAAACAGAACTACCATGTGATTCAGACATGTCACTTCTAGGTATACACTCCAAAAAACTGAAACCAAGGCCTTGAAGACATTTACAAAGACCCATGTTCACAGCAGTATTATTCATGAGGGCCGAAAGGCGGAAGCAACCCAAGTGTCCATCAATGAATGAAGGGCTAAAAAAATGCTCTATGTACATACAATGGAATATTATTCATCCTTAAAAAGGAAGGAAATTCTGACATTTGTTGTACATAGATGAACCTTGAGGACACTGTGCTAAATGAAATAAGCCAAACAGGTATGATTTCACTTGTGAGAAACCTAGAATAGTCCAATTTATAGAGACAGAAAGTAGAAGGGTGGTCGCCAGTGGTGGGAGAAGGGGTGAAAGTGGAGTTATTGTTTAATGGGTAGAGTTTCGGTTTTGCACAATGAAGAGAGTTCTGAGGACAGGTGGTAATACCACAACAATGTGAACATACTTAATGCTATGAAACTGCACACGTAAAAATGGTTAAGATGGTTAATTATATGTTATATGTATTTTACAACTAAGAGCTTTTTTTAAAGGTTGAAATATTTCACCAATACATGTTTCATTTTTTTTTTTTTAGTTTACCTTCCTGTTTGAAGGAAGAATACATATTCATTCAGACAACCAGAATACAGAAAAGTATTTCCTTCTTAAAAAATATGCATGGTCACCAAACTGTTGCTGTCTTTCCTTCCAATCTCGTTTCAATGAATAAATACATTTATTTATAAAATCAGAATCCTGGGCTTGATATGTAGTTGGATCACCATTTTTCACTTAACATACTATGAAACATCTTTACAACAATAAAACCACTCAGAATCTTTTTTGTTGTTTGGAATTATATACAAAATAAATCAAAACTTAATTCTCTTAGAGCTCTGTGTCAACTGAGATAAATTCTTGAAAATAAATCTCTTAAGAGGACAATTACTGGGCCAAATGGATAAACATTTTTATGATAATGAATTATACTTGACATTGTGAATGACTGACCCTCCAACATCCATTCCATCTCTATTGAGCACAGTAATACTGACCACAGATCCAGGGATAGCTCCTGACTAGTCTAAACCAGAGGTCAGCAAACTTTGTATACAGGGTGAGATAGTAAGCATTTTTCATTTGTGGGCCATTTGGTCTCTGTTCCAACTACTTAACTCTCCCACTGTAGTGCAAAAGCAGTCATAAACAATAAGTTGAAGAATGGTTGAAACTGTGTTCCAAGAAAACTTCATTTGCACCAATAGGTGGTGGGCCAGATTTGGCCCTGGGGCTTAAGTGTGCAGAGACCTTGGTCTGAAAATCCCTTATAATTTTTTATCTAAAATCATGGCAATCCCGTCTCTTTGTACCAGAGAGTGCATCTGGAACCCAGACTTAAGCCAATCAATACAGGCATTTCTTTAGCAACAATTATTGGTTCTGGGTAGGCATATGGCCTCACAGGCCCAAATGAATTGAAGGGAAGAATTCTCATTAGATTAGGGAAAAGATATCTCTGCCACCAGCATATAGCTGAGGCAGCATATAGCTCAACTACTGTTGGCAGTAATCCTATACTACAAGGGAAATCAGGCTCAAGATAAAGCTAGCACTGTGGACTGTAGAGCAAAGAGATGAAAAAAATCTAGGTAATTAATTATATTATCAAACCATTCAGTCAACATACTCTCAAGTCTGAAGCAAGCCAATACATTTTTAAAGTCAATTTAGACTAAGTTTTGGGGACTTCCCTAGTGGTCCAGGGGAAGACTCTGGACTTCTATTGCAGAGGGTGCAGGTTCCATTCCTGGTCAGGTAACTAAGATTCCGCATGCCCATGCAGCATGGCCACATATGCATACATACATAGAGTTCTCTATTACCTATATAGTCAAAACCACCTTGATAACTGAATACTATCAAACTACCCCCAGAAAACATTGCAGGAATTCACACTTCTATAGTAGTAAAAAAGAATATGTACTTTAAGCTCACTGCAATTTGATAGCCAAAAAAGTCTTAATTTATACTTTAATTTTAAGAAATGTCAATAAATGTTAACTATTCCATCCATTCAAATCTCACCTTTTTTTCAAGAAGAATTAGTTTAAATAGGATTAGAACCTGAAGAAAGAAAAATAATATTGTATTAAAATAAGAAATCCAAGCCTATTATTCATTTGCCTTTGTCCCTCCTCAAACATAACCATGTAATATTGAGTCAATAATATTAAATAATTCTAGTGCTTTAAAAATAATTGAAAATTATGAACTTATACTGAGAAATTAAGTATCTGAGTTCTCTAAAAAATGTGCTGCTAAGTCACTTCAGTCGTGTCCGACTCTGTGCGACCCCATAGACAGCAGCCTACCAGGCTCCCCTGTCCCTGGGATTCTCCAGGCAAGAACAATGGAGTGGGTTGCCATTTCCTTCTCCAATGCAGGAAAGTGAAAAGTAAAAGTGAAGTCGCTCAGTCGTGTCCGACCCTCAGCGACCCCATGGACTGCAGCCTTCCAGGCTCCTCTGTCCATGGGATTTTCCAGGCAAGAGTACTGGAGTGGGGTGCCATTGCAAATCACTATCAAATTGGACTCTTGGGAGGAAGTTGTGCCATTCTTTGCTTGAAATATCTGCAAGCCCCTTAAAGGAAAGGTACTATTCCTTTACTTCTGTTTGTCCAGGGCACTCACAGAACAGACAGATACTCACTATATGTGTTAAGGGAACAATCAATGTGTGTATGCCCCAGTCAAAAGACATTAAGTACAGATACTTTGCTGGAAAATGAATGCTTCACTCTCAGGGCAACATACAAAATAGTCTACAAGATTAATTAAAACATATTTCTTTCAGATGTGGTATACACACACACACACACACAATGGACTACTACTCAGGCATAAGAAACAATGCCATTTAGAGCAATACCGATGGAACTGGAGATAGCATACTAAATGAAGTAAGTCAGAGGGAGAAAGACAAATGCCATATGATATCACTTACATATGGAATCTAAAATACAATGTAAATAAACTTATCCATGAAATAGACTCATAGGCTTACAGAACAGATTTGTGGTTGCCATGTGTGTGTGTGGGGGTGGGGGGTGTGTGGGAGAGGAGTGAATTGGGAGTTTGAGATTGTAGATGCAAACTATTATGCATATAATGGATAAACAACAAAGTCCTGCTGTATAGCATAGGGAACTATTCTCAACATCCCGTAATAAACCATAGTGAAGAGGAATAAAATAAAATAAAACATGTTTCTTTCCACTCTAATTTCATAATATCCAAAATATCAACAACTGTAGAAAAAAGTATCCTATCCTTCACTGAAATAAACAGATACTGTGTACTTTCAGAAATTTCTATTATATAAGCACTATCAACACTTTTAACTTTCTATCATTATGACAGCTGTCTCAGAAAAATTAAAACATGGTTATGCCATAATCTGCATTAGACCATGCAGCTCATGGAATCTTCCTAGTTAAATGAACATAATTTTAGTACATCATAAATTTAAATAAGGTATCATACCTTATGTCGAAAATGGAGCACAAGATCCCGAGGAGATAAACCTATAATGTTAAAAATAGAAAAGAAAAGCTAATCTGTGACTACAACCTACTGTTTTTGTCAAAGGAAGTTTTAATCTCCTCAAAAAAGTCTGGTAAAAGTAGGACTATGCAAAATTTAAATATTTATGTAATATCTGATCATGTACACATACAAACAGAACTTCAACACTGTCGGATAGAATGTCCTGCAATAATGAAAATATTCTAAATCTACATTGTCCAATAGAGTAGACATAAGTGGCCACTGAGTACTTGAAATATGGCAACTGACAAACTGATTTTTAAACTTTATTTAATTTCTATTAATTCTAATCTAAATGCAAACAGTTACTTGTAGCTAGAGGCTCATGTTGTGCAACTCTCACGCCTTCTCCCCATTCTAAAGCCATCTTACAAATTACATAAGTTTAGAAATCATAAAGCTTGTACTTCACAGTGGCAGTCAATCATTTAAACAAGGCTTTTGGGCACTATACCCCATAGGTATTATTTCTGAATCAGTCTTCTCTGATCGCCTGCCATAAGACAAGATAAATTAATTCAGAGAAAAATAGGCGTTTTATAGTTCACATTACACATAGGACTGCAAAAGTGAACCTCGCACGGTTTGGCTACTTTATGCTTAAAATTTGAAGTGAGTGAGCATAAATCACTATGTGATCAAGACTTTTTAAAAAATAATTATGAAAAGGACTTTTACTGAGTGCCTGACACACCAATGGTTGTTCTTGGTTGTGAAAATAGCATAAAACCCCCAACTTGAAAAATCTTGGAATAGAAAGACACTAATAAGCAGCTCTCTCTCTCTCTCCCTTGCTCTCCCTCTGTGTTATGACAAGGAACTGACCTGATCAGCATTAATGTAAGGAAAAGAAAAAACTTCCATTATTATTCTGAAAAGCTGAAATATGCTTTATACAATAATACTTCTAAATTTTGGTTGCAGAATTTAGATACCATATAGAAATGTAACTCCGATCATGAAGTTTTACATGCAACCAACATGCCAAACAAAAAGAAAAGAGGGCATTTCTTCTGATCTGTAGAAAAAGCGACTTACCAAGATATACCTGAGATCCTTCTAACGAAGTTCCTCCCAGGGAACTATTCATATGTTCATAGAGCTCCTATAAAACAAGATTCAGTTTAGAACACTTTACCATCAGTTTATAAACACTGAATCAGAAATAGGATGACCAGGGGAAAACTGGTTGTTTGAAGCAGTTTTGTCTCTTTGAAACTCTGCCAGTTTCCAGCACTCCTTCTTTCTGTACCTCTATATTTTAGAGCTTGATCCATTCCCATGGTGGTATGGATTCCTAGGATAAATTCCCTCTACGTCCTTGCTAAATAACTGTCTCTCTTTCACTAGAATCCAGGGGAGATCCATGCTGTATACAAAAATGGCAACCTTGAAAAAAACATTATTTTTCAGTAAAATAGTCATGTAGTTTTTCTGTGCTTTTTGATATGGGAGTTAGGATCCAGAAGCCTGATATATAAACATACTGTGCAGGGTAGTAATGAGATAACAAATGTAGGGAAGCAATGCCATAGCAAAAGGGCTACTATCCATTAACAGAAATATTTGTTATAATCAACTATAGTCATCATTTCCAGTAAAAGATAGTTTTGTTAAATTTATTAAGTAGAAATTGTACATTTTGGGCAGATCTTTGGCCCTTCAATGTTATTTTCAAAGAAGAATGTCTTTCTTAAGTTAATAAATCATCTCTCACAGTATTAAAGATCTACTTGATTCATGAATCTGTCTTCAGACACATCCATGGAGGATAAAAAGTTACCTTTAGAATGGAAATCTGGGAAAAATCCTTCTCTTCAAAATATGCATGTGTAATGAGTTGAAGTTTTGCTTGGAGTAAGCCATAGAGAGGCTTAAAGAAAAAGAGAGATTACTATTAGTTTGATAATAGTAAAAACAAAACAAACACCCCACAACTTTTTAACTTGAAAAGACCAGAAAGAAAAAAGTTACTGACAACTTTAGTATCTTATGATTCACAGTGGAGCGTTGTTAAGTCATGTGTTCTAGTTCCTGGGGTGCATGTACAAAGTAACCACCACTCAGAGCACTGCGTTGAGGGTGTGGGCACAGACCTCCTGCTCTGGTCACTCAGTCAGGTAATTCTGGGCACTTAACCTCTCCACATCTGCTGCCTAATGTAAACACGTGTATATGGAAGGATAATCCCATGGAGAGAGGAGCCTGGCAGGCTACAGTCCAAGGGGTCACACAGAGCTGGACACGAGTGACTGACAAACACTTTCACACTTACTAGACTAGCTGGCTATAGAAAGCACTTAAATGTTAGCCATTAGTATTATAAAATTTAAAACATCATAATTCTGCACACTGTTCTGCTACGTTGTGGTTACATTTAATCATCCTTGCAGCACTCAGTTCTTATATCTAGTTGAACACTCATGATTAAGTTCATTTTGCCTTTTTTGGCCTTCAATAGAGGCTTAAAATCTAAAAAAAAACGACTAGTCTGTGTCCTTTATTATATTCTGCATAATAGTCTTTTGTGTATCTGAAAACAAAGTTACTCCTTAATTCTTACCTATTTAAAATCCTCTTCCTACCATTTCCATCCTTTTATGTTCTTTTCTTATGCTGGCAAAGATTGAAGGCAAAGGGAGAAGAGGGCGGCAGGGGATGAGATAGTTGGATAGCATCACTGACTCAATGAATTTGGGCAAACTCCAGGAGATAATGAAGGACAGGGAGGCCTGATGTGCTGCAGTCCATGGGGTCACAAAGAATCGGACACGACCGAGCGACTGAACAACAATAAAGTGTTCTTTTTTAGATGTTTTCTGGTTTCTATGTCCTTTTCAGGATGCAGAAACTAATGCTGTATATATTCTCTAACTAGTGAAAACAAGTAATACTGGAATAGTTTTATCCTCCAGTATCCAAGTTAATGGGCTTTCCTGGTGGCTCAGTGGTAAAGAACCCGCCTGCCAATGCAGATGTGGGTTCAATCCCTGTCGGGAAGATTCCCTGGAGGAGGACATGGCAACCCACTTCAGTATTCTTGCCTGGAAAATCCCATGGGTAGAGGAGCCTGGCAGGCTACAGTCCCTGAGGGTGTACAACTTAGCAGCTAAAACAACAACGAAAGTCATTAAAAATCATTATGTTTCAATATAAGACAGCAATCAGAAAAAAAAATATCTTGCACTTAATAAATTAAAAGTATTGATTGAGAATCTCAGAAGATATTTATTGAATGAATAAAATCAACCAGAGCACTCTGTGCTAGACTCTGGCAGGTAACAACAAAAATCCTGGTTAATAGATCGTTACTATCTAAACATATTTTTACATATAGGCTAAAAGGCACTATGAAATGAAACATCAGATGTTTCTGTGTGAGTCAGCTCTCTCCATCTCCCTGCCTGTTTTATCTGTCCAATAAAATTGGATTTTCACTGCAATTTTATCATTAGCAGTTACATGTCTCTGAGAGACATATTTTGTCTGAGATGTAACTTTGTGAAACAAGAACAGTAAATACTTAGATCTCTCTTATGAGGTTTAAAATGACAAGTCTATCTAAAAAGTGCCTGCTATAGAATATTTGACATATAGGCACTTGATAAATGGCACCATTATGTGTATTCATCCAACATTCAGCACTGCTATACATTGGTCATCTGGTCCAGTATAAAAAAAAATTCACTGATATATATTTTCTCAGGCTACCCTTCAAGAAACTGTGTACAGGAATCAGATTAGCAATCTACCAATTTTCTGATACTGAAATCTTTTATAATCATTTCTTTTCTAAGAGAGTATTCTTGCCCTATGTGTCAAATTACTATCTTGGAAGAAATACCCTGATCCTTCAGATCCTATTAGTAAGGTCCATATTATTAAATTATTCTTAAAAATATTTATCTGTTTAGCTGTGCCAGGTCATAGTTGTGGCCTATGGGATCTAGTTTGCAGACCAGGGATCAAACCCATAACCCCTGCAGTGGAAGCACAGTCTTAACCACTGGACGGCCAGGGAAGTCCCTCTCCTCATTCCAATAATGCTTTATTCTCAAATAAAAAGCTGCCTTGAGTGTTTGATATTAACAGGTTATTTGGTCACTTACCAGCTTGCTTAGAACACAGACACTTTTTTGAACAGTCTCTCTGGTGATATCTGCTTGTCGTACTTTCAATGCCTATTATAAACAAATAGTCATTATCAGAAATTTGTCACGGAAATATTTAAAAATCATTGTGCTTCAATATAAGTAGCAATCAGAAAAAAAAATACTTGCACTTAATAAATTTAAAAGTACTTACTGAGAATCTCAGAAGATATTTATTGAATGAATAAATGTCAACCAGAGCACTCTGTGTTAGACTCTGGCAGGCAATGGAATGTAACAGTGAGAGACCATCTCTGCTCTCAAGGAATCTATAGTCTGGTGGAAAATACTTTATGCATAAATTGACACAACCATAATGCAAACCAGTCATCCTTGGTTCCAGTTTTAAAATGGATACCCCTTTCAGAGACTTTTGTTTCTGGTGAGAAGGGGACAGTTTAAGAGCTTGTTTCTCCAGAGATGGAAGAATCGTCAGCAGTTTTGTTATGCTGGTTTTTCTCCACTGTTGGGAGTCTGTCCTGGCACACCTGTATCGTACTGTAGTCCAGTTCTGAGCCATAACTCAGGTCCTGGTGTTTTTGAGGATGACCACATAGGATTTCTGCAGTGCTCTGCTAGGGAACAAGACTTGATCAACCCGAGGAAAAGCTGTGAGGGCAGCAAGAGTGACTCTCCCCCTTCTCGCGTACTGCCTGACATCGCCTCGGATCTGCGTCTTCAACTGCCTGAGAACTGATGATCTGTTGTTAAATACACTGAGAGTAGAGCCTTTCTTCAATCTGCTTCTACCTCTTACCTTTATTGGATTCATCCATTAGGTCTCACCTTTGTTCAAAGGGAATGAAAGGCTTTCTCCTAGGCTCTAGGGCCTCTGATGTCTGGTTTATCTGTCTAGTTATCAGATAAGGAGAGAACAACTTGGAGAAATGGGCAACCCTAATAGAGTAAAGTGGGTCAGACTCAGGAGGTCAGGGAGACAGGCAGTATGGAGTGCCACTTTAAGGATGTCTAGGCAGAGCATGAGAACTGCTGTTAATATCAGCACTGGAGAAATAATTTTACTGTGATTATACAACTTACTGGAGAAGGGAATGGCTACCCATCCCAGTATTCTTGCTGGGAGAATTCCATGGACAGAGGAGCCGGACAGGCTACAGTCCATGGGGCTGCGAAGAGTCAGATACAACTGAGCGACTAACACACACACATACAATTTACAGGGGTAAAAGGAACAGATTTCCAAGAAAAGGCAGCAGCTCGATTCATTTCATCTAGTAATCTCAATGTGCAAGGGTTAACAGTATGTGAAGAAATCAAATACAAATTCTCAGATTTCTTTCTCTCTAAATTCAGTTATTCATTTGAAGGGCTTCCCAGGTAGCTCAGCTGGTAAAGTATCCGTCTACAATGCAGGAGACCCTGGTTCGATTCCTGGGTCAGGAAGTTCCCCTGGAGAAGAGATAGGCTACCCACTCCAGGAGTCTTGGGCTTTCCTGGTAGCTCAGATGGTAAAGACTTCACCTGCAATGTGGGAGACCAGGGTTCGATCCCTGGGTTGGGAAGATCCCCTGGAGGAGGGTATGGCAACCCACTCCAGTATTCTTGCCTGGAGAATCCCCATGGACAGAGGAGCCTGGCTGCCTACGTGCATGGGGTTGCAGAGTCAGACACGACTGAGCAGTTAAGCACAGCACAGCATTCATTCACCCGAACCACAAACATTTACAACGTGTGCCCTTGGTTCTAGGCCCTGTGCGTGGAGGGTTATTTCATGTAGTTAACTAGCTTGCTTATGCTGGAATTTAATTATTACTTTCAAATGGTTCAGGGAAACACACACAGACAAAGCAAATGTGGTAGAATATTAACAACTGCTGAATGTAGATGGTTGGGTATACAGGTATTTACTGTACCATTCTTTTAGCTTATCTGTGTTTGAAACATTCATTATAAAAATTAAAAGAAAAATTTGTATGACTAAGTTAATTACCCACTTAAGGAAGCTTTTAAAACTTTGTGATTGCCTAGGATCAATTATTAGAGATTCTAATTCAGTCTGTAGAAGGAAAGGCCCAGCAATTATGCTTATAATTAAAAAGTTTCCAGGTAGTTCTGGTTAAAAATCATTGTTTTAGAGCAGTGGTTCATCATCTGGCCTGCATATGAGACCACCTGGGGAGCTTTTAATACTCCTGATGCCAGAACATTAACTCAGAATCTCTGAAGTGGGGACCCAGTCATCCCTACTTATCTAAAACTCTCCAGGTGATTCCAATGTGCAGCTGAGAACTACTTCAGGCTTCCCACGTGGCACGAGTGGTAAAGAATCTGCCTGCCAATGCAGGAAACCTGGGTTTGACCCCTGGGTTAGTAAGATGCCTTGGAGAAGGAAATGGCAACCTACTCCAGTATTCTTTTTTTAAAAAATTAATTATTTTAATTGGAGGCTAATTACTTTACAATATTGGCCCACTCCAGTATTCTTGCCTGGAGAATTCCATGGACAGAGGAGCCTGGCGGGTTACAGTCTGTGTGGTCACAAACAGTCGTACATGACTGACACATACCAGCACCACTACTTCAGAGTATTAATGATTTCATAAAAGGGAAGTGATCTACTCAGAAAGGGCATCCCCACTCCAAAAAGAATGGTGGTGCTCAGAAACAAAGCAGGAAAGGGGAAACTACCCATCTTGGTTTATTTCCTTTGTTAGTCAGAGCTATTATACTAAGTTAGGCATTAAGAGGGCAGGTAAGTTTAAGAATGATCAAAATCTTAATTATAGATAATTAAGATAACTTGTGAGTAGTTTGCAGCTACGGTCAGTACTTTCCACTACTTCTAGAAAGCTTCTAAAAAAAAGAAAAACACTCATTATCCTTCTTTTTTTTAAGTTTTCATACCAAACATTAGAAATAGAAAACTCAAGGACACCATGAAATGGAAATACAGTATTCTGAAGATAAATGGATAGTTTAGGTATCATTATCTAAAAACAATGTACCAAACATTATGATACAAATAAAGTCACTAATCTCAACTTAGAAAAACATTCATGTGAATTAACTGGTACAGTAGAGAAAACAGCTACACAGTTTATAAAAATTTAAAACAATATTACAGGTACCACATGAAAAATAAAGGCTTATGTATTTCCCCAAGTTCTACATCTTAAGTGGCCAGTACAACGAGTTTTCAAGTGTTTTTTTGGTTTTCATTTTAACTGTCTTACCTTGGCTTCAATTTGTCGATAGCAAGAGATACCATATATAGTGGCTCCATTTCCATTTCTGGGTGGCAAGTGAAAAAACACAGTATCTGAGAGATATACAGAAAAATGTAAATATCAAAGTAGATTACTTGTATTTAATAATCAACTCTGACATTAGTATAATGCAGTCATTGAAACAAAAACGATGAAGTAACAGGAACCCACGTCAGATTTATTTCTAGCATCAAACCATTGGTTTCTTAGAATTCCTCTCACTGCCTTTCAGTGTATACTCACCACACAAAAAGCTCTAGAGGCTGAATTGTAACAGGATGAATCGAGACTACAGTTGCCTTTCTCAGAAAATACTTTATTATACAGGATTATCCCAGATTAAAAGAAAGGAAAGAATCATATCAACCAAAGGCAACACAGAAATTCTGAACAGATCCAGGACATTCTTAGGACAACTGAGAAAATCTGAATGTAGGCTGGATATACGGTGGTATTATGGAATTACTGTTAAATCTCTTAGCTGTGGTAAAGGTCAAATCCAAAGTCATCCCAGGAATGATCTTATTTTTAGAAAATGCAGGCTGAAGTATTTACAGATACAGCATCATGTTTACAGCTGACTTTCAAATAGTATAGGCAAAACCATGAAAGTGTTAGTTGCTCAGTCGTGTCTGACTCTTTGAAACCCCATGGACTATAGTCTGCCAGGCTGCTCTGTCCATGGGATTCTCCAGGCAAGAATACTGGAGTGGGTAGCCATTCCCTTCTCCAGGGGATCTTCCTGACCCAGGGATCAAACCTGGGTCTCCAGCATTGCAGATCGATTCTTTACCATCTGAGCCACCAGGTAAGTATAATATAGGCAAGACTGTAGACATATATAAAGAAAATCTGGCAAATATTTACTATTCTTCCAACTTTTCTGTATGTTTAAAAGCTCTCATACTAAAATTATTTTTAGAAAAAGATTTGTGAATTGGCTATTCCCAATACAAAATAAAAAGTTAAAAAGATTTGTGAGGCTAAATATACAGCATTTAAATTTTATGTTAAACTGCATAGTAGGATTTGCCTCATTTCATACAAAAAGTAATAAATTTTAGAAAAACAAGCAACCAAACCAAGTTTAATCCGGTGTCTTAGAAAAGCCTATAAAACCATGATAAAGCATATTTCTTCATTAAGCCATTCAAAGCACTCATGTATAGGGTGATAGGAGATTCCATACTAACTTCACGCTGCTTTCTTCGAGGGTGTTAACACGCTTCTCTCGCGTGCAAACTTTTAAGCAGACTGTGACGGCAATGCTTCAGGAGAGGAGAGACAACCCCAGGTGTTTTCAGGTGGGCACTGGAAGATGAAGCTAGTAAACTTGTAGCTAGAGCTTCAGTCAGCCCGCAGCTGGTGCAGGTAACCCTCCTGAGTTTGTCTCTGAGAGGAGTCTGAGGTTTAAATACAGAAAGTGCTACCAATAGCAGACGTCCTAATATGGCTAATCACTTATCTTGGACAGAGCTCTTGGCAAAAGAGTGGCCAGTGTTCACCAACCATTGCCAATAGAAGCCTGGTACTCCTCTGCAGATCCTCTAGTATAAATAACTAACTAGTCATCTTCAAACAAGCATTTAAATATTTTATGAACAATCACTAGGCCAAATGTCTTTCATTACCAAAGTACTCAGACTCTAGGATGTCTGGGCAAATTTGAAAAAAACAAAAGAGGCATCTGTTGATTGCTCCACTGTCTGTTACATACCTTCCTGGTAGTTGTGTGCGCCATCTGGCAAGGCAAGGAAGGGCAAGTACTTCCATTCTTCAGGTAAGCTGTGACTATCATGTCCATCTCCTGGAATCAGGGGTGGGTAAGAGAACTCGACCTGAAATGGCAAGGAATGTTAGCCAACAGGGTGAAGATCAAAGGGAAAGTTATACCTCAACAGGCAAAAATTGCTTTCAGACTCTCAATGACAGAAGTAAGGATAAGCCATGCTTGTTGATGCCATTTGACAATATCAACAAACCTACCTGTATAGAAGAAGAAAAAGAACAGAGGAGGAAAAGGAGAAAAAAAAGTAAGCCTTTCCCCTTTTTTGATTTAAAGGAGTTTAATTTTGACGTGTTTAAGGGTAGGGTGTAGTGGGGGTGGTGACTGAATTGGAGATGTACGTTTGGGAGTTGTTACCAAATAGATCAATACCCAGTTCTGGATGTGACTGGTGATAGAAGCAAGGACCGAAGCTGTAAAGAGCAGTATTGCATAGAAACCTGGAATGTTAGGTCCATGAATCAAGGCACATTGGGAGTGGTCAAACAGGAGATGGCAAGAGTGAATGTCAACATTCTAGGAATCAGCGAACGAAAATGGACTGGAATGGGTGAATTTAACTCAGATGACCATTATATCTACTACCGCGGCAGGAATCCCTCAGAAGAAATGGAGTAGCCATCACGGTCAACAAAAGAGTCCGAAATGCAGTACGTGGATGCAACCTCAGAAACAACAGAATGATCTCTGTTCGTTTCCAAGGCAAACCATTCAATATCACCGTAATCCAAGCCTATGCCCCAACCAGTAATGCTGAAGAACCTGAAGTTGAACGGTTCTATGAAGACCTACAAGATCTTTTAGAACTGACACCAAAAAAGAGATGTCCTTTTCATTATAGGGGACTGGAATGCAAAAGTAGGAAGTCAAGAAACACCTGGAATAACAGGCAAATTTGGCCTTGAAGTACGGAATGAAGCAGGGTAAAGGCTAACAGAGTTTTGCCAAGAGAACGCACTAGTCATAACAAACACTCTTCCAACAACACAAGAGAAGACTCTACACATGGACATCACCAGATGGTCAACACCGAAATCAGATTGATTATATTCTTTGCAGCCAAAGATGGAGAAGCTCTATACAGTCAGCAAAAACAAGACCAGGAGCTGACTGTGGCTCAGATCACGAACTCCTTATTGCCAAATTCAGACTTAAATTGAAGAAAGTAGGGAAAACCACTAGACCGTTCCAGTATGACCTAAATCAAATCCCTTATGATTATACAGTGGAAGCAAGAAATAGATTTAAGGGACTAGATCTGATAGATAGAGTGTCTGATGAACTATGGATGGAGGTTCGTGACATTGTACAGGAGACAGGGATCAAGACCATCCCCATGGAAAAGAAATGCAAAAAAGCAAAATGGCTGTCTGGGGAGGCCTTACAAATAGCTGTGAAAAGAAGAGAAGCAAAAAGCAAAGGAGAAAAGGAAAGATATAAGCATCTGAATGCAGAGCGGTGTTGGAGAAGACTCTTGAGAGTCCCTTGGACTGCAAGGAGATCCAACCAGTCCATTCTGAAGAGAGAGTTCCAGAAAAACATATATTTCTATTTTATTGACTATGCTAAAGCCTTTCACTGTGTGGATCACAATAAACTGTGGAAAATTCTGAAAGATATGGGAATATCAGACCACCTGACCTGCCTCTTGAGAAACCCATATGCAGGTCAAAAAGCAACAGTTAGAACTGGACATGGAACAACAGACTGGTTCCAAATAGGAAAAGGAATACGTCAAGGCTGTATATTGTCACCCTGCTTATTTAACTTATATGCAGAGTACATCATGAGAAACGCTGGGCTGGAAGAAGCACAAGCTGGAATCAAGATTGCCAGGAGAAATATCAGTAACATCAGATATGCAGATGACACCACTCTTACAGCAGAAAGTGAAGAGGAACTTAAAAAGCCTCTTGATGAAAGTGAAAGAGGAGAGTGAAAAAGTTGGCTAAAGCTCAACATTCAGAAAACTAAGATCATGGCATCCAGTCCCATCACTTCATGGGAAATAGATGAGGAAACACTGGAAACAGTGTCCGAGTTTATTTTTTGGGGCTCCAAAATCACTGCAGATGGTGACTGCAGCCATGAAATTAAAAGACGCTTACTCCTTGAAAGAAAAGTTATGACCAACCTAGATAGCATATTCAAAAGCAGAGACCTTACTTTGCCAACAAAGGTCCGGCTAGTCAAGGCTATGGTTTTTCCAGTGGTCACATATGGATGTGAGACTTGGACTATGAAGAAAGCTGAGCGCCGAAGAACTGATACTTTTGAACTGTGGTGTTGGAGAAGATTCTTGAGAGTCACTTGGACTGCAAGGAGATCAGTCCTGGGAGTTCATTGGAAGGACTGATGCTAAAGCTGAAACTCCAGTACTTTGGCCACCTCATGCGAAGAGTTGACTCATTGGAAAAGACCCTGATGCTGGGAGGGATTGAGGGCAGGAGGAGAAGGGGACGACCGAGGATTAGATGGCTGGATGGCATCACTGACTTGATGGATGTGAGTCTGAGTGAACTCCGGGAGTTGGTGATGGACAGGGAGGCCTGGCGTGCTGCGATTCATGGGGTTGCAAAGAGTCGGACACGACTGAGCGGCTGAAATGAACTGAACTGAACTGAACCAAATAGATGGTAATTGAAGACAGGGAGCCCTGAGAAAAACCAACATCCTCCTGAACTGAGTAGGAGAGAGTCAACAAAGGAGCCTGAGAAGTTGAGTCAAGATCTAGCGTTGCTTCTCATCAGTTGACTCCCTTGCTCCCAATACTGGAGCTTATGGTTTCAATGAGCCGTTAGGGGGTGAGTGGGCATTAACTACCACTTTAGGTTATTTTTTGCCCCAAGATTGAGAACTGATCAATGAAGTCTAATACTGTATCTTCTAGAAATAACAAAGTTTTAAGCAGAAGCCCGCAGTTTCTGGCATTCCCCAGGTTTACCAGCATTCTTCCCTCTGCTTCTTTGTATTTCGGTTATCTCAGTGAGAGCTGACAAAATTCAATGCTGAATACCTGGATTGTATCACACTGACTTACATTTAATTTTCTTTCAAAATATACTTTTTTAAAAGGGATTTGCATTGCATCAGTAATAAATACGCTAAAGTTGGAACAACATAGGGATGAGAATCACTTTTAGATCTCACCTTTAATGTGCAAGGACATGATGGCCGATTTTCCGACATTTAAGGTAATCAAGGTGCCACCAGTCATATGAGAGCCGATTATAAAAGGGCTTTAAAAATGATTATTTTTAACAGGTAATCTCGTGCCATACTGAAATGTTTAAATTTCCCTGCCCCCCACCTCCAGAATCAATCAACATTTCAGTTTGAAAGGATTTTTCAAAGGTTTGATTTATGGATTCAACTTTCTCTCCAAGATCAGTTATTTAATATCAGTTAACTGGAAGCATAAATAATCTCAAGCTACATTCACATCTCTCTGTGTCTTCTCTATCATCCCAGTTTTATACTGGCAATTCTTCAAAGTGTAAGGGAAGGCAAAATGTGCCATCAAGAGAAGGATGTAAGTTCAAAGCTGAAGCTATGAATCTGGTAGTTACAAAGTTAAAAAAGAAAAAAAATTACCAACTCAGAATCCTTGTTTTAACAGGAGAAACAACAAACCCCCACACACAAAACACCAAGGAAATAAATTATTGTATTTTATGTAAACACTAAAGTCCAATATATAACAACATAAGAAGAGTTGGTAATTATTACAAAATAATTTCATTTGAAAAACCACTAATTTTAATTATCAGTTCAGTCGCTCAGTCGTGTCCGACTCTTTGCGACCCCATGAATCACAGCACGCCAGGCATCCCTGTCCATCACCATCTCCCGGAGTTCACTCAGACTCACGTCCATCGAGTCAGTGATGCCATCCAGCCATCTCATCCTCGGTTGTCCCCTTCTCCTCCTGCTCCCAATCCCTCCCAGCATCAAAGTCTTTTCCAACAAGTCAACTCTTCGCATGAGGTGGCCAAAGTACTGGAGTTTCAGCTTTAGCATCATTCCTTCCAAAG
>SJYT01048878.1:146105-168854 GCA_006410635.1 Cephalophus harveyi
AGTACTGGAGTTTCAGCTTTAGCATCAGTCCTTCCAAAGAAATCCCAGGGCTGATCTCCTTCAGAATGGACTGGTTGGATCTCCTTGCAGTCCAAGGGACTCTCAAGAGTCTTCTCCAACACCACACTTCAAAAGCATCAATTCTTCGGTGCTCAGCCTTCTTCACAGTCCAACTCTCACATCCACACATGACTACTGGAAAAACCATAGCCTTGACCAGATGGACCTTAGTCGGCAAAGTAATGTCTCTGCTTTTGAATATACTATCTAGGTTGCTCATAACCTTTCTTCCAAGGAGTAAGCATCTTTTAATTTCATGGCTGCAGTCACCATCTGCAGTGATTTTGGAGCCCTCCCAAAATAAAGTCTGACACTGTTTCCCTATCTATTTCCCATGAAGTGATGGGACCGGATGCTATGATCTTCGTTTTCTGAATGTTGAGCTTTAAGCCAACTTTTTCACTCTCCTCTTTTACTTTCATCAAGAGGCTTTTTAGTTCCTCTTCACTTTCTGCCATAGTATTTACTTTAAAAACATTTAGTATGGAATAAACATGCTTTTAAATAAATATGAGCATCATGGATTCAAATTATCACAAGTACATCAAGAAGTATGTTGCTCTTTATGATCCAAAAAGTTTTTGCCAACTAAAAATTATCACTTGAAACCTGTCTCTACAAGGGTTAGGTCACTAACCACTGCAGTCACGGACCTTCAACATACTCTGAATGGAATTTAGGGCAGAGATTAGGAATGAGGCACTCTGTGCTCTCAGAAAAACTGGCAGAGCAGGCTGTCAGATATTTTCAGAATATTTATGAGCCTAAATTCTTACAGCTACAATCTTAAAATTTAGATATAATTTTAAACTATACCTAGAAAAGCACTAAAATCATTGACAAGGATATCTGCTCCTTGTGACTAGCAGTAACTCTTTGCCCAATGTGTGCTTAACTCCCTGTATCCCCCCTTCACCAAAATCACACAGTATTGATATACATACTGACCTCCTCAGCTACCTCTTCAGAGCAGTTCCTCAGACGTTTCTGAGAGGCTGTCTCCAGGGCTATAGTCCTCATTTTGCCCCCAAATAAAATTTAACTCACAACTCTTATGTTGTGACTTTTTCCTTCATTCACAAGTTTAATTGTGAAAATTCCCAAAGAAAGTAGTACAACAGTGCTCAATCTCTTATTTAAACATAGGAATTTAAAAATTTTTACTCATTATTGAAAAACATGAAAAAAATTATTCACACTTTGTGCTGACAAGAATATGGGGTTTGGCTGTGCAACTATAAATTGGTACCGCAGTTTGGGTGGCTATTTGGCAGAATTATCAAATCAATAATACATTTACTCTGACTTAAGTTCTATTTTAGGAATTTATTCCACAAATACAAACAGATGTTCACATGGAGAAGTACAAAATGTTCACAGTGATATGACTTACTGTAGCATAAAAATTGCAAACGTAAATATTCATCAGAGAACTGGTCAAGTAGATTTTATATCAGTTCTCTCCAGCTGTTAAAAAGAATGGTAGATTTATATATATAGATAAAGCAAGACAGGTATGATAAACTGTAAAGTAGGTAAAATAAAAGCCCTCCAGACATGTCCATCTCCTAATTCTCAGAATCTGTCCTTACTTTACAATGCAAAAGACCGTTGCAGATAAGATTATCTCCAGATGGGGATTATCCAGGCGGTCCCAATGTAATCACAAGGGTCCTTATGAGAGGCAGAAGAGACAGTCAGAGACAGTGATGGTGATACGCTTCAAGATGCTTTGAAGATGGAGGAAGGCACTTGAGCCTTCAGAAGTCACTTGAGCGAAGGAGTGCAGGTGACTTCTAGAAGCTGGAAAATGCAAGAAAACTAATTCTCTCCCAGATCATCCTGAAGCAACGCAGAGCTGCCAACACCTTGATTTTAGCCTTAGTGAAACCCATTTCAGATTTCTGACCTCCAGAACTCTTAATAAATTTGCACTGTTTTAAGTGTGTGGCTTGTGGGAACAGTAATAGAAAATTAATGCAACTATTAAATTTAATGAGGAAGCAGGATATCAGTAAATATAGTAAAATCCTACTTCTACTGTAATCCCATTTATGCAAACAGTTACATACCACATCTTTGTAAATGAATTAAAAAACATCCTTGAAAAACATCTTTAATATAGAGGTTTTATCTCTGGAGAGGTAAATAGGGTTGGAGCTAAAGGAATATTCCTGTTTTCTTTTCCCATCGTTTTTTAAAATATCCAAGTTATAGAAAATTTGAACAATCTTATAACTTTCATCTGTATTCACAAACTGCTAATTTTTGTCCACATGTGCTTTGTGTTGCACGTGTATTTGGATACATTTTCTAAACCACTTGACGGTAAGCTGAAAATATTATCATTTACTTTTAGGTAAAGTGATATTTATTTTTAAATGACTGCTTTCAGAATTTAAAAAAAGCAAAAGATAACCACAAGCAGTTCCTAATTTCTGAAGGAAATCTTATTTCCATCCTATCTTTTTGGAAGCAAAGGAGGTGAAAAGATCTATTTTTCTGATGATTTCGTTAACTAATTACCAATGGCCAGAGTCTAATTAACGTCTGATGCTATGTTATGTTCAATATATTCTCCTGATTCTACTGAAGGAAAATCTGCTTTGAGTGACTCTAGTTGGAATATAAAATATAGTCAACTCATAAAACTGTTTTAAGTGTAGATACTACGTATGCTTGAAGAATTCCATGAGTAAATTAAAGCAGCTTTAGACTGACTTGCACCCAGAATATTTATAACAATGCTTCTTTGGGAATATGTATTCAGAATTTCAAACAGCCAACTTTGGTGATACAACTTTTTACAAATTGAACATTGCCTATATTGTGTAGGCAACTTTCTAGAATTCTACTGGTTTACCTGCCACCAACAAATCCTTGCATTTGGAGACTGCTAAACTTGCTAATCAAGTTTATAACACTTCCACACAAACTCCTTTGTGTCTACACATATACAATAATTTCAATATAGGTTTGTTTCATTATTTAGTCAACTCTCTACTGTTGAATATTTTTATAGCCTTTTTTTAGACATTATTATTAGCTATACAGGACAGTTAAGTGTGATGTAATAAAAAATATATGTTTGACCTATGTCCCTGGTCCTAACCCTAAGCTCCTACAACCCTTTGGAATTTCCCAAGTGATAGGAACATCTTTTGTTATTCATAAGAAGATGCGTGCAATCACGCCAGTGTCTGGAGGCAGGAGAAGGGGAGGAAAGAGAACAAGATAATTGGATGGCATCACCGACCCAATGGACGTGAGTTTGAACAAGTTTCAGGAGCTGATGAGGGACAGGGTGGCCTGGCGTGCTGCAATTCACGGGGTTGCAAAGAATCAGATACGGCTGAGCAACTGAACAACAACAAGCTAACGAGGTGACTCTAGGTGGGGTTAAATGACTCTGGAACGGGGCCTGGTCACCAGAATGAGGAAGCCTTGATTCGAAGCTAGAAACTTTCAGCTCCACCTCTCAATCTCAGGGAGGGGAGAGGGAGTGGAGATTGAGTTCAATCATCAATGTCTGATGATTTAATCCATCATGGCTATGTAATGAAACCTCCATAAAATCCCCAAACAATCAGGTTCAGGAAACTTCTCAGCTGATGAAGACACTGAGGTGCTGGGAGGATGCTGTTCCCAGAGAGGGCTTCCCAGTTCCATGCCTCAGCTCACATACTTTATCCTATGCATCTCTCCCATTGGGCTATTCCAGAGAGGTATCCTTAAATAAATCAGTTAAAGTAAGCAGTGTTTTCCTGAGTTTTGTGAGTTGCTCTAGGAAATCTCAGAATCTAAATGGGAAACACGGGAACCCCTGAATTTGTAGCAAAGTTGGACAGAAATGCAGGAAGCCTGGGACCTGGGACTGGTGTCTAAAGTAAAGGCATCTTGTGGGGCTGAGCCCTTAAACCCGTGGAGTATGAGGCTAACTCTGGGTAGCTAGTGTAGAATAGGACTAAATTGTGAGATACCCAGTTGATGTGTGGGGAAAAGCAAAATAACAGTGAATCTGTTATTTGCACTTTATGGAATTTATAAATCTTAAGGTGTAAATTCTACATATTTTGAGTGCTGATTCAATACTCTGTATGCTCCCATTCAATATATCCAAAATAATCCACACAGACATACAATTCATGGCACAAAGGCTTAAGAGGAATTCTCCTGGAGGTTACCTGAGACTCTTACATAATACTCTGTTGAATCAAAACACAATTTAAACAATAAAGCCAATATTACTAAGCAGAAAGTAAAGGCAGGTATATAGGCAGTCTCACTGTATAGTCTAGGGAGACCCACCAACAATGGCAGTCTACTGGAAGGGCTCCCCCCTGCAGCTGTGCTGTACAGGGTCTGCACACTGTATATGGCAGCCCTGAGTATATGTGAAAAATCACTGACAAAAAACAAAGTACATCTCCAGAGACTAAGAAATATTTAGAATGATTATCACCCAGTAAGAGTACTATTATATAGTGAAAGTTCACAGCCCAAAATCTAAGTTAAATTTGGGGGATCAAACATGGTATCTGGTAAGGTATTAGCACAATGTGTAACAAATGTATCAATTGCTCCCCTAAAAAGATAATATTAAATTAGTATATATTAATATATAATATGATATTAATATATATCCCCTAAAGGATAACACTGGAACGACTGATGCTGAAGCTGAAACTCCAATACTTTGGCCACCTCATGAGAAGAGTTGACTCATTGGAAAAGACCCTGATGTTGGGAGGGATTGGGGGCAGGAGAAGCGGACGACATAGGATGAGATGGCTGGATGGCATCACTGACTTGATGGACATGAGTTTGAGTGAACTCCGGGAGTTGGTGATGGACAGGGAGGCCTGGCGTGCTGCAATTCATGGGGTCGCAAAGAGTCGGACACGACTGAGCGACTGAACTGAAGTGAAAGGAGAACACTAAATATTAAATCACACATATTTCAAGTATCTTTTTATGTCAACAAACTCATATGGCAAAATCTATTTTGATCTCAATTAGCAATAAAATTTTCACACTTAAATAACTATAAAAGAAGATAAGAAGAGGGAAAAAGAAGACAAAGGATGGCTGCTAAACAAGTGAAAACTGAATTGTTGTTTAGTTGCTAAAGTTAGAACCAGACTTGGAATAACGCACTGGTTCAAAACTGGGAAAGGAGTACATCAAGGCTACATTATTACCCTGCTTATTTAACTTATATGCAGAGTACATAATGCGAAATGTCAGGCTGGATGAAGCACAAGCTGGAATCAAGACTGCCAAGAAAAATAACAGTAACCTCAGATATGTAGCGGAGAAGGCACTGGCGACCCACTCCAGTACTCTTGCCTGGAAACTCCCACAGACAGAGGAGCCTGGTGGGCTGCAGTCCATGGGGTCGAGTCGGACACAACTGAGTGACTTCACTTTCACTTTTCACTTTCATCCATTGGAGAAGGAAATGGCAACCCACTCCAGTGTTCTTGCCTGGAGAATCCCAGGGACAGGGGAGCCTGGTGGGCTGCCGTCTATGGGGCTGCACAAAATTGGACACAACTGATGTGCCTTACTTAGCAGCTGCTGCAGCAGCAGATATGTAGATGACACCAGCTAACAGCAGAAAGCAAAGAGGAATTAAAGAGCCTCTCGATGAAGGTGAAAGAGGAGAGTGAAAAAGCTGGCTTAAAACTCAACATTCAAAAAACTAAGATCATGCATCCAGTCCCATCACTTCATGGCAAATACACAAGGAAACGAAACAGTGACACGCTTTATTTTGGGGGGCTCCAATATCACTGCAGACAGTGACTGCAGCCATGAAATTAAAAGACGCTTGCTCCTTGGAAGAAATGCTATGACAAACCTAGACAGCATATTAAAAAGCAGAGAAATTACTTTGCTGACAAAGGTCCATATAGTCAAAGCTGTGGTTTTCAAGTAGTTACGCACGGATGAGAGATGGACAATAAGAAAGGCTGAGCGCTGAAGAACTGATGTCTTTGAACTGTGATGCTGGAGAAGATTCTTGAGAGTCCCTTGGACTGCAAGGAGATCAAATCAGTCAATCCCAAAGAAAATCAACCCTGAATATTCGTTGACAGGACTAATACTGAAGCTCCTTACTTTGGCCATCTGATGTGAGGAGCTGACTCATTAGAAAAGACCCTGATGCTGGGAAAGACTGAAGGCAAGAGGAGAAGAGGGTGACAGAGGACGAGATGGTTGGATGGCATCACTGACTCAATGGACATGAGTTTGAGCAAGCTCTGGGAGATGGTGAAGGACAGGGAAGCCTGGCGTGCTGCAGTCCATGGAGCCGCAGAGTCGGACACGACTGACTGATTGAACAAGTTACTAAGTTATAAGCCAACTCTTTTGCAACCCCATGGACTGTAGCCAGGTTCCTTTGTCCATGGGATTTCCCAGGCAAGAACACTGGAGTAGATTACCATTTCCTTCTCCAGGGGATCTTCCCCACCCAGAGATCAAACCCACATCTCCTGCACTGGCAGGCAGATTCTTTTACTACTGAAAGAGTAGGGAAGCCCAAAAGCTGAATAATAATTTTCTAACCACAAGGAATAAAAAGACAATTTTTCAAAATGCTAAATGAACTATGTAAAAAACAAGGACATATGTCTACTCTCTAGGAATAATACAAATTACCACCCTTTCCCATAGTTTTCAAGTCAAATTGGGGTCCTCTAGTCAGAATACATTTACTTTGTCTTCAGAAGCAAAAGGTTGGAAAAACACCAATGAAAAACTACAAAACCAAAACAATAACATAGTGTCCTGATGTGAACTTTGAGTACTTCAAAAATACCCTTGTTCGCTATCTAACAATGCAACCACTCCACTGTCAGAGACCCATAGAAGCCACAGTGCCAAACAGCACACCAACTAAACACATCCTTGGACTCCACCAATAAGGATACAAGGCTTACTGAGGGAAGGAGAGGACTTCATGAGATTCTGAACCAGCTGCTCCACTTCGCTGCTTCCTTTGTAAGTACCTCAGGGATTTATTTTCCTAACAGTCAAAACATTGTAGGCACCAAGGCTCTGTCAGAATGTTTTTCACTTTAAATGAAATGCTGGACATAGAAATCAGGTCTTCTCTAAGTTATACTTTCCTTTGCAAATTTCTGGAAGATTCCATGCTAGAAAAAAACTAGTACTCTTCCTCATTATTCTCTAACAAAGTTAGCAGAGCTGAAATTACAAAGAGATATAAAGAATTCCATATACAAAGCCCCTGGAGAAGGAAATGGCAAGCCACTCCCGTACTCTTGCCTGGGAAATCTCCTGGACAGAGGAGCCTGGCAGGCTACAGTCCACGGGGTTGCAAAGAGTCGGACACGACTTAGCGACTAAACAATAACAATGGAAGATAGGAAGAGAAATTATTTTAAAAAAATCTGGTGCAATGTTGAAGACTGATCTTCTGGATAAGATGATATAAATGGAACATTAATCTCTAAGCTATTGTGAATATATACTAAAATGACAAAAAATTATTTTCTTACAGGAAAAAAATTAGAAAACTTCTTAAGAAATGATTAAATCAATTTATTTTAATAAACTCTATCTTAGCAATCTGTTATACATAAATTTATTTTGAACATTTCAATACTGAACTTCTACATGGCAAAAAAAAGATTTCAATTTCTGGGTGTGCACCATACCCATCAAATAGAACCTAACAAATTACTAATATCACCCGTGAAGGCTAGGGGAACAGGAACAGGTTTCATTAACAACTCTGCAGTGATTCCATTAATACACAGCTAGCAAACCTTTTGACAACAAGTTGGATTAAGAAAATACAAGTGCAGAGGGCTGTTTTCAAATCTGACTGAACACCCAGTTTACCCTGAACTTGGACTTCTGACGATTTAATTACCTAGAACACTGCCGACCAGGAACAAGTGAGAAAAGCATCTATTAGCTTAACTAGCTATCATGAACCCCTGGATAAAGAGAATTCTTTAGGTCTTCTTTCAAAATTCATGACTAAGCCATTGTATTTCGTACACATTTAGTAGATATGCCCTTCCAATCCACACAAGAAAAGAAGCAACATATGAGAAAGAAGGGAGGGTAAGCTGAAAGACTAAGGCGTTATGTTTCTGGTCGACACTGAGAAGTAACTGCTAACTGCTCCCTCATCTCCCTCTCTCTGACTGGTTATCAAAAGCCCTGCTGAGTCAGAGGCATGTGCGAATCACTCTATGTTAAAATAAACCCAGAATGCCATAGTACAATGGGTGACATTTGTGATGAAGACAGAATCATCCAGAGTAATTTAAATTGTGTTCAGGATATTCGGCTTCAAAGTCTATTTTAACAAGCTCGCCATTAAAAAAAAAAGGCTTAAAATAGTCTCCACACTTAGAAAAATGGTGCAATGTCACAATGATGTTCTTTGCTGCACTATTTAAAATAGCAAAACACTGGAATGCCACTTAAGTGTCTAAAAAGGAGACCAGTTAAATAAAGATTTCAATAAAATATTTAGCTATTTTACGATGCTAAAATTCAATATTTCTCAAAATGGAAGATATTAATGGTATAAAGTTACGTTAAAAAGGCAGGTCAAAAAACTTGTTTATAGTTTAATACATTCCTGGAAAAAGCTATGTATATTCATTAAAAAATGGAGAAATGGAGGAATATTTATCAAGGCAGATTTCTCTAGGATAAAGGATTTTAAGTGCCAGTTTTCTTTTTTCTCTATATTCTCACTTTTCTACCACGGTGAACACATATTACTTCTGAAAAGAAATGTCATTTCTTAAAACAGCTGAAATACTATTTTAAAAACTGTCCAAAAAATCAACTTAAATAACAGCCTCTAAAAATATCCTAGGACGAAAACTGAGTTTTTAATCCAATGGCATCTTAACCAAGGAATATAATAAGACCAGTCTTTTTAAAAATTATTCAGTAGGTAGGTCTTCATCTTCCTCTTATAGTGCCCATCCCTGCAATTTCCCCATATCTAGCAAAATCTGTGCTCAGCAAAGGATCTGCAATCACACTGATAACAAGGAGAAGACTACCCATGATATTACTCAGATAACTTGTAGATTACTGGGGATCAAAGACTTAAGGGAACAAAAGAAATTTATATACTCTTAGGCTCTTAGGCACTGTCTAGCCACCTGCAGAGAATCTTAAGACAAAAGAATCGTCCTGATTTCCTGAAGGTTGACCCCCTGACCCCCTATCCTGCTTAGCTGTGATGCCAAGGCCTAAAAGAAAATCTATTCCACTGCTACTAAGTGTTAATGTTGCAGCCCTGCAAAGTGAGAAAGTTTTATCATTTCAGCACAGAAAAAGCATGGCTAAAATCAAGGAGAAACCTCTACCCATATGTAAAAATGCTATGGAGAGCCAGAAAACACAATCTCATTTCAGGAGTTTTTCTGAATAACTAAAAAAAGAACAAAAAACCAAACTTTAGATTTTATTCTTCTCTAACGTCTAATTCTCACAAAATTTGCTTTTACTGTCCCAAACACCTATTTAATTACAACAAGAATTATAAATAAGACCTCTCCAATATTTCATCATTGTCACCACAGGATCCCATCAACAGCAGGCGCCTAAACTGTGTATTTGTCAGCCAGCCTTCTGTCCCCAAAACCTGAAGTGGGTCAGGACTTGACACTATAACCCTAACATAAACCAAATGTCCCTCCAGATCGCCTCAACCCACCCCTGAATTTACAGTGCTACATCCTGCCACTCACAGATACTTTCCTGTGATCAGCCCACTCAGTCCAACAGGAAAATACACTGTTCTCTTCACTGTGTCTAGTTGCTTTATTCACTTATTCAGTGCTGTAACTAGTGCAAACATGAGTTCTAGTTCTTTCCCAAGTCTAGAACTAGTTTTACCAGTTTCTTCAAGAATTAAAACTGCTAGCTATGTATATAAAACCAGAATAGTGGCCAAAATTAAAGCAGTAATTCCAACTTTTTTTGGTTTGGATTTTTTTTTTTTTTTTTGGCTGTGCCATGTGGGATCTTAGTTCCAGGTCCAGGGACTGAACCTGTGCCCTCTGCATTAGGCGCACAGAGTCTGAACACTGGACTGCCAGGGGAGTCCCTAATTCCAACTTTCTATGACATCATTTTTGGAAAATAACTATTCTCTACTAATGTGAGTGCTTAAAAAAGTTCCACTCTAAGAAATAACCAGAAGGTTTATTTGCTATACATTGATTATGTTATTTTGCCAAAATTATGGTGAATCTGACAAATTCGGTTTATATATTTACTTCCACAAAGCGAATAAAGAACAAGCAAAACTCTGGGACACACAATCTAAGCAAATACTACAGAGAAGTCTATAAATTACCTCATGTTAATGAGTCTAACTGCAGGTGAATTTTTAAGGAAGAAGGGTTCTTTACTAAGTGCTAAATTTTAAACAATTTCAGGGGAACAGTTGGAATGAGTAAATATTTCAAAACCATTTGAAATGTCATGGTAGTACCTTAGCTCACTTAAAATGTTCTAAATGTTAAGTATATCAATAAATGAGAACGACCTCTAGAAACAAACATTTATCTATAGAAGAATCCATCCTCATGAATTAACCAACTAAAAGTGAGAAAATAATCAAATGATAACTTAGTTAATAGATGTTCATTCTAATTTAAGAGGCATTTTTCATTTAAAATACATCTGAAGGCCTCAAAGGTAGAAAAATGTCAGACATAAGATGAAGGAGTGAACATCTACATGCCTAGTTTGAGGACCTTCAACACAAATGGCTTTTCTTCTGGCCCATGTGAACGGACCTGACTTCTTTATCACAGCACTATAGAGCACCTTTACAGCAGAATATAGCAAAAGAGTCTACAAAGACTTAGTACATTCCTCTAGATAAAGTCACCATGTTCAACCCAGCACAATGCTACAAGGAGTTATTTTTTTAAATGAAGGTTTAACTTTGGCTCACTTGAATCTAAATATTATAAATTACAACCAAGTATGGAAATTTTTTCTATGAATGATCTCAGTGCATTGAATGAACTGGTGCTCAACATGACCTGCAGCATTTTCAGTACTTGGAAGAGCAGTCTAACAAAGCACCCTCAAACCGCCTAAAACGATGCGAAGCCAGCCACAGTTCAATGAGCCAGGTACTTTTAATCCTGTACACAAGAAGGTAGCTGATTAATTCATCCTGAGGGAAACCTTACGTAATTAAAAAGTCTGAAACACCTGATATACTGATTAACAAACAGTCTCTAGAACAGTCCTTCTGCCTAGGACTTAATGCATGTAACTTTACAGAACATCAGACATATTTGGATTTTTGAGAGATTAAGAAAGCAGAGTTGGATACATGCACCCCACAGTTCACTGTAGCACTATTTACAATAGCCAGGAGATGGAAGCAACCTGATGTCCATTGACAGAGGAAAAGATAAAGATGTGGTGCATATATAACGGAATATTATTCAACCACAAAAAAGAACTAAGTAATGCCATCTGCAGCAACATGGATGGACCTAGAGATTGTCACACTGAGTGAAGTAACTCAGACTGAGAAAGATAGATATCATACGATATCACTTGTACGTGGAACCTAAAAAAATGGTACATATGAATTTATTTACAAAACAGAAATAGAGTCACGGATGTAGAAAACAAACTTATGGTGAGTGGGGGAAAGGGAGGAAGGCTAAACTGGGAGATTGGGACTGACATATACACACTACTATACAAAAATAGATAATAAGGACCTATTTATAGCACAGGGAACTCTCCTCAACACTCTGTAATGATGTATATGGGAAAGAATCTAAAAAAATAGTGGGATTTATGTGTAACTGATTCACTTGCTGTACATCAGAAACTAACACAACACTGTAAATCAACTATACTCCAATAAAAATTTTTTTAAGAAAGCAGAGTTGTAGGTCTAGAATCATTTGCAAAAGTGAAGAACACCCTTTAAGAACTAATACAACGTATGTTTTGCCTATGTGTTCAGTCATGTCTGACTCTTTGTGACCTCATGGCTGTAGCCCATCAGACTCCTTTGTCTATGGAATTTCCCAAGCAAGAATACTGGAGTGGGCTGTCATTTCCTACCAACCCAGGGATTGAACCCCCATCTCTTGTGTCTCCTGCATTGGCAGGCAGATTCTTTACTACTGCGCCACCTGGAAAACCCAGTATGACTTATATTGGGATTTTTAGTACACTTTCTTGATAAGGGAGGAAAGTAGGGCAACCAAAAATTAGAAGTGTAGTTGAACAAACTATTTTACCATCTTTTCCTATACTATTATACATCAACTGAACATCCTATTCCAGCTGGATGAACTTCCATAAATTTATACAAATTATGTCTCCAGCAAAAGTTTAATTATTTTTGACTGCATTGACTTGTCAGTTTTATCAACCAACTCAGTGTGAGCCTTTTCATTCATTTGCTCTGCTGTCTGAGTGGAGTGGCTATTTAGCAGCCCCTAGGAGAAGGCACGGAGAAGACAATGGCACCCCACTCCAGTACTCTTGCCTGGAAAATCCCATGGACGGAGGAGCCTGGTAGGCTGCAGTCCATGGGGTCGCTAAGAGTTGAGCGACTTCACTTTCACTTTCCACTTTCATGCATTGGAGAAGGAAATGGCAACCCACTCCAGTGTTCTTGCCTAGAGAATCCCAGGGACAGGGGAGCCTGGTGGGCTGCCGTCTATGGGGTCACACAGAGTCGGACACGACTGGAGAGACTTAGCAGCAGCAACAATCCCTAATTAGTATATATTTTTCACACGATAAACCATTTTTCCTTACTGGAAACATAAATTATATTATTTCTACCAATAAAACAGGAAGAACACATAATAATTAACCTTGACTTTAGATGACAGTAATGATTAAAAGAGTTTATTCTATTCCCTGCCAATATTTCCTTCTTGTCATTAATAATTTCATTTGGTTGTGAACGGGACCCACCCCTTACTTTTTCATAGATGACTCCTACATGCCACGTGGCTCAGCTGAATGAACACATAGGGCGCCAAGGCAATTCTAAGTCTGACTCCAGCATAACCTTGGCAACATCAGCTACTTCCTCTAAGTTTCAGTTGCTTCACCCATATCTGAGGTAAGCGGTGATCATCATCCTTAGATTTTTAATACTTTAAAACTTCATCTCTTTGATGTTAGTTGTCATACAACTAGACGAAGTTTTAAAATATTAAAAGTCTAAGGATGATGAACACTGTTTACAGGCTTCCTAGGTAGCCCAGTGGTAAAGAACTCGCCTGTCAAGCAGGAAAACGGGGATTCTACTCCTGGCTCGGGAAGATTCCCTGGGTAGGAAATGGCAACCCACTCCAGTTATTCTTGCCTAGAGAATCCCCTGGACAGAGAAGCCTGGCAGGGCTACAGTCCATGGGATCGAAAAGAGTCAGACACGACTGAGCACAAAGGCACTACTCACATGCCATAGTACAGTTATCTCAAATATTTATTTTCTTCCCTCCAAATACAAGGCCACATTTAAAAAACATATATTCCACTGCTGTTGCTTGGAATTTTCGAATACTACCCTGAACAATGTCAAATCCTCCTTGGTAACTTACTATGTCATTTTTACTTGAGAGATGAGGAACATATTTTTAAGTGAAGCTGTCTTTAAAACACACACATACACAACTACTTTCACTCCATCACTTTTCTGTCATTATCCTCTAATGAACTGAAATTTTGCCAATCAGTCTTCTAAAATATTACATTTTCTTTGAAATGCTATATTACCTAGCGGTAGCAATCAGCATTTTTAATACTTTAAGCATTTCAATTTACTGTTCATAGCACATTACGAAATCATTGCCTTCCAGTGTCTGCGCTCATTAAATAATCCTCTACCTTTGTTCCCCTGCCTTCGATACATAGATTGCAAATGTCCTATTGTTCCCGTTCACCATTTCAGTGAAGAAGCTTAAAAATGACTTAGTATTTCCACGTTTCTTTGCTCAGTAAATAACACTTCCCCTCACTGCAACTGAGCTGGAGAATCTCTCTCTCATCAAAAGGCAAGATCTGGACAAGACTAAATAGGAACTCGAAGGCCGAATGGGAAGGGGGGCGGAGTCAGTACATCAGCCCAACAGGGGTTCCAGGGCTTTCACAGATAAACAAAGGAAGTTGATTTTCCCACGGTGCCGCATGTGCTTCGACCATCCTAAGGTACTCGTGTGGAAGCCCAGAGCTCATTACCTTCAAAACGCAGCCCAAGCGCTGATTTTTTTTCTAAGGGAATCCCACTAAAAGCAGACAACCATAGTCAACGCAGACAGAGATGGATGAGGAAGAGGGTGGGCCGACCACTGATTCCTTCCTCTGACTCCACGGAAGAACCTAAATATCCACCTACCCCAACATACCGACACATAGCTCCTCCGCTGCTCAAGATACAATTTTCAGGGGGAGGGCAAAACAGGGAGCGTGTGGGCTGGGCTTCAGGTAGGGTGAGTGCGAGGATCTGGAGAGAGGAGTCAAGTTCAGGGGCGGAGGGCCGAGGGCACTGGAGGGTGGTCTGAGCCGAGCGGAACGGCGTGGGTGTCGGCAGCGCGCGAACGCCAGAACAGCCGGGGGCGGGCACAGGCTCCTTCCTCACCTGGCAGCCCTTCTTGTGATGAAAGCCGACCACCACGATGTGCAGGACGGGCCCCCGTGGGGGGCCATCGCCGCCCCGCCTGATCTCCATGGACGAACGCCGCGGGCACGCACAACGATGACTTCAACCGCCGAGGGCGGCAAGCTCGGCGACCCCGCGATCCCCAGGAGGACGGCGAGAGGTGGATTTCAGGTGTCAGCGAGGGAGCCGCATGAGAGCCGCGCCGGGGGCCGGGAGCAGGCCGACGATCCTGCAGCTCTGCACCGCCCCCCGGGCCGCGGCCGCGCTTCCCTCATCCGCTTCCGCTGTTTCCGGGCTGTCACCTGATGCCGGGGCCGCCGCGGGCGAGGCGGGACTGGGCAGGACCGGGAGGGCCCTGAGGGGGCGGGGCCTGATGGCGGGGCGGGGGCGCTGGGTGGGCGGGGCCGAGGGCGAGGCCTGGTGGGGCCTCTGGGCACACCTGTCCCCAGTTCACTCCCTCGCTGTGCGACCTTCTCCCCCTTCCTCCTACGTCCTTGCTTCTTCCTCCTTAAAATCTCCGCCCCTACCCATCTTTTCCGTCAGTTTTTTCCTACCTTTTTTCCCCTTCATTTTCCGTGTATCCAATTCTCCCACCTCCTTCCCTTCGCCTCTCTGGCCTGGAGTCTCTGCCCTTTATTCTTAAATTTTGATAACATGGAGACATATCGGTGCAGCTCTACGTCTGTGTATTCAACCTTGAAGTTACTTGCTTACCCAGGGTTTCGCTTTTGCTTCGTTCTGTGTTTTTTCCTTATTTAAATATTATGTATAAGAGTTTGTAAGCGTTTTAAGGCCTCATGCAGAATATCCTTGAAAATAAAGTAAGTTTACAGGGAAACCTGTAAAAATGATTATTCTAGTCCTGATATTTTATTTTTTACTTTGTTGTGAAAGTGTTGGTTGCTCAGTCGTGTCAGACTCTTTGCGACCCCATAGACCGTAGCCCACCAGGCTCCTCTGTCCGTGAAATTATCCAGGCAAGAATACTGGAGTGGGTAGCCGTTCCCTTCTCCGGGTGATCTTCCCGACCCAGGGATTGAACCCAGGTCTCCTGCATTGCAGGCAGATTCTTAGCTGTCTGAGCCACCAGGAAAGGCCAATTTAGTCCTGCTATTAAAACAAAATTTTTTTTTTCATTCTATCTTTCTGAGTTTAGTACTCCGATCAGCACAAAATACATGGAGTCAGCTATCATCAGAGGTTTTTACTTCCTTACTGATTGTACTAGTTGAATTAAAAAAGAAACTGAATCTCATTTTATGTCAATTTAAAGTGAATAGTGGAAATACTAGCAGATTTAACAAGTCTTGTCCAGGGCAGTTTGAGGGTAGGTGCCTGCTTCAAATAGCATTCACAATCATTGCAATAACTAGTTTTGAAGTTTATCATTACAAGTTGCCCATCTCTTAGTTTAGACAACCTTAATAGTTGATGTTTTCCACTCTGGCCTTAATTTAAGGACCTGCATTCTAATCTAAGTATGGCTGGGAAAAACCACATAATGGCAGCTCAGATGGTAAAGAATCTGCCTGCAATGCAGAAGACCTGGGCTCAATCCCTGGGTAGGGACCATACACTGGAGAAAGGAATGGCTACCCACTCCAGTATTCTTGTCTGGAGAATTCCATGGATAGAGGAGCCTTGAAGACTTATTAAAGTTGGTGAGGTTTCCAAAGAGTTGGACAGGACTTAGTGACTTTAACTTCCATTTTCTTCTTATTAATAGAACATACTTTCTGTGATTCAGTAGAATTTTAATGCTAATAATGCTAATAATACTAATAATAATAATGCTAATAATGCTAATAATACTAATACTAATGCTAATAATACTGTAGAAAAACTTCAAGTTGTTGCTACTATTTCTTTTCTGTATTACAAAATTTTTGGTACTGACTCAGAACTGTGTGTGAAACTATAACATTCCCTGTATACAGAATATGTTACTGTTTTCTTCCATCTGCTTTGACATTTTCCACAATTAGCCTAGCTAAAATTGAAGTGAAATTGAACATTTTTTAAAAAAGATGAAAGGTCAGGGCATCTTAGAACTCTGTATCTATAGTGAATGCCAACTGTTTACTTCATTGTGCAGGAGACCCCAGTGATAGCAGTATAAGATCTGTATCAGAACTTTCCTGGTGGTCCAGTGGCTCAATGCAGAGTGCCAAGGTTTGATCCCTGGTCAGGGAACTAGATCCTACATGCCACAGCTAAGAGTATGTATGGCACATCTAAAGATCTCAAGTGCCACAGATAAGGCCCAGCACAGCCATACTCCTCCAAATCTGTTACATTTTGCATGCTAGGGTCTCCAACTAAGATGAAATTATTTATTCATAACCATTATTTGCTTAAATGTTTAAAAAATATGTCATTTAAAATAATGGTGTAAATGAAGATATGTCACAGGGAAAATTGGGAGAGAAAGTAAGCAAGGGAATTTCTAAAATTTTTTCTGTCTCTACTTATACAGACTGGTCCATTTAATAATTTAACAACTTTTACATTAGTTTTTAATGAGTTCTATTAATATAAAATACATTCATTAGCAACATATTGTCTATAAGGACACATTGGGGGAAAATAGGAATTTCTCCTTTATTTTAAAAAGTGTTGGAAAGAACAAGATTGGAAATAGCGATTTGAGATAATGAAATACTTCCTTAATATTATTTTGAAAGGAAACATTTGCTTGTATTTTATGATGAAATTTATCTCCAGGGAAAAAATTAGAAATGTCTTTCTGAACATACAGTACATTGTAGAGCTTCTTGTAATTATAATATGTGTTACGATAAATTATAAGTTCTATTTTATATCTGCTCTGTAAGTAAGAACCAGGAGAAAAACCCTGGAGACAGAGCTATGATATGTTTTCAAACTCATTTGGAATTGGCCTGTTGTTTCTTTTAGTGTCTTGCCTCAGGAAAGAACTCAATAGAATAAAAACACCTCTTCCTGCAATCCCCATTAACTACTGTGTAAACAAACTTTATTCCTTTTTCAGAGTATAAGACCTCCTTTATTCTTCATCAATAGTGCTGAATGTTAAGTTGGTTTCTGTAATGGAAAGCAAGATATTGACTTAAAGCTTATCTTCTTGAATTTTAAACTCTATCAGGTAGCAACAATGCCTTGAATTTGGTTCCTATTCACATTATAGTATGGTGAAAATGAAACAAGAATAGATATAGGAAAAAAAAATTTTTTTTTGGCATTACTTTGTCTTGTCAAAGAATGATGTGACGATTAGACTACTCTAAGATCCCTGAAGTTAAAAGAGGACTTTTTGCTTAACATATTAAATTCCACGTGCCTTGTACATAATGCTTGCTAGTTGTCTTTTTCCCCCATTTATCCTTTAGCTCCTATAAGGGTAGAAGACGTTGTAGTTCTGTTCTTTACGCTCTTTTATACTGAGCAAAATGCCAATGTTCAACTAAAATATTTGTTCGATGAATGAATGATTGGTGCTTTGCAGCCATTGTGTGAATGAATGATGTTCTTCCTGGCCTCTCCTGCTTAAACTCTTTAGCTTTAAGCTCCTCAGATATAAACATAAAACAGACGAACGCAAAAAATTTGTTTGCTTTTTCTTTTCAAAACAGATGCGTAAAAGCACCAAAAAGCACCAAGGTTTCCTAAATGTGATGTTATTAACATAGAATGACATCTGGTGGTTGCCTGTTGGACTGTGGAAGAAATAGTGTATACAAAAAGTGTATAGTAGACTCCTAGATATTACAAGATTAAAAAGGACAGTTCAGTTCTGTCGCTGTCTTGTCCGATTTTGCGACCCCATGGACTGCAGCACACCAGGCTTCCCTGTTCATCAGCAACTCCTGATAGTAGAAGATAGAAAACAGTAGAAATGGAAAAAATTGAACAAGTAGAATAGAAAAATAGAAAAAGAAAACGATAGGAGAAAATAGAAAACATACTTAAAATTTCCCCCTCGCCCAGAAAACTATTAAAAATTCTAGTTGTGGGTTTTCAAATCATCAAACTTTTAAAAGGAGCGGTAGATTTTTTTTTTTTTTTTTTTTTTCCGAAAACTGCAGCACAATGAATCGGTGGCGGGAAAATCGAATTTATTGATACTGGTCGAAGAAAGATCCTGGGTTGTTATGAGACACAGCTTGATAAGGGGAAATAAGAGAGCACAAAGGCTTCCATTTCGCAAAATCTTCCGGATTAGAGAAATAACTTATTTATAAGACCGGAGATCTTTAAAGTCTCTTGGAAGTTTGGAGAGGAGAGTTATCTGTGGAGAACCTAGAACGCTCAGTGAACAGAAACACTTTCTAGAATCATACTGCAGGATAAAGTAGTGGCTGTTCTCCTCAATCGCACTCTCGGCCTCAGATTGGTCGAGCCTGCCCGGGCCGGAAAAAAGCGGAAGCGCGCTCTTTCAAACTCGCCGTTCCGACGTCGATAGAAGCGGGCCACTTCCGGCGTAGCCATGGCGGCTAACGCTACTACTAACCCGTCGCAGCTGCTTCCTCTAGGTAATCTTTCCTGTTGGGGAGCCGGGGCGGGGAGTTGAAAGTTAGGGTTGGGGCCGAAGAGCAAGTCAGTCCCTGACCGAGTGTTAGAAAAATGAAGCTTTCTCCGCAGCTTTCCTTTAGGCTCCAAGTCTCTGCGGCCTGAGGCCGCACCCGTCTCTCTGGCGTGGCGGGGGGGTCTTCTTGAGGCAGGGATTTTTGACTCCCCAGACCTTCACCGGAAAGGTTCACTCTTGATGAATGCGTCGTCGACCTTCTTTGTTGTGCGCTCGCCTTTATAATAGTAACAGGCCCATTCCGCAACCGAGCTTTTAAACTACCCGGATTGTATCCTGTCTGGCTGGTTTTTGAGTGAGGCACTTTTGAGTGAGAGTCTGGAATGAGCCTTTAAAGAGGCCTCTGAAAACTAGCTCTTGCTACGCATTTATTCAGCAAACAATTACCGCGCATCAGTGCACTAGACACTGTGATTGGGCACTGTTGAACAAATTTAAATCATGGCCATTACCTTCAGATAGCATGCAAACCAGTGTAGGAAACAGGATACAGGACAGATGTAGACTTAATGACAAGAATCTCTGGTGAAGACAGTTCTGCCTTTTTTTTCCTTAATATTTTATATTTGAAGGGTTATCGGGTTAGTGGATGTGGCAGTGATTGTAAAGGTTTTTTTCCTTCCTGGAACAAATTCTTCTGAATGACCAGTACATTTCAGGCACTGTCCATTGGGGATACTCTGATGAGTAAAAACCACCTCTCAGCTCTCTTTCAGCTTAGAGTCAAGAGGGGCGTTCATATGTTAATGAGATAACTAGAATAATATTAAACCACAACCATGATAAATTGCTACAAAAGAGGGTTTAATGAAGAACAGGGAGGGAAAACTTTCCTTTTAATGGAATGACTGAACAGAGATATATAACATAAGGTCTAAAGTTTTGGAGTGAATACTTTTCCTGGTTTATCTTTTCACCATATGCACGTAACAAGTGTCAGTAGGCACTCAAATATTTGTTAATGTTATGAATGGGCAAACTAATCTTTTCTCTCTCCCGCCCTTATCTGTAGAGCTTGTGGACAAGTGTATAGGATCAAGAATTCACATTGTGATGAAGAGTGATAAAGAGATTGTTGGCACACTTCTGGGATTTGATGACTTTGTCAGTATCCTTTTAAAAGGTGGTTGTATGGATTTTTCTTCAGATTTTTTAAAAAGAACTATAGACTTAGCAGCAGCAGTAGCATAGACTATCAGTACTTTCCAATTATTATAATAAAGTTTAATTTATTTTTTTGGAAATTGTGATAGTGTTTTAAGGGAAGTGGTACTGAAAGATGAAGTTCCTACTAATTGCACACAGCTTGCATTTGAGCCATTGTATTCAATGTTATAATTAAAACTGAACAAAGAAATAAGCCAGAGTAAATTTAATTTGGTATGTTTATTTTCTTAACACCAAATTTCAGATATGGTATTGGAAGATGTCACTGAATTGTGAGTAGTGTTAAAAATTAAAGAATGGGTAGGGGGAATCTCTGTGTTGATTTAAGGCAGTTTTAGTGCTGTTGAGTCAGTAAAAGGATGTAGGAGAGCACACTGCCTGTTTGAACTACTCTAAAGAGAGAAAGTTTACCTACTGATGGTAGTAAAATTGGATTGGAGGATTATTACCGTAATTTAATTGTCACTAATTGCTAGGAAGTTAGTGGAGGCAAAGGTTTAAGGTAAAAGATACTAAAAGCAGCCAGGGATCTTAGGGCTCAGATCAAATAAAGGAACTTATAATAAAAACATTTAATATTTTAAATTAATTACAACTTATGTATATATATAAACATTTTATTTCATATTTGATCTCCTTGGCAAGTTTCTGCACTAGTGGATGTGGATCTTAGTCCAGTCAGTCAACTCTATTGCCTTTGGAGAATTGACATCACCATGGGGATAACCTTGTCTCTGGAAAGTGTTTGTACAGTTCATTTATATATAGTAACTAACCTTTTGGCGGATCAGAATGTTGGCTTTGACTATCACTCTTTATCCTGACTTTTTGAAAATCTTTTTGTTTAGTGAAATCACACCAGAAGGAAGAAGAATTACTAAATTAGATCAAATTTTGCTAAATGGAAATAATATAACAATGGTAAGACAGTGAAGGTCTTTTATTTAGATGTTAAGCCATCTTTGTGGGGCAGGAATTACAGAACTAACTTGCTTGACTCAATGTTCTTGGCCCTGCGGTGCTTATGGTGGGAAGGGAATGCTCTGTTGATCAGGGTTCTGTGGCCAGACTGTTGAAGATGACATTAGGCCTAAGATTAGTTTGTTTATACCTTTTATCTTATGTATTTTTAAAATATTTATTTTTTTATTTGGCTGCATTGGGTCTTAGTTGCATCACAAAAGATCTTTACTTAGTTGCAACATGTGGGATCCAGTTCCTTGACCAAGGATCAAACCTGGGCCCGCTGCATTGGGAGCATGGAGTCTTAGTCATTGCACCACCAGTGAAGTCCCTGCTTGTGCTTTTTAATCATTTATTTTACCAAGAATTAATTGTTGAAACATTAAATCACTAGTATTAATTGATACTGTTGGAATTGTAAACAGAGGTGACATGGGGAAAATGGGAATATGAGGGAGAGGCAAAGGCTGATGAGTGACCAGTCAGTGAGCTCTCAGTAGGGCTTTTTAGATCATGTGGTATTAAGTTTTAAACTTTTTCCTCCTTTGCAGCTGGTTCCTGGAGGAGAAGGACCTGAAGTATGAATGGATTTCCTTGACGTATGCTAGGTTCTGTTTTCTTTAATAATGACAGCAAAATAGAATTTTTTTTTTAACCTTTTAATGTTTGTATTCTGTGAAGCCAAGTTTCCCGTTAAAGGGAAATACTTTGAAGATGCATTGTAAATACCCATTTTTGTAAGTTAATCATGGTTATATTGGGAAAAGAACAGTTTGTTCTTTGAAGACAAAAATAAATGTGTTTTTGTTAATTGTCAGTTTATTCATTATACTGCAATCAATAGCCAGTGAAACAAAGCTTGTAGTTAGTTTCACTCACTTTCCTGTCACTTTATGTTTACGTTCTCATCTACATGACATTTGATTCTCAAACAAAAATTGTTCCAAACAAAATGATGAGCCTTAATTTTGAACAGGTACATTTAAAAAACTGGAAATGATTGTTTACAAAATTCATTTCAGACTCTGATGCTTTGAAATGATTTTTTTTTTTTTACTAAAGTTCATTAACTCCTGTTAAACAAGCAGCATACCCAGATAATATATGCACATTGTAGAAATGTAAAGTGAAAAGGAAAATATTGATCACACTTTGTTGTATATCCTCTTAGACTTCAATATATTCTCAGTACATTTTTTTTAAAAAAACTTCCTAAATGTACCATTTTGTTGAGATGTGTATAAGAGACAGCATAGACCGTAGCCCACCAGGCTCCTCTGTCCGTGAAATTATCCAGGCAAGAATACTGGAGTGGGTAGCC